>OZ026529.1:48305629-48840828 GCA_964019695.1 Loripinus fragilis
TTGAAATGGACTATAATTTGTTGGGTATGAAAGCCAGGACCGTGCCGCGCTGCCGCGCCGAAATCTGCCGCGCCAGAAATATATTTTTCCTTTCCCGGAGCACTAAGAGGTGTACTTCCGTATTTTTTTTCGCTCTGTAATTATTAACAATTGCCAATACAAAAATACATTATTTTTTACCGAAATATGATTTTAATGGCGATTTGACATGTGTCAGGGGTAGGAAAGTCCCTGCCGTGCTGTGCCGTGCCTTGCCACTTGCGTTAGTGGCAGTTTACCATATTTTTTAACAGTCGATTACTGGAACATTTGTCCTGGCTGCATTTTTACTAGAATCCATGGCACGGATGATTCTTAGTGGGTGTTTTAGGCATGCAATGGAATATAATAATAATAATAACGCATACACTCAATTGGCCCTTTTTCATGCGTTGTTACAGCTGGACAATTAACTGGTCAGTTAAACTTGTTCACGGTCCGCTTGCATCATAATATAATCAAGGGGGCTGCACGACACTTCGTCTAAAACCATATCGTCTAATGCCATATCGTCGAAAGGTCCATTTCGTCGAATGACCATTTCGTCTAAGCGTCACTTCGCCTAAAAAGTGTTTCAGGTGCGACACATTGCCTAAAAAATCAAGTTAGGTGCGACAGATCGTCTAATATACAACAAATAAGTTTAATCAGGTGCGACTAATATTCTTGACTTTGATCAATATTAGAACCGAACAAGCTCATTAAAGAATCTAATCTGATCAATTAGTGCCGAAAGAATTTGGAACAAGAAGTTTGTGAACTTCAATGAGCTCAACATTAATTTGTGTTACTCAGAATCTAGTATTTATTTATTTATTTATTTATTTATTTATTTATTTATTTATTTATTTATTTAAGCATAGCTAATGCGCCGATGCGTCGGCTGGTCTGCGCCTTTGTTTTTTTGCAAACACCCACAACATTAGCAACGGTTTTTCGTCATATGTTTCACAGTGTCGGCCAAGACGAGTCTGCGTATATACACAGTATCGCCATAGCCTCTACTGCTGGTTTATACAAGATGATAAACTTTATACATAAACCACGTCGCTCATTTAATGAAACTAGCTAGAATATGGTTATATTACAAGATAGATAACGTTCGTTTATCATAAATTTGTTCACAATGAAGGCTCAGACGAGTTTGCGCATACGCACAGTCTCGCCAGAGCCTTTACTGCTTGTTTACTGAATGCGAGAGAATTTAATCAATGGAAATGACGCCTTTCCCGAAATTTAGAACAAAACTAAAACTTTGAAAACAAATTTATTTCTGATTTGATGGTGCGTCATCCATAGTGCAGTGGGGTTCCCACAGCCTATTACATGCTTTGGGAAATATTACTGTGTTTATAGTCCATCCATGTATGATGTCATTGATGTCAACAAACATGACGATTACCTGCACAAATACAGGATTTTTTTTATTATTTAACCGAACTCTATTTTTTTCTGAGTCCTATGTACCCTACAAACAATATACTGTAAAGGCTCTAGCGAGACTGCGCATATGTGCAAGCTCGTCTGAGTCTTAACTGTGAACTGACTAATGATGTACATGTATGACCATTGAACAGAACTGAGTTTTATTCGAAATCCTGTAGGCTATAGAGCTCACAAGGAATACAATCTACATCTTTCGGAGAAGGCGTGCTTAATTTTCTAACTTGCATATCCACTACCTTCAGTAAACAAGCATTAAAGGCTCTGGCGAGACTGTGCATATGCGCATGGGTGGATTCAGAGGGGGGACATTGGGTCTGGACCCAGACTGTGCGTATGCGCATGGGCAGATTCAGAGGGGGGACATGGGGTCTGGACCCCCCCCCCCTGAAAAATAAAAAAAACTATAGGGTTTTCTAGCAATACTGGTACGGATCTCCTGAAAAAATCACAAGGCTACCAAGCCAGCATTAAATGTTGGGCCATCATTGGTACGACAGTCTCTCTCTTCATCAACTAAGAAAAAAACACACAAAAAACGTTGTCAAAGTCTGGCAAAACTTTCTGGATCCGCGCAAAATGTGCAAACTCGTCTGAGCCTTCACTGAGATCTGACTTATGATGTACATGCATGATCATTGAACAGAACTGAGTTTTATTCGAACTCCTGTAGGCTATATAGCTCGCGATGATACAATCTACATCTTTCGAGGAAGGTGTGCTTAATTTTCTAACTCTTCAATAAACAAGCAGTACAGGCTCTGGCGAGACTGTGCATATTCGCATGGGTGGATCCAGAGGGGGGACAGGGGGTTCGGACCCCTCCCCTGAAAAATCAAAAGACTATAGGGTTATAGCAATACTGGCCCAGATCCCCTGAAAAATTACAAGGTTACAAAGCCAGCATTCAATGATGCGCCATCAACGGTACGACAGTGAAACTCCATTTTAATGGCGTTTGCTGGCGGGCCGATGTTGGTCCGCTTATGGTGGTATTTGGATCGTCTCTCCCCTCGTCAACTAAGAAAAAAAAGTTGTCAAAGTCGGACCCCCTCTAGAAAAACTTTCTGGATTCGTGTAAGATGCGAGAACTCGTCTGAGGAGCCTTCACTGTGAACAAATTTATGATGTACGAACGTTATCTATCTTGTAATATAACAATATTCTAGCTAGTTTCATTAGATGAGCGACGTATTTAGTGTTTTATCATCTTGTATAAACCAGCAGTAGATGCTATGACGAGACTGTGCATATAGGTTTGATAGGGTTCTGAGTAACACAAAGCAATGTCGCCTTATTGAAGTTCACAAACTTCTTTCTAGAAAATGATTAAGGAAGGGGAGCGCAGTGGCTCAGTGGTAGAGTGCTTGACTCGAGACCGAAGTGCCGCGGGTTCGAACCTCACCGGCGTAACATTTCAAGAAAATCGCAGCAGTTTTCTTTGGGTCCTGTTTAAAAGAATTCCATTCTGTCTGGAACTGCCTGTTAAGCATAAACACCTTTTGTTTGAAAGATGTTGGGGCTATTTGTTTTGTAGTATCTGGCTCAGCCCTGGTTGCCCATTTCACCCGGTTGTGTCTAAAAGCTGTAACCGAACCGAATTCGGCCGAACCTACCAAACTTACCGAATGTTCACTTTTTTAACCTATTGATTATAGGTATGTGATTTTCTTTATATCCCTTTAAGGCTTTGGCCAATATATCTGTATCCTTAAAAACCCTTCCAGTGCCTCACTAAGAATAACGGTGTCGTCGCGTTGTCTCATAAAGTGTCGCAGAATTGTCTCAAAATCTGTCGACGAGTTGTCTCAAAAAAACGTGTCGCCGTCGGCGACTTTCCGGTATATTTCGGTATGTTCTGCCACCAAGTTTATTTGAAGTAACTATAAATAGCCTACGCATGTAGATAACGATCTATGCCAGATTAATATCATTATTAATGAGACTAAAACTGTATTATTTTCAAGTGTATACAATTTACTTATTTAGACAATGATCTCAAGTAATGTTGTATTTGTTAAACATATCAGGTGCTTTCATAGTTAGTGACTTCCAGTTACCATTTGTATTAAAAGTTTTTCCCACTTCACATTCTACTTTTAATCCCTATATTCAATATTAAACATGAAATATACAAAACATACCATAACTCCAAACATTCTTAGTTATGAACTACTTATAATACTGCAATAGTGTAACAGGGGCTTTGAAACCTACGCAGCCAGATCAATGCTTAAACTTGCACTTCTCTTTTACAATGCAACTCCTCCACCAACTGACTTTCCAGACTAATTACAAATTTTAACCGTGTCCCTACAACAGGCTTACAATGCACTGTATCCCTTTGATCTGCAAAAGACATCGTTCACATACTTTGAGTCAAACTTTCACGTTGGCAACCTTCAATTTTCATCTCATCCAATCAATCAACATCTAACACCAATCTATTGTGCATAAAATATCTTACAATTACAACAGGACTTTAAATGTATGTTCTCCTTTGAATGCCGCTGAATATCTTTTTTAAAGATATTTCTTGTTTCGAATGTCCCCTATATATTAACCAAATAAACAATCTTTTCATTAATTTAAATAGACTGCAAATTAATGATGCTGACGTTGCTATACTGACTACAGGATCTCATAATTATGATGAGAATATAAACAGATCAATAATTCAGTTCGCTATCAAATTCATTAAAGACTCACAAAGGTTCGAATGATTGACATGCCTGTCCACACGCCTTCTGTGCAATATTATTTTAGCAGCAGTGGTGCCACGGTATGGGAGGATGATGGTATTTGTGATTGTATATGTATGCTGTTAACATTATTGTATCCACCATTGCAACTGATATAATCTGTTGTTATATTTGGGAAAGGACTATCTAATGTTGTAATAACTTGTGTCCATCCCTTTGTTTGCTTATGCAATAAAATATGTTTAATCTAACTGCTAGACAGCAGCGTAAAGGCAGAAGGATCTTTACAGACATGCATAGCAACAAAAACGTTCGAAATGTCGCAATTTCAGCCCAGTTTGATTGAAAATTTCTTGATTTTCTGACTTGGTAGCGCTGCGGCATATATGTCACCCCCCCCCCCCCTATAATGTCAAAAATGAAAGTTGCTCTTCACAAGTTTCTTCTTATTAGTTTATTAGAACAATAGCCAAAGTGTAAAAGTCTGGCATTGGTTCGACTCTTACGGTTGCTATGGTAACAAAAATGGCTGCCAAAATAGGCTGAAAATAAGAAAATGACCATTTTGGACCAAATTTGAGACATGTAGCAGAGGAATTAATATAGAACACAAGCGAATACCAAAACAAAATTTTTTAACAAATGATGAGAATTATCACGACACACAATACATTAAAAGGTTTTCTTTTGGTATTTGCTTGTGCTGATATCTAATTCTTAAAAAATCGGCCTCCAAAAGACTCAAATTTGGCCTAAAATGGCAATTTCTTTATTTTTAAGCCGATTTTGTTGGCCATTTTGGTTACCATAGCAACCGGTAAAAGTAAAATAAATGCCAGGAAATTGGTGAAAAGCAACTTCCAGTTTTTGGCTCTAGAGGGGGCCAAAATAGCCTCTTAATGCACGTACCCCTTTGTACCGAAATTCGTTCCGGAGACAAAAACGTTCCATTATTTTTGACAGCCCCTACAGTGTTCAAGAGGTCAAACTTCCAATATGACTGAAATACGAGGATTGGATGCATCTGACAAAGCCAGTTCATAATGCACAAAACCAATCTAGACCACACTAAATTTAATTAAATTCAAATAAAAAAATGCATTTGGTATCTGTACTAAACGCCAGTAAAACGCAACTATTACAGTATATTAACCTTACTCGATATAAAATGCCTTTTTATCATTCTTTTCAAATAAAAAAACATGAATCTATGGTCGCAATAACAAGGCAGTATCATCTTGGTGCAGCTAAAGCAGTCCAGATAAGCCAATCTGTATATTTTGATAAAGGGACATTACCTGAACTTCCAAAAAATCTAAACTCAATATCAGATCATCTTAATAACTGACTCTTTTGTGTTCAAACTTCAGAACTTTCAATATTGCTCTACGCTCTATGCACTCGCAACAGCAACATTTTGTCTTGAAGTTTTCACCTTCAAAATTTTCATCAAAGTTTGATCATGCAAACTGAAAATAAACGACAATATCACACTTCCGACGGTAAATATTGCAAAAAATGATCACCATAGGTTATGACCTTACAAATTATGCATGCAATTTCGGAATGATTCAGTTCAATTGAAGTTTTAGTTATTTCTTAAATAATTGGGAACATTTTGCAAAAAAAATGAAAGTTTAAACTTCCGGCAAAGTGAATTTGTGTTGTATTTCGTATTTTGTTTGTTGGGTAAAATGCAGTACTTTCACACTCAAAATTGGAAGAATTTAAAGTTTTAAGATGGTAATTTTTTTTTTGATGAACTCGTCATTTTTCACCAACGTTTTTAACAGACGGTGGCAATCGAGCTCAAGATTTGATAAAACGTTCTCATACGAAATGGAAGCTTATTTATACATAAACAAAGCATATCACGCTGATATCTATAAGTGAAACAGAACTTGCACCAGTTTCGTTTTAATGCCGGGTTTTAAGTATATTTACCTTGGATATCTCAATCATAGCAACGTTATCTTTCCTGACTGTCAATGTTGTTTAATGACGACGCCGTATAGATCAATGGTGTAAGCATTGTTTTTAGTGCACACGGCATTGAAAGCCATAACTGTCAAATTAATTTTCAATAATCTAGTTAAGTAGCTTCCTTGTCAATGCTTACAATTAGGAAAATGTCATTCACCATTCAAATATAACTTGTGAATTGTTGCCATGGGGTTCATAATTTTTGAGATAGTTAATTTTACACCCAATTATTCGCTAATTAATTCTTTACTGACCAGTGATGAGACCCATCCAAGGGGGTACCTGTTCCTTTGTTCCCCTGTACTAAATTAGTAAGTTCGAGAATGGTCGAGAATATGTTTTCTTATTTTCCCTATTCCCCAATATTGTCTTTGTGCCCCTGTTTCCCCTCAAGATCTGGCCTTTTGTTCGCCTGTTCTCCTGAAATGAATGCCCTTTCCCCTGTTCCCCCAGCATATGGGAGGGCCTCGGTGATGGTCTAACCCTACCCCACCCCACATATACACACACAAATAAAAAACACAGACATTGAATCGACATTAAGTTAGTATGCTAAATCATATTTAATTTGAATTTCAGCGCAGGTTATGTGTGAATCCGGGTATGTAAATCTATGTTTGTGAAACAGAAATCATAATTGTGTTCTCCTCCTTTCCCAGCTCCTCTCACCTCATTGTATGCAAGCCTGACAACCCTCGTTGTTCTTTAAAATATTAAACTTAAAGTTAATTTTGAAATTTAAAATGTCATCACATGCCACAACGTTGTTGTAGTCCAAATTAAAGTCTTGATACAGAATATCAAGAAATCAATTGTATCTATCTACATACTCCAAATGGACATCTACAGTGCTACGCCGTAATAATTAAATTTGAAAGGATCACAGCAACAAGTCCAAAGTTGGATGTTTATGCATAAAGGGGCCTAACTTCATAAAATTTTTATCAGATTTATTTCAAAGTTTTATTGCCTCATAATCATTATTATCACACATTGAGCCTCAAATAGCAACATTTCGCTTTCTAGACATTATTTCCCATCAAATGGGATCGCTAAACTAATTTTATACAACACAAAACCTAGACCATGGACTTAGGACCTCTGTGTCATTGAAATCTGTTCATATTTATGGAATTTACGTAAATCAATTGTTTTATCCAGGTTCTCGCTATTGTACTCGTAACAAATAAGCTTTCCACACACTATCATGCATTTTTTAAGTATTGGTGGACTTTAATAAACTTTCTGTATGCAATTTTTAAGTTTTATAAAATTTGGACTTAGGTCCCTTGTTGCAGAAACGAAATCGGAAAAATTAAGTTTTTCTCACTTAAAGCAGTAAATCATGGCAAAATCTCCTGAATTCACTATCTTGAACCATACACTGAACAAAATTTCTAATTGGTCACTTTTTAAACTGAGTTTTTTTCTGATCAAGTGCTGATAAAATTGAAATTAGTTTTTGCCTATATATGTGTAGTTTAATGGGCAAAAGATTAGAGGTCTTTCAGAAAATGTGTCTGTTTATCCACGTTTTTTTTTTTTGGTTTTTTTGAATGAAGTTTGATATCACATTTAAGTGCGGTTGGTAATAAACTGGTCTAGCCGACTTCAAAAAACACCAAACACTTGAAATTTTGTCTAAAAAAAGATTTGTACGCATTTTTTAAAATATCATATTTTCGAGATTTTTGAAATTCATAATAAAATAATATGTAGCTTGTGCAAAAAATTGTTGCATGCATTTTATTTTATCTGAACAAGATAGCCCAATCAGAATAGAACTTGATTCGTCCATTTTGTGATGACAAACATTTCACTGCTGCCGTGCACTTCCGGTTTGAATGCTAAACTTTAAAAGTCAATTTGACGGTACTTTGCATTATTTATTTTCAGTTTCCAAACTAGAACAGTGACGTCTAGTAGTAATAAATAATCGCTTAAAATTTCAATACTGTATCACAGATAATAAGGCGTACAGAACGGGGCGAACTTCCTATGTAAATTGCATGCAAAAAGCTGAATTTCTATGATTTAGCTGCTGAAAGGGTTTTTCATCATCCTACTACGGAACAGAAAAGAGAAGTCGGATTGAAGCGAATCATTTGAAGCGTGTTCGTCTTTAATCACGGAAGTCAGAAACATCTTGGCACAAACAAAATACAAATGGATGGCGTCTCTGTGGAATATCTAATATTGTAGAAAAAAACTGTGACTTTTGAAATGAGGGTACCTTTACTCTAGCATCGTCTGTGCAAGACGTACCAGCCATTTTTAAATGAAATGGCATGCAGAGTTTTAGATAGGTATTGGTTGATTTATAGAAGCATGTATTTTGTATAATCGAATCTTGCTTTCAAAGCTAACGCAAAAATTTAAGGTGACCAATTAGAAATTTTGCTCAGTGTATCTTGTTCGTTTTTGCAAGAAAAAATCTACATATTTTGAGAATTGCCATAACATAGCTTACGATCACCTTGCGATTTCTTTCGGCGACAAACTAGGACAAAAGGTTACAGAGACCTTGCGGATATCGTACGACAATCGCAAGGTTATCGTGCAGTCATCGTGTTATTTATATGATCTCCCTATATAAATCGCACGATGCCCGTACGATGACTTTGCGGAAGTCGCAAGGAGTCGGTACACTGACTATGCAATTGTCGTGTAAGTATGTGCATGGATTTAAACGGCCATCCATGTTCATTTTCAGATGCACATTTGAACCGTGCTTCAAAGTCATGTGATGACAAATCGTGCTATGAAGAGGCTAGTGTTTTGTTGAACATGGTCCCAAGGTATGGGATTGATAATACCATACAGCGTGTTACGTTTGTGTGTATTTTAATGTCAATTTTTAAGTTCTGCAGTTTTCATAAAGTTTAAATCACAGATTATTACAACAGCCCTTTATTTATAGTACACTTTTATAATTCGAAAAGCATCACAGTGACTTTAATTGAAAATACCTCCTCGTAGACTCAGTGTGGTCTAAAACGCTTATTATGGTTTTATTTAGTTTAATCATCCAAAGGCACTCTACGGCCACCAACACACAATATCCTCATCGTAAGCAAAAATGAAGTCGTTGCATGCGAACAATAAAGGTACTGACCAGACTGCACTTTCTTCCACTCAGCCTGGTCAGTACATTTGCCATTCGTTTTCAGAAAGTACATTTTGTATAACATTCATACTATCAAATTTCAATGTTCGGCCTAGTCACATGTTCTCACTACGAGACCCATTTAATTTGTTCCTTGTAGTAATTCCCATCGGAAAATTGTTGACACGTCGCAAGGCGACTGCACGATCATTGTGCCATCGCCTTGGGGTTACCGCAGGATGACCGTCCGGTGTCCTTTTGATTTAATGAGCCCTGCAAGGGCATCGTGCGGCGACCTTGCGGGCTCCCTACGACTATCGCAAGAGTCTACGATCATTTTAGGACCAAAAATGACAATCTAAAATCATCCGTTGTTCTCACGATCACCCTGCGGTGCCCGTACGGGGATCGTACGATGTTACTGCGATGTGTTTACGGGCTACGGGCTTACGATTTTTTAAAACTTGTCATTGTGCGGAGTTAAACAAATTCGTAGAGGCCACGATGCCCGTAAATCCGTACGATGATCGCAAGGTCTTCATGCAGAGGCCGCACAGAAACAGAGATTTAGACATCGTACGGGCATCGTATACTCGTCGGAAGGCAAATGTAACCGAGGCAATCATCATTATTTTACCTTATGTCTTACGATGTGTATTCCTTAATGCTCTCTTATAGAATATTCGATCGACGGTTATTCAACTAAAATAGGAAGTGAGTATGATCAGGAATTACCACACGTAGTGAAGAAACCTTGTACTAGCACTTCTACCTGTGTAATCGATATTAATGTATACGGATATTAGAAGACAGTTGCATTATCAATTATTATCTTTTTGAATTCTCAACATAATTTTAAATTATGGACAGCTCCAGAAAGATAAATTATCCCTCATTAATATAGTGTTTTAATTTTGATTCTAGCATTAGTAAAAAATGGTCTGTTTGCCTGTAAGGATCAGGTGGTGCTTAGTTTAATTAAACAAATAGGGAATTTCCGTAAAACTAGGAAAAACAGGGGTGGGTACATAGTTTCAACAACATTTTTCTCAAATAATTGATTTAAAAGATGACGCATCACAAATGAATCAGGTGAATAGAAAGGGCAAATTTTCATCTGATATATTTTTTATTTGTCTAGCTCAATGATAAAATGGTGTGTTTGCGATATTTTTTTTTTAATTATTATTTTAACTGTGCGTTTCCGTAAATGACGTCGATAAAACACGATCAGGTCTCCAGGTAATAGCCGCTGGCGATGCTTATCACTGCTGTAGAAAATGAAAATTGAAGCGCTGAAAACTGAAAACACATTTTTGATGAAAAAAAAAAAAATATATATATATAGAGAGAGAGAGAGTCAAATGATCGATTTTTGCCAAATGATTATTAACCACTGGACGAGTCCATATTAAGGTTCATTGTTTCTTATTTCTTAATGTTCATAAAACATTATATGTACCACGATGCGAGAAAATCTGTCTTCGGGGGTTTGCAAACAACACAGGCGCATACCAGCCTGTGCATCGGCGCACTCTGACCAGCGCCTTCGTTATTCACTTATTAGGAAATATCATACCTAGACTTGATACGAGCGAAATCTCAATTTTCTATGTAGTGTCTGTAGGTGAGCAGGCTGGTTTGAGTCACCCTGATGACAGGTTTTGTCGCGTTCTCTGTTTATTATTGTCTTATGATATGGAGCACGACGCGAGAAACCCGGTCTTCTGTGAGTTGCGAACAACACAGGCGCAGACCAGCCTGCGCATCCGCGCAGTCTGATCAGCGCCTTTGTTAATCGTTTATTGCGAAGTTTTATATCTAGACTTGATACGAGCGAAATTTAAATTTTCTAGCTAGTCTCTGTAGCTGAGCAGGCTGGTTTCGCTTTGTCGGAAACCCTGAGTGTGTTCATCATGCGGCGCTTGGTCGGACTAACAATTATCAATTATTGGTATACATTGATAAAAAAAATGTTTACAGACAATGAATACTCTGCTCGGGCGTTCGACTTGTGTTGTTGGACCTGGATTTGCATTGTTCGCAAAATGTCCTTTTATGAGAATCTATAATATAATCTAAAAAGAAACTAAAACGTGACTCATGTCTTGAGTATGCAATTACACAGATAGATAACTGATTCGCCAAATTAGTACTTTTAACAACCTAGTGTTTCATCAGGTCCCTACACTTCTTGATTTACAAGTATGTCGAAAAGAATTATTATGATAGCCGCTGATCAATTTTGAAAGTATTAGACTTCGAGCTAAAAAAGGTCCTGCCCCCCCCACCCCCCTAGGGAATTTTGCAGACATATCCTATCTTAAAGAAAATTTCAAGCCGCATCTTTTAAGAGATGTTTGCACTCTGTGCTCCAGGGCGTTAGTCTCTGACAGCCTGTTACATATGTTACTGTAACAAACTAAGGAAAAAATCAAAATGAAAGTTTGAACTACAGATAGAAGACATTAAACCATCTAATTATTCAAATTTCTTATGTAGTTTGCAAGCTGAATGCCTAAGCTACATAAAAGCAGCATTTTAAACAAAATTACAGCCTTCAATGGTGTTATATGCGTTACATAGATTAAATTTCCCTTTGAAAGTTGAAATCGTGACTAACATCATTAATTTTACAGACAATTTGTGCATTTGTACAAGTGTTTTTAATCTTAGTTTACTATAATACTCTTTTGACTAATAGAAAAAACAAAGTTTGCTTTTCTATCTCAAATACATTGTTTTATATGAGCTATTAAACAACCCTACCCCGAATTTTAAGTACCCAATTTTGGTATCTATTATTGAAGAAAAATATATGAAAATATTTGACGCCCGTGGATATCTTACATATTTGGCACTGTCTTGCTAATGCAATAAAGAATCATACATTTGCAAGTTTGACATCAGGATCAGAGCACTTATTAAAGTATGTAACGTATGTTACATGGCATAATGAATGAGATAGGAAATTTTCTTGGAAATAAGAGATGAAATTTCAGAAAAATACCGTTTTTCACATGTTTTCCTATAAATCTCTAGCCTCTGGTGCCTTAGTCTCAGTAATTACAGTCATTGCTGATAACAAGCCCATGGAATTGTGTTACCTATGTTATATATAACCTTTTAAATCACATATTTCCTTATGCCTATAATATTAAAATATATAGACATATAGATAGAAAATAATAGTTCTCATTTAAATGACACAATTTAATAAATATTCCTATTAAATAAAATTATTCAAAAACAATCTTTATTCAAGTCACCCTCACAATGTCTATCATTGTGTCTGCTTCTATGGCAAAATAATCACCCATTTCATCACAACCAGTAGAATCATGGCATTGTATTAGGACTGCAAACTGAGTACAACCCTGTTTAATTTACTCTCCACCCCTTTAGGAATTGTGCAGACATATCCTACCTTAAAGAACAATTCAAGCTGCATCAAATAAGAGATGTTTGCACTTTATTAACTAGGGATTTAGCCTGTAATGGTATGATACGTATGTTACCATATCAATTTAAGAATAAATGAATTGAAAGTCTGAGAAACAGAAAAAAAGACATAAAACTATCTATTTATTTGAATTATTCATGTAGTTTGCATGCTGAATACCTTTGATACATAAGAAATTATTTTTTAACAAATATACAGCTTCCTCTGGTGTTATATGTGTTACATTAATTAAGATTACTTTTTAAAATTGGTAATTGTGACAAACATCACTTATAAGCATTTCGTGTGATCCTCCTCTTTTGCCATCAAAAGACTTAATTTTCTTTGTATGTGTGGCCAGTGCCAGCGTCAAACAACTTGACTCAGCCAAACTTGAATCCTTAGCATTCTTCAAAAGCAGAAACAGCATGTCAGTGTCATGGGATCAAACACCTGATTAAATATGGGTTTAATGCCATTTCACATAGATGCATACAATGGAGTATGACTCTGGTATATTTCTCTTCCTGTGAAGTGGCAAGAGCAATCTAACTGCAGCTGCATCTGCATCCGTGCTAGTCAAATGATAACTTTGCTCTGATTTTGCCAAATCTATGTCTCTACCGTGTACCTCTAAGAATACTTTTAGATTTCTGACATAATGGTCAAACAGAAATTTGATAGGCTGTTTTTTTGCATCTTTGCCATGGAACCTGTCCAGTCTTTTGGTGCTTAAGTCCTCAGGTCTTAGATCAATATTATATTGCTGCGCCCAAAGAACTTTATAAGTTTTCTTCAGTTACAATGTTGACTCTTGATGGTTTTGGCAGACAGTCTGAAACAATTTCTGTTACACCTTGAAAGTTATCTGGTATAAGAGAAAGAATATGAAGTTGGACATTGCCATCAATTATGTTTGCAGTCGGTTGTTTTTTGATGTCAGTACATTGAAGCATGTCTAAAAATAATGTAAAACTTATGATTTCTCAGTTTTTGCAGCCATATCATTAGCTGTTGCATTCAAAAGAAGGAAAGTGGACTATAGGTAGAATGGGATAACCAGTAGTTCTATATTATGCTCTATGGAAGATTTATACAGAGTAAACAAGTTGATAAGGCGCCTCATTTCATGATCCATTGAAAACACTGAAATTGAAAACACTTGCCTCTGACTGTGTAATCAAAAAGGATGTCACGACAATGCCCTTGCTCATCTATTATGACGAGTTATATATGTTACATCCTTTAATAAGCGCTCTTATCTTAGAAACTTAATGAATCATTGAATTGAAAGGGTCTATTTGCGCTCCGTTCATCCTGCAATTCATTGCTTTACCTGCTGTGATACATCTAGTTCGTTTATCTGAAGGGAAAGGAAAGAGTTACCTTGGTTTCAGCACTTCAGAAGTACTAAGACTTCAAATAAGTTTTTGAATGCTTGGGGAAAGATAATAAGTGCAAAGACATTATTAGATGAAAATATGTGGATTGCATGTATGGAAAGGCTACATGTATAAAAGTTAACCAGCTAAGATATGATTCTCTATCACAGAAATATCAAGGAACATCAGTCCAGGTACTCATTGCTCTTAATGGCATAGTTTTCCTCCTTGTAAAGCTTTAGTCTTTCTCCTACTTGCAGAGTATCACTTGAAACACATACTCAAAGAGCCAACTATTAGGAATTCATATCAGTTTCCAAATGTTCCAAGCCATAAATGGCAAAATATCTTTTCTATTTGTGGCTCTATATTTAGCATTATATGTACTGTATTAGGAAATGTGTCCAAAAGGTCATTGATAACATCTGTAAAAACAGTCCATGGGCTTGATAATCAGAAATGAATATAATTTCTAGTGTTTTGGCACCAAAGACGTATAAGTTCACATTAAGTGTCCTGATATTAGACTTAATGACATCTTGCAGATATATGAGCAAGACAGACTAAGAAAATGAAAAATATCCACAAGCTGTAATCGCTTTCATGTGTTTTACTTAAACGGTAATAACCAAATTCGCTTCTCTGTAAAACTGGGATTAGGGCTGTGTATTAGCTCCTATATGACAATATATTCAAGATAGAAATGCAAACTTGGTTTTTCCTATTCATCAATTGAAAATATGTTTGTAAAATCTAATAAAACAGTTTGAAACTAAGTCATAGAAGTTGTTTAACTAAATGACGATAGCCACAATTATAGCTTTTAAACTATAATTAGGTCCATGTAACGCACATAACACCACAGTTAGCCGTAAATATGTTAAACAGCTTCCATATGTAGTAAAGACATCCAGTATGCAGACTATAAGAATGTCAATTTATTAGATAATTTTAATGTCTTCTTTCTGTAGCTCAAACATTAAAATTTCTTATTCTCATATTGATATAGTAACATATGTAACAAGCTGTTACAGTCTAACGCCCCAACTTACAGAGTGCAAACATTTCTTATTAAATGCACCTTGAATGGTTACATAAGATGTTATTTGTCTGCAGAATTCCAAAGGGGATTAGGATGGAGCAGGCCCTTACTCAGCTTGATGTCAAAATAGTGTTTGATGATTTTACTTATCACTCTAACATATGTAACGCTCTCTGATCTTTAAAACTTGATGACAACTAGCAGATATATAAGTCTTTATCATAGGAGCCAGTTTAAAATCCCTAAACAATGTAAGATATCCAACAGCTGCAAGTTTTTTCACAATTTTAGCTCAAACTTTCAAACTACATTTCCTTAATTTGATATAGTAACGCATGTAGCACGCTGTTTCAGACTAACGCCCCAACATAGAGAGTGCAAACATCCCTTATTTGATGTAGCTTGAGTTGTATTATAAGAAGGAATATGTCTGCATAATTCCCTCGAGGAGATTAAAACATTTTAGGCATATCTTACGTAAAGACAATGAGCTTGCCCATTTATTACATCAGGTAACATATGTTACAGCCTCTGATATTAAAAATTTTGCAACAAACTTGCAGATTTATGAGTCTTTTCATATAAGCAAATAAATCCCAAACAACGAAACACATTTGTCAACTGCAAATATTTTTTAACTATTTTTACTTTAGTTTTAATACCAAACATTTCACCTTAAAACTGGGTAGGGGTAGGGTTGTTTAATTGCTTCTTACAGAAAAAATATTCAAGCTAGGGAAACAAACTTTAATTTTTCTGTTAGCCAATTACATAAGCTAGTCAGACATGGTTAAAAACATTTTGCAAAACACACAGAGAGATTGTGAATGTAAATGATGTTAGCCACACTTGCAAATTTTGTAATGGGTTATCTGATCTATGTAACGCATATGACACCTTAGGAAGCCGCAATTTTGTTCAAATGGCTGTCATATGTAGTTCAGATATCCAGTATGCAGACTATATGAATGATTTTTAAAAATAAATATTTTACTGTCTTTAATTTGTAGCCCAAACTTTCAATTTACTTTTTTCTTAGTTTGATTTAGTAACGTATGTTACAGGCTCTTGCAGACTAACGCCCCGGAGCACAGAGTACAAACATCTCTTAAAAGACTCGGCTTTCAATTCTCTACAAGATAGGATATGTCTGCAAAATTCCCTAGGGGGGGGAGCAAACCCATTCTCAGCCATCCGTCTATATTTAATATTTTATGATAGCAAACATTGCAGACCTTTTTTAAGTGCCACAGAAAGAAGCACCTCATATGAGTCTTTACTGGTTGCATATTAACCAATAATTGAAAGTGGGTAAGCTGGCTTTATCAATAAACAAAAGGGATTAAGATAAGCAGCTAACGAATTATCAGGAATGTGGACCCCATATGATGTGAATTTAACTATGATCGGTCCTGATCTTGATCCAAACTGTTATTTTTTTCGAAAAAAATTAGCAACAAACACATGTACGTATGACAATACATGTAAAATTCAATTGTTACGAGAACAAGACCAAACTTTGCTCTGGACCTGCGTCGCTGGTGGACGTCGGTGTGTGAACAGTCGATATGCAAAGTTCAAATATACAGGAATGAAATCAGATAACATCCAAATTGTACAATGAAATCTAGGGTAGGTGACTTAACAATTTCTAAGTTAAACACTCAAAAATATAATATCAAATGTGCATAAATATAGGGTGTACATGTTCAATGTGTGAACAATCATAATACAAAGTTTGAATACAAAGGAATGAAAACTGCTTGAGTTACAGATAACACAAACCAGAAACAATCAAAGCATTTTAACGAAAAAATGTCTAAATTCAAGACCCCCCAAAAATAAAAATAAAACATTCATGAAATGTGCATGAAATAGTTGGTGCACATCTTCAATATGTGAGCAATCATTATGCAAAGTTTGAATACACTAAACGAATACTGTTGGAGTTACAGATTAAACAAACTAGGCATCCCCCAAGCATTTCGGATGGAAAAAAATCTAAGTTCAACAGCCCTAAAAATAAAAAAAAATGTTTATTAAATTTGCACAAAAAGGAAAGGCACATGTTCAATGTATGAACAATCATTATGCAAAGTTTGAATATTAAGGAATGAAAACTCTTGGAGTTACAGATAACACAAACCAGAAACAATAAAAGCATTTTAACGAAAAAATGTCTAAGTTCAAGACCCCCCAAAAATAAAAATAAAACATTCATGAAATGTGCATAAAATAGTTGGTGCACATCTTCAATATGTGAACAATCATTATGCAAAGTTTGAATATACTAAATGAATACTGTTGGAGTTACAGATTAAACAATCTAGGCATCCCCTAAGCATCTCGGAAGGAAAAAAATGTTTAAGTTCAACACCCGTCAAAACTGGTAAAATATCTATTAAATGTGCAAAAAATAGAAGGCGCACATCTTCAATGTGTAAACAATCATTATGCAAAGTTTGAATATTAAGGAATGAAAATTGTTGGAGTTACAGATTACACAAACTAGGCACCCCCTAAGCATTATCAGAAAAAGATGTCTAAGTTCAACACCCGTCAAAAAAGTGAAAAAAAAATGAAATGTGCACAAAATAGAAGGTGCACATCTTCAATGTGTGAACAATCATTATGCAAAGTTTGAATATAAAGTAATGAATACTGGTGGAGTTACAGATTACACAAACTAGGCACCCCCTTAGCATTTCTGATGGAAAAATGTCTAAGTTCAATACCCGTCAAAAATAAGAAAGAAAATATGAAATGCGCGCAAAATAAAAGGTGCACATCATCATTGTGTGAACAATCAATATGTAAAGTATGAGTATAAAGGAATGAATACTGTTGGAGTTACAGATTACACAAGCTAGGCACCCACTAAGCATTTCGGATGAAAAAATGTCTAAGTTCAACACCCCTCAAAAATGAAAAAAAAAATGAAACGTGCACAAAATAGGAGGCGCACATCTTCCAATATGTGAACAATCATTTGGCAAAGATTGAATGAAAAGGAATAAAAAACTTTTGGAGTTACAATTTACACAAACTTGGTACCCCTAAAGTGTTACAGACGGACGGACGGACGGAGTGGACCCACTACTAGACCTGCTTTCGCTAAAGCGACGCAGGTAAAAAAGCACTTACCAAATATCACTAGACAGCGAACAACAATGACATTGATCAGTCTGCATAAATATGCAAGCTATGCATATGGTATTAAAACGACTTTTTGTGTAATAATGTTATGTCTGAAAATAGCTTGCTGTTTTTAACAGTAAATATTTTGATTCACCCCTGCACATGGTCGCAAAATAGACTGACCAGTCAGTTGAAATGAATAATTAACCAGATTCCCGCGGGAACTGACCAGTTAGTATATTATCACAGCGGGAATCGACCACCAACAGTTCTTAATTGCGTAAAGGTGTTGCTTGTCAGCAAATACGAGGATGGGATCAAAAATAATGCAACCAATGATATTAAATGACAACTAAAGGTGGGATTGCATTTTTGTTTATTTCAAATTGTCAAAATACCATCCCTTCACAGATACAAAAATTTTCAATTTTCTAATTCAATCCTTGAAGACTTTCTCATAGTCTTTTTGGGGTATGCCTCTAAGGAGGTTTAATATGGAGACACCTAACTTTTGGCGGGAGGTATATTTCTGCCAGCAAGATTTTTCTTGAGACGAGGGAAGAGAAAAAAGTCACAGGGGACTAGATCAGGGGTAAAGGGTGAATGTTCTAGAACATAGACCCCCTGTTCTTTCCAAAAGCGACGCCACACTTCCGGTCTTGTGACTTGAGGCATTGTTATGTTACAAATAAATACCACGGATGCCTATCTTCGGTCAACAATTCTGGTAGAATTTGACAAATTTTCTAAGAACTTTGTTTCTGTAAAACCTTGTATTCATTGACTTGCCTTTGGGTATAGAGACTTGTATTGCTAGTCCGTTAGAAGTGAAAAATATGGCATACATAGCTTTTTTTACACTGTTAATCCTTTTGGCAATACAAGGCCTTCTTGCATTTTGGTAAGCCATACTCGATTACTAATTTTTCGATGCGGTTCGAAATAGTGCATCCAAGACTTATCATATGTTACTACAATTATAAATAATTTCTGATCATATCTTGGAAATCGTTTAAACAGTTTGCGCGCCGTCCTAACATGCGTGTATTTTTGCTCCTCATTGAGCAAATGTGGGGCCAACCAAGTGTTTTCCTTCTTCATTTTCTAAATATTTTGCCAAAAGCGCCGTGCAAATGCTTTTGAAATGCCAACCATGTCCGCAATCTGCTGAGAAGTATATCTTTGCGTCTGATTTTACTATATAATTTTTATAACAATCTTTGGACTACTTGCAGATTTAGATCTACAATATTTTGGAGCACTTGTAACAGACCCTACGCCTGCAGTAAAATCCCTAACCTGTCTGCAAACTTTGGAAAATTACATTGAATTACTAACATAACCAGTACATATGTCCGCATAAATGTCCGTTGAACCTCTGCTAAGTAATGCGCGAGTCTTAATGCCAGCCCTGATTTTGATCTCATTTTCAACGCTTCTCCCAACCATTTTGCTTAACCGCCTATGAGTAGGGTTTGTGCAAAAGTAAATTTCACGAGAGATATTGTGTCTACATGTGCAGTTGATACATCGATTGAAATGTGTCTGACTGCAGATCCAGGGGTCGCGAGTTCGATCCCGGTCTGGTACCATACTTTCGTGGAGATTGATCATGAAATAATTTCTACGGTCATTCTCCTCCCTTCCGCTGATTCATTCAAGAAGGGTTGTTGTCAGTTACAAGCGAAAGTATGTGCACGAATTATTGGTTAACCGCTTGTTCAAGCCTGCCCAGGAAAAAGTGTGGTTAGGTGAACTGACCGTCCCGCAATGACCATAGCTGTTGACTTGGGACGTAAAGCAACAAAACCAACCAACCAACATCGATTGAAATGTGAGAGAATAGAGAACACATACAAGGCGTGGGTTTTATCTTCCCGCCAACAGTTGCGGTGAAAATTAGCTAGTGGCATTACTTTTGATCCCATCCTCGTATTCATAAAAAAATTTATGAGTTCATAAGTTTAACTTAAAATGAGCCGCATCATGTGATATTCAACAATGTGGCATTTTGACAAGTGCAGACTCCGATGAGCTTGTGCAGCCTCCACTCCAAATGATATTCGGTCAGTAGCTTAATATTCAAAGACTATTCAAACGACTAGCAATGGCTCTGATCAGACTGCGCGTTTGCGCAGGCTGGTCTGAGCTTTGCTGGTCGCACATACCAAATTGTTGGAAATTTCATGTCGCCGCACATGAATGTAAACAATGAGTCTGCACCCATCAAAAACTCGACAAAGTCTGCGCATCCGCCCATTTTGACCAGAGCCTTTGCTGTGAGCTCAGTTGATAACTTAAGACCAATGCGTTCTCCATACAAACAGCGAAGACTAATCAGGCTGAACTGATGCATAGATTGACCAGAGTCTTCTCTACGTGTTGGTTTACTCATTTTGGCCTCGGACCCAGAAAAAAACATTGTTATTTTGGGTCCTAATTATGGCTTAATGCATAGAACACAGGTACTCATAGCAAAACCTCATTTTCACAGTTCTAACGAGTCGAGTACCTCCACACTGTTTTAACCCTTTGCACAATGGGTACTTGTTCATGCTTTTTTATCAAGCTGAATATTTTTAGGCAATACACTCATTCCAAAATTTCATCTCGTTAACCTGCAACATTCCAGTTGTGATCATGCATTTGGATCCTGGTCACGTTACTTAGTCCGAAGCCAGCTGATCTGGATCTAAAGTGTTTTCGAAAAAAGGATAAATTTGGGTGTAGAGCGCACGAAGACTGGAATCAGCATAAGCGTCTGACGCACAACCATGTCGCATTAAATTCATTAACAGGTAAATTAGGAAGGCTTCCGTTCATCTGAATCTTCCCAGAAAGTCGTCATTCAATCAAAACCATAAATTCTGTCTTTTTATCACTATCAAGATAAGACATTAAGCCTCAGGGATTATATGACACCTTGGATAATCGCATCGCCGTCAACCGAAGTTCTTCGGATCGTCACCAGAGTGACCAGATGATCACAAAACGCAGACAAACCTATGGCACCGCGAGGAAGAGCCAGACAACCATCATGAGACACCAGGAAGATAAACTAAGCAATGCAACCAGCTCTGTCGTCCCCATCAAGATGATTGCAAAACTAGAATGGACATAAAGTAACGTACACCAAAACATAAGTCAATTACAGACTCACACAAAGGGAGTAATAATAAACAAAAAAGTCAACAACAACAGAACCACCGCCTTAGAACTGACAGCAGCCTAAGCCAACTGGAGGTTTAAATGCTTTTTTACTGGTACCAAATCTTCGTCCTAGATTCTACTGTTGTTGAAGTACAAGAACTGTTCAGCTCGCATGGAAGCCTTCTATCTAATGCAATGTATCATCATGGAGAAACACTCAAATCAAATTAACACACTATGATGAAACAAGGAAAAGGGCTCACAACTCACAGATGGTCGGAGCTAAAGAAAACCTCAAGTTGAGCCACGGTGGGTCCAGCTACAAATGAGCATCAGACACCAACCCATCGATTAAAGCTTTACGTCAGAAGCGTCATAGAGTCTGAGGCCTGACCCACCATTTTGCTACTAAAGAGGAAATCATAGCTATAAACCGTCAATGGGTTTAAAACCAGGCATGCAGACTGTCGCATGACATTCAAGTTATGAAACCTTTACATAACGTTTTAATAATCTTTTTGAATTGATCACAAAAAATAGATTTTCCAACAATACGTTTGAGTTTATAAACTAAATCACCATAAAATATAGGTTCTGATATGCCTTGTTGCAGAAGAGTTTTAACCCAATGTTTAACAATTCACTCTGAGTGTCTGTGGTAGAATTTAGAAAATGCTTTTCGAATTATATGATATCTATAACCTTGTTTTAATAGCTTAGCAGTTAAAAATAAGTTTCTGTTGTTGAAGGCATCAACATTAGAACACACTCTTGCAAAACGAATAAGCTGAGAAATATATACACCATAGGAAAGGGAGCGAGGAACATCTCCATCAAGAAATGGGAAAGTTACTATTTCAAAATTAAAATCATCCCGTTTATCATATATTTTAGAAGAAACTATGCCATTTGTTGTTGACAAGTCCAAGTCCCAAAACGGATCTTCAGTATCAGAAGAATTCGCCTTATTTAACTGAAGTTTAGCAGGATATATCTGACGTATCATTTGTTAAATTAAGGATTATCAATATTTAGTAAGTCATCTAAATATCTGGAGGAGGAGTTAAAAGATTCGATAATATCAGTTTGATTATTGTCAGACAGAGACAACATGAAGTCTCTCTCATAATAAAAACAAAACCAAATCTGCAACAAGAGGAGCACAATTAGTATCCATTGGAATACCAACAATTTGTCTATATAATTTCGAGCCAAATCTTATAAATATATTGTCTAAAAGTTAATGGAGAGCATCGCACATTTTCTGACATGACCAAAAATTGAATGAATAAGATTAGAGATTTAGCTACTTATCACATATGCTACAACGAATGCTCAAACTAACTCCTCGCTGGAGCATGTACTTCTTGCACACAAATATCAACCATTTAATAAAAGACCGTTATATAGTTTGTGAGTAGTACCATTCTCGCAAGGACACCGAGCTCAAATATATTTGAGCCAAGCCAATGCGGCATTTTGACAAGTGAAGACTCAGACGAGCATGTGCAGCCTCCTTTTATGCTTAGAAATCCAAATTAGTCTGTAGCTTAACATTCATACAATATTCAAACGACTAGCAAAGGCTCTGATCAGACCGTGCATATGCGCAGGCTGATCTGAGGCTTTGCTGGTCGCCTATACCGCATTTTTGGAAATCCCACTTCGCCGCTTATTTTGGCCCAGCTATAAGATTTTGGCACTTACCGCATTCTTCAAAAAATTACATGCGCAGTTATTTTAAGGGGTAAGATGCTTAAGTGTTAGCTTGAATATGCATATACGTACCTTCTTTGAAAACTTGAGCTGATCCAGTTTTGTCTGAGCATCCGCTGCTTACCGATGTGATAATGTACTTGTACTGTTGAACTTTAAACAATGCATGACATTTAATAGTATCACGCGACTACTGTTAAATCTGCTGTCTAGACTGTACAAGTATCAGCATTTACAAAAGCTTTGTTGACGCTAAGCAAATATATGAAGGACAGGCAGACAGATTTTGTTGCTCCAGCTCTCAGCCCTTGGACTACCGACCAGACGGTCCAGCCACCTGAATTATCTACCACAGGCTTTTTTGAATTGAGAAAATGGCGCATTTTGACATAGGGGCGGGTCTTTCTGAGCAAATCATGTTTTAAGTAGATTGCAGCATAGATCTGTGACCGACAGACAGACAAGATAACAGGCTTGAGCTCAGAGACATCAGAACACTGTGTATCAGTGAACTGATTTCAATTCTGTCAGTGAGCTGTTAAAATGTGTGTCGGTGAACTGTCTTGTCGTATCTGATTGTTTCCAGAAAACAAACCAAACAGTAGATAGTCTACGCGACGTGGATATATATTAGAACTCAAATTCATATCTCAAAGATATCAGGACCTATACCACACTTCAGATATGTTCTTTAAACATGCCCACAGAACACAATTTCGCTCTGAGGTAAGTGCAAACGCAAGAAAGCATTAGGTCAATAAATCTGTCTTCTGTGATTTTTTCAGTCAGAAAAGCGGAGAACCTGCATTTTGAAAAAAAAACAGACTCCGTTTGATTAAGTATATTTTGATTATATTAATGAGACTTAATGGAAAACGCAAAAACTTTCACGCCCCATATCACCAGCTTACGTGGTCTTCGGTTTTTGGCTTGAACCCAAATATTCCTGAAGGATCAGAATCATGAAAACACTTTATTGAGGTGTGTGAATATAACTGTTGCAATCTCTTGAAAACAACAACGGATCCTTCAGAAAGAGAGAAAACCTACAAAATATATTAAACAACAGACTCAGAAACACTTCGCAATGTTTAACCCTTCACCTCATAGGGACACATTTAATACTTTTGCAAAAAGAACATATCTAGATCATGCAGTTCTTGTAAGATTTGCTTATCAAAATATGATTTGATATGATCATACTCTAGTGGACCTGACATGTATTTTTTTCCTCTGTGTCGCTTTAACGAATGCATGTCTAATAATGGGTCCACTCCGTCCGTCTGTCCACCCGTCTGTCCGTTCGTCGCCAATACTTTTGGGACGCCGAGTTTGTGTAACCGGAAACTCTAAGAGTTTTCATCCTTTTTTTATTCAAACCTATAATGATTGTTCACATATTAAAGCTGTGCACGTCATATTTGTGCACATTTCATGGATATTTTCTCATTTTTGAGGGATGTTGACCATAGACATTTTTCAGTCCAAAATGCTTAGATGCTGTCTGATTTGCAGTTTTCATTGCTTTATACTCAAACGTTGCATATTAATTGCTCACATATTTAAGATGTGCACAATTCATTTATGGTACATTTGATAAATGTTTTCTCATTTTGAGGGGTGTTGAACTTAGATATTTTTTCCATCCGAAATGCATAGGAGACGTTTGGTTTATGTAATCTGTAACTCCAACAGTTTCCATTGCCATTTTTATATCCAAACTTTGCATAGTGATTTTTAACACGTTGAAGATGTGCATCTCGCATTTTGCGCACATTTCATAGATTATTTTACATTTTTGGGGGGTCTTCAACTGTAAATAAAATGTTTCCGTTCAAAATGCGTAGAAGGTTTCTAGTTTGTGTAATATGTAACTCCAACAGTATTCATTCCTTTATATTCAAACTTTGCATAACGATTGTTCATGCATTGAACTGCACCTATTTTTAGGGCTGTTGAACTTAGACGAATTTCCCCTACCGAAATGCGTAGACGGTGTCTGGTTTGTGTAATATTTAACTTCAGCAGTATTAATTATTTTATTTCAAAGCTAGCATTATGATTGTTCACACATTGAAGATGTGCATCATCTATTTTGTGTACATTTGAACATATTTTTCCGAGTGTTCGGAGATATTATGACGTCTTCACCACCTTTGGAGTGCGTACATTGTGTTATTTGTGTCTATTCTGTAACTCGAACAGGTTTCATTCCTTTATATTCAAATTTTGCATAATGATTGTTCACACTTTGAAGATGTGCACCGGTGACGCAGGGCCAGATCAGTGTTTGGTCTTGTTTCTATGTACAAGCGTATAAAGTTTATTTATATAATTATTCATGGTGTGTATAGCTTAGTTATGACTATTCATGAAGGAAATGGTTAAGTCATCAATGTTACTATGAACACACCGTTGTTGTACTATAAAACGATAAAATGCTTTTTAATACATTCACTTTCAATAATTCCTCAAAAACAAGCAATTACTTTTGCTGTTAGGGGAGAGAGATTATAATAATATATCATGAATGTGAGGGTATGATTGAAAAATCTGTCCCGAGGATCACTGTTTGGCACCATGAGGCTTGCCGAGCAATGACCAACGCTGATCGCGAGGTAATAGGCTTTTGGTTCCAGAGTAGAGGACTTTTGACGTTATTAACCATACATAGGCATTTTGGCCAACTTGGTCATGTGGTAGAAGCCATTTGTATAAATTGTGGCATTTGTATTGTAAGGAATCTGTATGTGAAATTTGAGCTTAAATGACCTAGTGGTTTCTAAAAAAACAAGTCTTTTTCAGCGGGAGCTGTCTATAATCAACTTTACTCTAAATTATCCACCAATCAGAAACAATCTTACATCTGCAAGTCTGCTATCTATGCTCATTGAAACGGACTATCTAAATTATCCACCAATCAGAAACAATCTTTCATCTGCAATTCTGCCATTGTCTTGCGCAGGCGCAATACTAAAGATACTAAACAGTATTTGATAAAATGCTTCCGGTCGATGACAATGGCAAGTCGGTCGGGTATGAAAGCCATGACCGCGCCGCGCTGCCGCGCCAGAAATATATTTTTCCTTTCCCGAAGCACTAAGAGGCGAAATTTCATATTTTTTTTCGCTATATCATCTGCAAATAGTATTATAGTTATTTTTGACTAACCCTCGTACTCAGTTTCAGTTTCATCATGGAAGCAAATAATATGGACCTTGATCAGAACGCTCACAATGGGCCAATCTGGTCTTGGTCCATAGCATTAGCAATATCGCACACCAGGATCAAGAACAAAACATAGTTCAGTCCAATTATCGCCATGAATAACGGTAAAGGGATAACAGTGAAATGTTATCAAATATGTACTTGGTCAAGAAGTGTGGTCAGTTTATTACGTCGGTTATATGTACTTAAGTGCCTTTATCATGGGAGCAAGCAAACAATATGAGCCATGATCAGGCTGCTCCTAAGTGAGTTGTCTGATCCTGGCCCATGCTGTTTGCACTAGAGGCCGTTAGACTAATTCTATCACGGCAGCAAACAAGGTTGACCTTGATCAGATTCCCCTAATGGGTTGTCTGGTCTTGGCCAGTATTGTTTGCAATCCTCGATGACCAACCAGAGTAAAAAGTGAAACACCAATTTTGTAAGTTAATCTGTTTACAATAACAACCAGTTCCCCGTCACAATATCAGAATAACTCCAGAGCTTTCTAATATAAAATTATTGTACATAGATAGAGTCTTCCTATCAAGGTGACATATAGGTCCATTGGGCCGGGTGCTTAATAATTGTATAATTTAATATTGTATTATATCATGTATGCACATGTCACTATAATAAACTCATTACTTAGTATTATTAACAATAACCAATTAAAACATAATTTATTTTTCCCGAAATAATGATTTTAATGGCGATTTGACATGTGTCAGGGGTATGAAAGCCCTGCCGCGCCGCGCCGTGCCTCTTGCGTTAGTGGCAGTTTACCGTATTTTTTATCAGTCTATCACTGGAACATTTGTCCTGGGTGCATTTTTACTAGAAATCATGGCACGGATGATGCTTAATGGGTGTTTTAGGCATGCAATTGAATATATTAATAATAATAACGCACAAACTCAATAGGCCCTTTTTAATTCATGCGTTGTTACAGCTGGACAATTAACTGGTCAGTTAAAATTGTTCACGGTCCGCTTGCATCATAATATAATCAAAGGGACATCATATTCCTGACTTTGATCAATAATAGAACTAAACAAGCTCATTAAAGATGCACACATGCCTTTAATCTTATCAATTAGTGCTGAAAGAATTTCTAACAAGTTTTGTGAACTTCAATGTGAACTTCAATGAGCTCGACATTAATTTGTGTTACTCAGAATCCAGAATTGGCTTATTTATTTATTTATTTATTTATTTATTTATTTATTTATTTATTTATTTATTTATTTATTTATTTATTTATTTATTTATTTATTTATTTATTTATTTATTTATTCATTTAAGCATAGCTAATGCGCGGATGCGTCGGCTGGTCTGCGCCTTTGTTTTTCGCAACCCCCCCCCCACAACATTAGCAACGTTTTTTTTTTTTTTTTTTTTTCACAGTGTTGGCCAAGACGAGTCTGCGCATATGCACAGTCTCGCCATAGCCTCTACTGCTGGTTTATACAAGATGATAAACTTTATATATTAATCACGTCGCCCATCTAATGAAACAAGCTAGAATGTGGTTATATTACAAGATAGATAACGTTCGTACATCATGAGTTTGTTCACAGTGAAGGCTCAGACGAGTTTGCGCATACGCACAGTCTCGCCAGGGCCTTTACTGTTTTCTAGCAATACTGGTACGGATCCCCCTGAAAAATCACAAGGTTACCAAGCCAGCATTAAATGTTGGGCCATCATTGGTACGACAGCGAAACGCCATTTAAATGGCGTTTCGCTGGCGGGCCGATGTTGGCCCACTTATGGTGGTATTTGGATCGTCTCTCCCTTTATCAACTAAGAAAAAAAACAAAAAAAAAACGTTATCAAAGTCGGACCCAATCTGACACAACTTTCTGGATCCGCGCAAAATGTGCAAACTCGTCTGAGACTTCACTGAGATCTGACTTATGATGTACTTGCATTACAATTGAACAGAACTGAGTTTTATTCGAACTCCCCTAGGCTTTATAGCTCACGAAGATACAATCTACATCTTTCGGAGTGTGCTTAATTTTCTAACTCTTCAGTAAACAAGCAGTAAAGGCTCTGGCGAGACTGTGGGTAAGCGCATGGGCGGATCAAGAGCGGGGGCAGGGGGTCAGGACCCCCCCCCCTGAAAAATCACAACACTATAGGGTTTCCTAGCAATACAAGTCCGGATCCCTTGTAAAATCACAAGGTTACCAAGCCATCATTCAATGTTGGGCCATCAACGGTACGGCAGTGAAACGCCATTTTATTGGCGTTTGTTGTCGGGCCGATGTTGGCCCGCTTATGGTGGTTTTTGGATCGTCTCTCCCCTCATCAACTAAGAAAAAACGTTGTCAAAGTCGGACCCCCTCTGGCAAAACTTTCTGGATCCGTGCAAGATGCGCAAACTCGTCTATGCCTTCACTGTGAACAAATTTATGATGTACGAACGTTATCTATCTTTTAATATAACAATATTCTAGCTAGTTTCATTAGATGAGCGAAGTGATCTTGTATAAACCAGCAGTAGAAGCTATGACGAGACTGTGCATATAGGTTTGATAGGATTCTCAGTAACACAAATTAATGTCGCCTTATTGAAATTCACAAACTTCTTTCTAGATAATTATTAAAGAAGGTGTAAGAATCTGTTAATCGCACTAATTGATAAGATTAAAGGAATGCGCATACATCATTATAGGCTTATTTGGTTCTATTACAGATCAAAGTCAGGAATATATAAGTTTCTTGATTATCAATTTAATAATGGGTCCTTGATTATATTATGATGCAAGCGGATCGTGAACATAATTTTAATTGACCAATTAATTGTCCAGCTGTAACAACGCATGAAAAAGGGCCTATTGAGTCTGTGCGTTATTATTATTATTAATATATATATATTCCATTGCATGCCAAAAACACCCACAAAGAATCATCCTTGCCCACATTTCTAGTAAAAATACACACAGGACAAATGTTTCAGTAATCAACTGTTAAAAAAATGAGGGTAAAACTGCCACTAACGCAAGTGGCACGGCACGGCCCGGCAGGGGCTTTCATACCCCTGACACATGTCAAATCGCCATTAAAATCACTATTTCGGGAAAACTAATGTATTTTATTATTGGCAGTTGTTAATAATATTATTTGCATACGATAGAGCGAAAAAAATATGGAATTACATCTCTTAGTGCTTCGGGAAAGGAAAAATATATTTCTGGCGCGGCAGATTTCGGTGCGGCAGCGCGGCGCGGTCATGGCTTTCATACCCGACCTGGCAAGTCTGCTATCTATGCTCATTGAAACGGACTATAATTTCAAGAAAATCACAGCAGTTTTCTTCGGGTCCTGTTTAAAAGAGTTCCATTCTGTCGAGAATTGCCTGTTTATATAACAAAACGCAAAACTTTTTCAACATAATCACCTTTTGTTTGAAATATGTTGGGTATATTTGTTTTGTAGTATCCGGCTCAGCTCGGGTTGCCCATTTCACCCGGTTGTGTCTAAAAGCTGTAACCGAACCGAATTCGGCCGAACCTACCGAACTTACCGAATATTCACTGTTTTAACCTATTGATTATAGGTATATGATTTTCTTTATATCCCTTTAAGTTTTTGGCCAATATCTCTGTATCCTTAAAACCTCTCCCAGTGCCTCACTAAGAATAAAGGTGTGGTCGAGTTGTCTCATAAAGTGTCACCGAATTGTCTCAAAATCTGTCGACGAGTTGTCTCAAAAAACGTGTCGCCTTTGGCGACATTCCGGTATATTTCGGTATGTTCTGCCACCAAGTTTCTTTGTAGTAACTATAAATAGCCTACGCATGTTGATAAATATAACGGTCTATATATAGATGCCAGAAGCTCGAAGCAATAAGTATATTGGCTTCGAGTTACAAGGTTAGCTTTTAAAAAAGCATAGAGTAACTGTTATTAAAGAAGAACGTTTATAGGGGAGACTGGGGCTAGTTCGGCCTCGGGGCATGTTCGGCAGTGGCTATATTTAGCATGTAAACTAAGATATGGGGCCAGGAAACATATTTGGAAATTACTTGTGACGAGTTTGTCTACATGAGTAGGCCTACACAATGGCTGCATTGTTGAAGGGTAGATTGATATTGTACCAGAAACTCGTTTTCTTGCATGATTAGTAAATTTTTCATAGTAATTTCTGCTTTTAATTCCTTTCTTTCTATCTCTACTCGTTTCGCTCATACTTTAGCATTACACCAGAGATTGCGAATTTGGAAATTTTGATAAAATAAAAAACAAAAACAACTCAAAAACAAAACAAAAACAACACAAAAACACAAAAACTTTTGGCTGAATTTTTGTTTAAGTAAGGAGTACCCTAAACTCCTCTGTGGACAAGGTATTGGCCACAGAAGGAGACAGACTATTCCAATGTGGAATAGTTCGGGGGGGGGAAGGAAAATTCTTCAGGGCATCATTGTATGTCTGGTGTCTGCGGTATTGAGCACTATGTGATGATCTCGTAGTTTTCAAACGGTGAGCAGGGGTCATATACTTGTCTTTTTCAATAAACACAGCTCCACAATGAATCTTGTGAAAGAGAAACAAGGAGGACTGGTCCCTCTGGGCCTCAAGAGATGGCCATTCAAGCTCATCAAGCATTACGCCGACACTACTCATGTTTCGCCATCTCCTGCAGGTCCAGCGGGCTGCTGTCCTCTGAACTTTCTCAATCTGATTGTTCTGAAGTTTCGAATTAGGGCTCCAAATGGGTGCTGCATACTCTAGTTTAGGCCGAACCAAAGTTTTTTTGCAACTTCCTTAGTACTCCTAGGTGCAAAAGCCAAGTTACTGCGAAGGAAACCAAGTGTCTTAGTTGCTTTGGAAGAGATTTCTGAGACATGTTGACCCGAATCCATGTTATCAGTAATGGTGATCCCAAGGTATTTTGCCGACTGAACATTTTCCAAAGTTTGATTGTGTAGTGAGTAGTCGAAGAGAATTTGTTTGTGATGCTGATGCCGAGTCACTCTCATTGAGTGACATTTGGCAACATTAAATTTCATTTGCCAATCGGCTTCCCACTGTCCTAAGCTGGTGAGGTCTTCTTGCAAGGCCAAACAATCCTGAAGTGAATGTATATTCCTATACAGGACACAATCGTCTGTGAACAGAAGACCTGATGTTATCCAGCAGATCATTTATGAAGATGAGGAACAGGACCGGACCTAGGACCGATCCCTGGGGCACACAGGATAGCACTGGGACTGGATCTGAGGCTTGGCCATATAAAACAACTTGTTGAGTGCGCCCAGAGAGCCACGAGTTGATCCACTTGTGGGTGGATCCTCTAATCCCATAATATTCCAATTTGTGAAATAGCCTCCTGTGTGGAACCTTGTCAAAGGCCTTAGCAAAATCCATTATGATTAAATCTGTCTGTTTGTGCCCACGATTCACAGCCCCATCCAGGTTGCTGATGATGTTGTGTGCAAACTGGACCAACTGGGTTTTGCAAGACCTCTGACTTCGGAAAAGATGTGTTAAGATTCTGATTTAAATTCTATATTTTTTATTACGAAAGGATTATGTGCTTTGATTTAAAACATTGTTAATTTCTTCTTCTGGATCTTAAAAGGAGCTGTCACTTGATATTTGGAAATAGTGTGTCAGGGGCAAGTTCGGCCACTTAAGTCGGAGCAAGTTCGGTCCATAGCCAAACTTGCTCCACACTTACAAAAAATACATGCCATTATTATTATTATTATTGTTATTATTATTATTATTAGAGCGTGGATCTGAGAAAAGGGTACTTCGGGCATTTAAGCAGTTTTTGTGCAGTCAAAATTTCAAAAACGTCTAAATTTTCAAGATTTTGCATATTCTTACAATAGACTCAAATTGCTTTTAACATGTAATACAATCAAAGGCGCAAACAGTCCTGATAAAATTAAGTGATATGTATAATGTATGTTGCCATGGCAACAGCTTTGCTTATGGACTACACACTTCCTTGAAAACAGGGTACCTAATTTCAAATGCTTTTGTAAACAGGGGATGTGCATATGTGGGCTATTTGTGCAGTCTATGCAATTGTATACACATCAAAATCACAGAAAAATGAAGCGTTTTTGAAATATTGCTCACAGCGTCTTTGTATTAGCGTCATATGTTAACACAATGGCGCTGACGTCACAACGTCATTAACAACATTAAGTGACGTCATGTTTAAAACGCATCATATATACGAGTTTAAACACTCATATCTTTGTTATTTGTAAAGATAATCTCTTCAAATTTTCTGTAGTTGTTCACATCAGCTAGGTCTTTCTTTCTCTGTTAATATCTCACGTTTGACTTTTATTGCCAGAAGGCCCCTTTTGTCAGATCTTGGCTCATTATTATTATTATCATTTTCTATTTTATTTTGTTTTTTCACTAAAACGAGATGTATTCAAAGATTGGAAAGAAATAAGTTAAAAAAAACTCTAAGCCCATACAAACCTAGCGCCTTCCTCTGGGCCATTGGTACACAGTAAAGACCCAGAGTGAGAAGTCTGATCATGGTCTCCACTGATTGTTTACAGATTATAAAATTTGATGAAAGTTACTACCCAATAGCCCTTTGATTCCAAACTGGTCCGTCCGATTGATAAAGGTGGGACATTTTATTTGGCATTAATGGGTTAGGCAGGCCCAAGAGCAATTCAACGAATAAATTGGCCCAAAAAGCAAGAAGATAACTCGGACAATTGGATACGACATTTTAAGCCAAATTGTTGTTCAATTTGTATTCCGAAGAACCAACTTGGATAGTCCATATGCTAGTTTAATGTCGTTACATATTCTTGGCCCTTTGCAATTCCAACTACAGAAGTTTGACTGTATAATATTGGCCTTTGTCGAACTTGCCCCAAGGGGTGGCCGAACTTACCCCATTGCGGGCAAGTTCGGCCACCATAACCTGATCTCCTTAAATGAAGATTACCCTTTATCGTATAGAGACACATGTTATGGGTTACCGGGACTGGTACCACTCTATTATGCCTTACTTAAATATATAGGTTTCATAGATCTAGATTTAATAGTCTTTCCAAAACTGTACTTTTTTCTAAAATGGGGCCGAACTAGCCCCGGTCTCCCCTATTGTTTTTATATTGCATTTGCCGAAACCACTATTTTCAGTGTTTCATGTGTTTCAAGCTGTCTGAGTATTTGTACATAGGTGAGCCATTGGAAGCAAATTAAACTCAGGAAATGTGCATATTCCAGTAAGACTCTGCTCATAAACACACTGAATAGTGGTAGAGTTAACCTCCGCCCCAACCGTATTCCTCAATCGAAGTCAATGCACATAATGCCTAGGGGGCATATTGTAACTGACCCATTTACATTTAGTTATTTCGTTACTTTAGCCTAGAAAATCCGAAGGCTCCACATTTGATCTGGATTCAAGCTCAGTGGTAAGCCTTACTCAGGTCTCTAATTGGCATTTTCGTTTTTAGAAGCAATCCAAATTCCAAAGTTTATCAACATCGCTCACGCAATGGTGGAATTTTGGAAGTATCTTCATCGACGGGGAGTTTGAGAAAGAACAGTTAAAGACACTGCTGCTGGGGAGTAATCAACAGGCCCGAATCGAACACTTTTAATCCCTTTATTTAACATGAAACATGAAATATACAAAATATACCATAACGCCAAACATTCTTAGTTATGAACTACTTATAATACTGCAATAGTGTAACAAGGGCTTTGAAACCTACGCAGCCAGATCAATGCTTAAACTTACACTTCTCTTTTACAATGCAACTCCTCCACCAACTGACTTTCCAGACTAATTACAAATTTTCACCGTGTCCCTACAACAGGCTTACAATACACTTTATGCCTTTGATCTGCAAAAGACATCGTTCACATACACTGAGTCAAACTTTCACGTTGGCAACCTTCAATTTTTCACCTCATCCAATCAATCAACATCTAACACCAGTCTTGTGTGTATAAAAAAACATCTTCCAATTACAGCAGGACTTTAAATGTATGTTCTCCTTTGAATGCCGCTGAATATCTTTTTTAAAGATATTTCTTGTTATATTGATAGGCCTCCAATATGAGCGGCCTTGGCTGAAAAGTCAAGCTTGACTTTTAAACCTACTTTATTGTCATTGCCTCACCAAGTGAGAATGATAACTTTCACATCAACAATTTTCAATCATTCTCATTTAAATGCATCAGAGGCGAATTTGACCTTGGCGTTAAATAGGTCGGGGTTAGCCTAGGACCACTTGGACCAGGAGCTGATTTCTGTACAAGCCTTAGTTTCCGACTTGCAAAGCTTACCTGCCCAAAAAACTTTGACTGCTGAAATACAAATCTGAGGTGTTATGTAACATTCTAAGTACGTCGAATACAGTTGAAGCAGTTTTGCTGTAGGACGCCATCTTTAAAGGTATCCTACGCTAAATTAGGCTTAGATAAAAGTAAGGGGAAGACACGCTTGATGTTCGCCTATTGCTTTCATTTCAGCAAATTCCCCTTTTAATAAATATCTAATATTTATGCAATGTCATAAGTCAGTAAAGCACTATAAAACATTTGTATATATGGTATATTGGACCAGAAAAAGTTCAACGGAAGGTGTGGTTTACCCCACCCCCTGAATATCAAATATCCAATTAAAAAAGAAATGCAATCTTTCACATTTCTTAATTTATCAAGTAAAATAATTTAAATTTAATCTAACAGTATTTTTGTCATGTTTAACATTTGATAAAATTCAAACAAAGAAGATACCACTTGAAATGACAATTCAGGAAAGCGTGGATTATACAATTTTCAGCGTGCATTCTCTGTTGTAATATATAGTATCTGTTAACTAGAATTGTTTTTCTACGAGAAAACAGATGTCTCCCCCCTTTTGATGTCAGAAGCATGAGTCATTAAACACAATTTCAAACAGAAACATTAAATGCAATTTCTAACGGAAATTCTAGTCATTTCATGCAGACAATCAGCTCGTATCTAGTAAAGATATCTGTCAATGTAGTTAACTATTGTACAACCATAACCTGGTATAAAATAGTCATAGATAATTGTTTTTGTGATGGACAAAGTTCCAAGGGAAATAACTCAGAGTATAAATGACAGAGTTACTATTCTTGTACTCTGCACGTCGACTAATGTTGGTTGATACTTATATAAAGTTTCGTGAATTAAAACGTCATTCTTAGAAATTATATTTTTACGATCAAATTATGTTTCGTAAATGCTAAATGAAATCATAAAATCTGAAACGTATTATTTGCTTCTTTTTTATATAAAATGATATATACAATGCATCTGTTCACTGACTACAGCTCAGTTTAGATGAAACATTGATATTAAAAAGTTATAGCTGCTTAGTGGACTAGTACATATAAGGATTGACTAACCACTAAAACTTAAGTTACGACTAATGAACCTTATACTTAAGAAAATTTGAGAATACAACTTTGCTGCATCTGAAGCGTTGGTTCGCGTAAAATATATCCCACATATCAGCATCAATTGTTCCAGTGCATTTTTTATACTTTTCATGTTAGTTTCTAATTTTCAAGTGATACAAATTTTCGCAGAAGCTAGATCCGCCACGCTTAGAAAATTATTCATGCGCATTCAGTGACGTATTTTCACTGCTATGATTAGCTGTACTCTTAACTTGCTGGGAAAGGGCTGACCTCTTGGCTCTCGTTTGCGGTGTCTAACTATGAGTTTGTCACTTTCCCATTGGTATCCTGTGTCAGGTGTGGTACTTGATTATATCGATTCCTGATCTTTGTACCCTTACTTACTTTTTGACAACGAAGTAATGGATAACTAAATACAACAAACAATAACAAACTAATGTCTAGTGTTTCGTACGCTGAATGTGATGGTTTGAATCCTACCAAATGTATATTTTCTCTCTGGTTTAATAAGCTTTTCTTATTTCACTTTACTTTAAGAAGGGTCCCAACGTAGTCATGAAATAATGTTTAAACGTTGTCGCATATAAATTACATATATTTTAAGGACACCCTCGAGAATGGTTGAAACATGCTTTTTACACTCCAACGCCATAATCGTTACTGCAGTCGATAGTGTGTCTGACAAGGAATCCAGTTCAAGACCTCTTTACGGTCACATATATTAGGTAGACATTTGGTCTAAGAAAATTAATTTCTACAAGCATCATCTCCCAACCGCTGTCTCAAATAGGGCAAATGTCAGTTGCTGGCAAACGTGTGCACGCAATACTGTTTAACCGTTTAGGCGCTCTAAAACAAGTGGGTATGGCTAGGAAGTATCACAATCACCGACCAAAGACCAACCGACGGCACCAAGGAACATTGCAGATAGGTCACTGGTGCGAGTTCTGCTGCGTCCTTGAGCAAGACACTTTATTCTCTGCTTAGTACTGGAAATGTCCGGGCATGTGGCTGACAAATTGTTGACTGGGGTACAAAGGATCTACTCAAACACATAACTCAATAACAAATATAGCGTCCCATATAAAGGGCATTGGCAAACAACCCAGACCCAGTGCAGATGCCACATATTGCAACGTCTGATCATGGTCTACACTATTTGTTTAAATTGTACATTAACTGATGAATACAATCTCTTTTAAATTGCAAGACTCCTCTAGAACTACAAATCGGCTCCATTTGGAGTTATAAAAGACTTCACAAGGCATACATGAGTTATCTCTTAATCTGAAGTCAGTCACTCTACCATTGAGCCACTGCGCTACTTCATTTATAGATACAACAAGAAGAATATGGTTTAAACTATTTATGTAACATTTATACAACAAAATACAATAACAATTAGTTCTAGCTTTAACTACACACAGCCCGAACCAGTAATGATGAACTGATCATATAATGACTATCGTATAGTAATTTTGATTGCAGAAACTAAAGGTCAAACATATACAGAAGGACTTTAAAACGCGCCATCTGCTTAAATGCTAATTTATGTCGAAAATTGGAAATTTTCATTATGTGAAAAATAAAATTGAGAAGTTCCGTCATTTAGCTTGCATTCAATAAGAAAATCGAAACGCTGTGGCTTATGATTGCCGTGACGTCGCGATAATTCTGAGACAACTCAAATTCAAAAAGTCACAGAGTACCCATACCTTCCATAATGAACGAAAAACCTATGACAACGTTAATTACGTCTACATGACGTCATTGATTTTTGACGTAATTGGCAGTTTATATCCTAAGGATCAGGAATAATCAGAAATAATCAAAATCTTTTTGTTGCCAACAGATACTCCTCAATCAGTTGCATAACAGACAAGAGTATCGCGGCATGCGCAGATGTCACCCATCAGTTATTGATGTTTGAAAATTTAAGACTGACATTAGCAAAGAAACGCTGCGAGTGGGAGTGTAATAAAACGATTATTTCTGAAATTTTTTGTGTTTTTTCCATTTGTTAAGACATCTGGCTACCACCAGAAAGTGTTTGTTTTCAAATTGAATCAAATTCACGTTTGTCAGACGACAATTGTTGAAAAACACTTACGTCGATATTACGTCAGAATGAATAGCATGAGCAAATCGAAACCATGACAAATCGTGGTCCATTTTGCAGGAAAATAAAAAATGATAAAGAAAGCATCCTCAAATTCATCATGTGGAAGACACAGAGAATGTAAAATGGTGCGTTTTTAAAGTCATTCAGTATATATCAATTATTAGATACTAGACATATTTTCTCCAATACACTGGAACACCTGCAGTAAAATAATTCTTTATAGTTGACCACATCCTCATTGTCATGAAAAAACAGACCCTTGTTTTCTCTATAAACTGCAACTATTAAATAATTGCCATTTTATAGATACAATAAGAAAAATATGGTTAAAATATTCATGTAACATTTATAAAACAGCATACAAAAACACTCAATGCAGTCAACACTGTCCTGAGCAAGCACCTGTCTGAGTTGACACCTTCTTAGAAGGCAGTATTCCTGAAATATGAACTTATTGGGCAAGCTAGCCCACAGTAGGTAATATTGTGTATCCACAGGTACTTGCTCAGAACACGTCCGACTGCAAATAAAAATAAAAAGATTGGCTAACTTTTTGGGGACTGCTAAAGGTTCGGTATGTCTACCCCAAGGTCAGGACAACCTAGCTAGCTCAGGGAGAGCGACGCTTCCTCTGCAAACAGACGTCTGGATGTTTTGAGCCCAAACAATAAAGATGGCAGGGGGAAGCTTCGACTCCATGCATCGAACCAGACCTTGGGGAGGCGCTCCCCCGCAAAATCAGACGGCCTGTGGGAAAGCATACAACCACATGCACGGACGTTGTTTGAGACAGTGACATGCCCAGTGCAGAATGATGTGATGAACGTGTACAGACATCTGGATACTTCGAGCCCAAACAAAGAAGATTGCAGGGGGAAGCTTCGACCCCATGCATCAGAAAAGACCTTGAGGAGACGCTCCTCTGCAAAGTCAGACGGCCTGAGGGAAAGCAAACAACCACACACAGGGACTTTGTTTTGGGTAGCGCCATGCCCAGTGCAGAAAGATGTGATAAAAGCGTCCCCCAGCATGTTAAATGTTGTGGAGGCTGGTCCATGGACTGGAGAGAGCGCTTCAACGACAGGTTGACGATGGGAACTCATCCCAGGTAGAGTAGGTAGCCGACTTTAGGGTTAATTGAGAAGGCCAAAGCGAATTGGATAGGTTAGCTAAATACCTTTCAATATAGCTGCAGTTCAAAGTACAGTCTGTTTGATATGTATTGTTAACAAAGCCTATCGTGCAGGTTTGATTGAATCTAGATGTATACTTTGAATACATCCGCTATAGAAAGATGACCAATTGCATGATCTTCAATGCCCTTATGTTAGTCTTGAATGGGGCAATTCGAAGTTGAAAAGAAAGCACGTAGTACGTACACAGACTAAACTATAACCGAAACATATTTATACTGTCTAATTAATGGTGTGACTAGGCATCCCACATGTATTAATTTCTAAAGAAACTTGATATGTCTATCTTGATGTAAGTGAACATATGAAACAATAATCATGAATAAAAGTTTTCACGTCAAAAACTTTGCTTTGACTGAAGCTACAAGCAAAATAAAAAAAAAGTGCAAAGATCAGGAATCCATACAATCAAGCACAACACCTGACCCAGGATACCAATGGGAAAGTGACAACTTCACAAATAAACATTACAAACGAGAGCCAAGATGTCAAACCTTTCCCCGCAGGTGACCACAAGGCATCAATAAACAGACACGCACGAAGGTTAACAAAAACAAGGCGGAAATAACATAAATGATCCACAAAAGAAGCACAGCCTTGGTCAAAAAAATATTTTACTGGAGGGATTAAACCCGTTTCACGGCGCGCGAACCTCAAACCTTAGTTCAGCTGTGGATCAAGACACATACACAAAACATAAGTAACGCAAACGATCCAAAAGGATGTTCTGCCTTGGAACGGTCAGTAAAAATATTTTACTGGAGGGCTTAAACAGGTTTCATGGCACACGTACCTCACCTTTACGTCAGATGTGGATCAAGACAAATAGATGCTTAGTTAAATAGTTGATTGACCCCTAACTTATCAATGTATCATCTCATAGAAAATATAAATTAAGATATAAAAAAGAGATAAAGCAATGATAAGGACTCAACAGCAAATAAAACTGAATACCTGAGCAAAAGAAACCCAACAGGTCAACCCAGGTGGGCCTGACAACAGCCAAAGCATCAGGCCCCCACCCTCTCATCAATAGATAAGTCTTTGTCTGAACTGTCATAGAGTCTGTAGTTCAACCCACTCACGATTTATAGAGGATAGTAAAGTTTCCAGCCGTGATTGGGTTGACCACCAAGAATTCAGTTTGTTGCAATACATTAATGTTATAGCCAATCTTTTTATTATGGGAAATTATTTTAATGAACTATGCTGAAAACTTATATGGAGAAAACAATCTTCTTCCAATTTATACACCAAGGACCATAGAATTCAGGGTCCGAAAGTCCTTGGCGCAAGAGTGATTAAGGTCCATTTTGGAATTTAGGTATCAAATCATAGTATCATCTATAAAATTTAGAAAAGGTTTTGCGAATTTTATGATACCGATAGCCTTGCTTAAGAAAGTTCTGAGTTAACAATTTATTGCGAGTGATGAAGTCAGCAGCATGGCTAGATGCACTAGTAAAACGAATGAGTTAAGAGATATAGACTCCATAGGATGTAGCAGTCAGGGCCCTCAGGGACAAAAAATAGGTCATGTGCTAATTGTGTGCCAATTTATGGTGACCTATATCAAAATCTTAAATGGAGTCTTAACTTTAATTTGAAGGTGGTCACCTATCTCAAATCCGCGTCTGAGGCTAGTTATGACGCCATCAATATGGCTCGTTAATAAAAGTTGTGGTTTGTATTGGTATAGTCGTTTAAACAAACATGAACACATTTTTTAACACAATATCATTTATTTTAGTCACTTGAAGGTTTAGTTAATGTTTTATGTGACTTTGATAATAAATTATTTCTGGATAACTATTCATTGCATGTAATACCCAGTTAATCAGAAGACCAGAAAAGATGTGTATATTTATAATAACCCAAGCAAATAACTGATCTGTTCTCCGTAAAACGTAAGCTTATGGTGTTCATTATAATCGCCTGGTAGAGAAATAGTAAAACAAATATCCCATAATTATTATTAATTATGCAGCTTTACTGTCCTACTGTTGACATACACAGATCTTAAGGTGTTGGGGCCCAGACCCATCTTCCATTTTCCAGGGGTTGGTTTTGAAATGTTCAACTATGATGGCTGATAATGTTTTTTCTCCCCACTAGGGAATTTAGCAAACTTATCATATCTTAGAGAGAATTTCAAGTTGCGTCTTTTTAGAGATTTTTGCACTCTCTGTACGCCTGGACCTTAGTCTCTGACAGCCTGTTACATATGTTACCATAGGCCTTTAAGATTTAGAAAATAAAAATAAAATAAAAGTTTAAGCTACAGAAAGAAGGCTTTAAACTGTCTAATTATTTAAATTACTCATATAGTCTGCATGTTAACTACTTAAGCTACACATAAAAGCTATTGGAACACACTTACAGCTACCTACTGTGTTATGCGTGTTACTTTAATCAGATTACCCTTTAAAAATGACCAACTTGAGACTGTTCGGCGACATATTGGCGACTAGTCAGCGATCATTTCAGTAGTATAAATGTGGTTGCAATGGTCGCAGAGGCCGCAAACAAATTCAGTCGCCAAGAGGTCGCGCGCCGGGCGGTCACAAGCTATATGGGACAGAGGCTTTGGCATTTGTCTTATGTTATTTAAGGTCAACCTGGGATCACCATTATAGGCTTTCAGGATCTGGAGTAAAACATTTTAGAGATCTTTTTACATAGATAAGTGTGGCGGCAATATTTGTATTGTGACCTGAACAATTCGAACACGTTCAACTATCTTGAGGGGTCGCCATATTTAACTGGGGTTCGTCTTGTCCAGTACTTTTAGAGAATATGTTTGAATAGGTCGACGGACGATACACGCCAGAGTCATACGTTTACTATTAGCTCACCCACGAACCTTTGGCTCAGGTGCATTCGGCTGAAGTGAGCCACAACACAGTTTGAAAATGATGAATAATACTGATTGCTGCAAAATACGACTAAACTAGAGAATTGTGTTTATCACGCACTATGCCCCAAACCATTAGGTTGTCGATAAGCATGAGATCACCACCGTCATTTTCCCCAGTTAATCAACTCAACAACCTCTATCATATGACCAAATCTGAGGCTACTAGCTGTAATAGGTTTCGAGATATCTTTACTACATATTTCGGATGTCCAAATTTGCAAAGAACTATTACTCGAAAATTGCATAGAGCAATAACTAAAAAAAAACATTTTTTGTCATTTTCACCAAGTAATTTACTTATTATCTTCTATCAGCTATACAAGTTTGAAGCTCCTAGCTGTAATAGTTTTAGAGATAGCATGTTTTCTATGTCCCAATTTGCAAAGGTTAATAGCATCAAAAATAATTTTATGTTCTTTTCACCAGATAATCTTCGCAATATCCTCTTCCAGCTGTCCAAGTTTGAAGCTCATAGCTGCGATAATTTTTGAGATATTTTGACTACACAATTGAATTATGACCCTTTAAAAGGGAGATAATTCAGATTTAAAAAAAATATGGTTCAGTTATTTTTTGATGAGGAATCCATCTATGAAATTTCAAAATCCTATTTTAAAATTTGTTCGAACGGACGGATGGATGGACGGACGTAAAGCAATATGCCCCTTCAACTTTTCCAATGTTGAGGCATAATAAGTTTGTTTGTTTGGTTTGTCTATTTACGCCCCAGTCAACAGCTATGGCCAAGTGAGACAGTCAGTTAACTTATTGAATCGCACTATATCCTGGGCACACTTGACTTTAAAAAGATTGTTTGGTTACCCAGTACTTTGTGTACATAATTTTGCGTGTAACTTTAGTGGCAACAAGTGCCTTCATAAAACTGCATCTAAAATATAGTCTGCTTTAGTCGTCCGCTGCATATATTTGCTAACTTTATTCACTTATTTAAGCATAGAGACATACAAGCGAACTCTGATCTTCAAGCAGTCTGTTCTAGTTCACTGTTCCAAAACATTTCAGCAGATAACCAAAACAGACACATTTTGTTATGATTGACACTTGAAGGTTTAAAAGTGTCTCAGAGTGTCATTTCTTGGTATGAAATATATTAGCTCTTTGCTTTCTACTTAGTGTCCTCTAGTTATCGCCATTACAAATATTTTGTCCAAGATCAGATCTAACAAACGTTGGGCCGAATCCGTTTCAAGACTGTTTATCTTTCAAAAATTATTCTAAAAATCAATCGGGGAAAAACAGCAGATAAAGAAAATACATGCAAAATTACACAGATTCGGAAGACAAAGAGCTGATATATTTTGAGCCATCCGAGAGGCCCTGTTTATTTTCTCTCCATGTTCTATTCAAATTTCCATGGATGTACTTACTAAATTGAAATTCATCTTGAAACACATCTTGATGTCATCAATATTTTGTATAAACAAACGTTATGATTAACTCTTGTAATAATCTGCTAAGCCGTTGGGTTCAAGAGACTAGGTCTGTAACTATGAACACTTTTTGAAAATGTTTCTTTTCTTTTGAAATCATTTGTAATATAGAATATTGTTATGTTTTCACAATATATATGTTCAGTACAGCTGAAAACTGCATGGAAAATGAATTATCTTATAAAAACAGGTGGTATTTATCTTATTAGGAATTATTTACGTCCCTCCAATAATTCTAGACAGTTGATTTTTAACATAAATGCTGTTGTTTTGATAGTGATAAGGTATTAGTATTTATGAAAATGGTAAAATGTTTACCTGAATTTGAGTATTTTTACTGTATTCTTGAAAAATAGAAGCTTTATTTCCAAAATTAGAAGATCAAAAGTTACAGACTATGCAGCTTTAATGGTTTATGTGGCAGAGCGACGCCATCATATCAGATAAGCAGAAATTGCTAGAAAGGACTTGCGGTTACAATATGTGACGTGGTGACGAAGTTACCCAGTACTTCGTGCACGTACTTTAGCTTGTAGCTGACACCAATTCTTCATGAAACAGCTGAATGAGGAGAATAAGAATGAAACAATCTCCTCCTTCCTCTCTTTCAAGAAGAATTGGTGTCAGCTACAAGCGAAAGTATATGCACGTAGTACTGATTGTTGAGTATAACACTTAACCATAAACGAAACAAATGGTGAATTTGTCCCATCAGCCTAAAACAAAAACATCTACCTTTGATAGATTAGTTATTAGACAAAAACAGTCGTGTCCTTCGTAAGGCAATGCCTGCATACAATTTAACAATGGATGCCAAATTTTTGTCTTGTGTGCCTATAGACTGTTCCAATTATTCTAAGTAACTTAATCAAATGGATGACATGCTCAACGTATACTCGTGAAAAACAGTTGCCAGGTTCGAAACCCATCGCCATCGTAGTGAAAGACACTGTCCTAATAACCTTGCACTTTTTCTACTCACAAAAGAGTCTCGACCTGACTGAAAAACTGATGACCGCTTAGTCGAGCATCTGCTAGAGAGAGAGAGAGAGAGAGAGAGAGAGAGAGAGAGAACTTCATGAAACTTATACTGGGTATATTTAAGAAATGAATTCGATTTTTGGAAGGTTCATGGAATCATGAATACTTCGAGTCTTTTGAAAAGTAAGTGAAGCCCGAAGGGATTCACGTTAACTTTGCGGGCTTCCCGTTAACTTTGCAAAAGACCGGAAGTGTTCATGATTCCATGAACCTTCCAAAAATTGAATTTATTGCTTACATTTACATTTTATTATAGATATCTAAATTATATAAAAAATAGCTTTAATTTAGAAATTAAAAAAAGTTTTGTATTTAAGGTATAATCGTATTAACGGTTTAGTGTAAAACGGAAAAGCGGAACAGCCAATGTGAACACGGACAGCCAATGGAGCAAACAAGAAGCTTGTTATGCATATGCTACTCAGGTGTGGCTCGCTGTCAATCACAACACCAGTGTCACATCTGGCGAATGAATTCTATCTTCGAAGCAAATTGCACGGGCAAGTAAGCTTGGCAGCTGTCAATCAAATTCTGTGTAATATATGTGGCTATGAGCGGTTTCAAAAATCTAAAGATTCATTATAGGATTGCTTTTAAAATGTAAATATATTACCATGTGTGTTATGCACATATAGTTTTGTCAGGGTTCCTAAATAGCAACGGAGTTATTGCCCTTATATTGCTAAAATTTGAATTTTTTATTAGGCTGGGACCCAGAGTGAAAAACATCAAAAATGGTAACCCGGAAAGTAGCAAGGTTTGTAATAGTATAGTTTTGAAGAAGTATATATGGTGCACACGAAACTACTGTATAGCAAACTTCTCGGAATTGCATAACGTCACTAGAGCTAATAAAGTATGGTAGCCCATGTGCGTCATATGCAAGCATGCGTTTAATACAAACACTATTTTCTCAGCAACGCGTTATCAAATTGAAATCAAACTACCTTTCAAGATTAACAATGTGTTTCATTTAAAAGTTTTGAGTATTAGTTTCAATTTCAAAGAACTGTTTGCTTTAGCATTACGCATGCAATGTTGCGTACCATATGTAACCAGATAAAACGTAATGTTTCGTTTTCTCCCATCTGTATCTACCATGACTCAATAAGATTTATTTTCACACAAACACATCATAACTGTCCAAAGATAACATTGCTGCCTGTTTGGGTGAGATTTAATATCCACTATGGCTGCCGTCGCCATAAGGTATGAAAACGTATTTTTGGGAAGCATTCCTTATCCTTCTTACAGGTCACGTTTAAAATGCTTGCGTATGTAGTGGGACGTCCATAAAGCGAATCTATTTTACAACCTATGTGCTCATATTCAAGGCCATCTTAAAGTGTCCTTTCTTACGTTTTGGCGAACTAGAAGGGTAGGTATGCAAAACACATCGCAAAGTTAAGTACATTCTGAACGGTTAATTACTTTTTCTAAGTATGCAATATTAGCCTACATGTAAATAAGTTGATATAGGATGGCACCATTGTGTTTCATTACATAGTTATTGGGCAGAAAGCGTGAAAATCCTTTGGCCTTTATAATCGGCTGACCGATTTCAAAAATCATAACACGTGGAGGACAGTGTTGGTGGCTTACCTGTTGGTCTTCTGTCTGTCCTATCATACAAGACATTAATTGAATTATACATGTAGTCTTTAGATTATTGTTAAGGATATATTAAATGTTATAATCTAGAATGCCAATGTATTAAGTGTATTATAAATGTTTAACAATCACAATAAATGGTTCAACTTACCCAGTGTTATTATGTACAATATCACATTTTCTATAGATATAGAGGTTTTTGGTCATTTTTTTATGAATTTGTTATTTCCATTCTCTTGAAATAAATTAGCATTAACTGTTGTTAAGGGTATATTTTGTGATGTCAATTGTCTTTAAGACATAGAAAATTTAGCAATAATACTGGCACCACTCATTATGATTCTCTCCAGGGGTAATACTGGACAGATCAAAGGCTAATCTTTATAAGGTGATTATGACTTCCTTACAGGGGGGCAATAAAGTGGTCCCATGAAGGGATTAGGTACTTTCTGATAAAATATTGATCTTTATCTTAGTTAAAGAAATTGTTTTGTATACAGGTAAGTCCCCTCATGAGGCCCCTTTAAGTTCGTGAGATACTGAAACTGTCCCTTATCAGTTAATTCACTAATGATTCCATATATCACAAAATATATGCCTTTAAATGTAAAAAGTGTATGGTACTGTGCTTCATTTCATTCAAGTGACACATTAAGGTCCTCAAAGCGAATCTAAAGGCAAACATAATGAATGCTTATTTTCAACACCTTCTATATTACAAATTTGAAAGAAAATACTTAAAACATTAACAGTGATGATTGTTAAATACAACATTATAATCCCCTCCCTAAAAACTGGCCAGAAACTTTTACTCGTAATTATAGACGGTTGCCTAGCAACAAGACAAAATGGACTAATTTGCCATACCTGGTATAATGAAACAATCACCATGGCAGCTAGACTTTCCATACATGCATACTGTTATGATAACATGAAAGACATACTGATGTATCGATATATGGACTTAATGAAATTTCTTCCAATACCAAAGTGTATTAAAAATCATCATTTTATATTTAAAAAAATCAAAACAAGGGATAAACAGTTAAGTAAGTTTCAGAACTTTCACAGCAGCATTTGGATAAACAGTATTAACATTTCACACATATTTTACTTAAATAGTATGCATAACTGAACGTCTATACTTTGCTTTGAAGTACATACATTACTTGTTCACATCTAAAAAGTCATATCTGACTCTCCAAGACTCGATTTTTTTTAGCTGGACTCATGAGAGTTAAATTAAATTTTCTTTTACGAAGTATGCAGTTTTGTAAGCTTGAGGTCTTTAATTTGGCATACTTGTATGCTTTACATGTATTAACAAAACATTTTGCAAGGTAGCAAAACTGTTAAAAGATGTCTAAACGGAGAAACAAGCCCATTAAATCAAATTCAAAGCTAAAAATGAATAAAATAGTCAAAAAAAGGGACAAAACAACTGAAAATGAAAGAAAAAAGTAGCAAAAAAGAAAACGAAAAAGAAAGAAAAAAGAAAGAAAATAGGAAATGAAAAACGCTAAGACAAAAATTAAAGATAAAAAAGAAATTAAAAACTATGGTGGGGATATATAATGCAGCTGAAACTGGCGCCATGAAACTGGTTTAAGCCCTCCGGTAAATTTTTTTTACTGATCATTCGAAAGCGGTACTACTTTTGTAGCTCATTGGTGTTATTTATGTATTTTGTTTGTCATGCTTTCGCGTCTGTTCATTGCTGCCTTGTGGTCACCTGCTGGGAGAGGGCTGACCTCATGGCTCTTGTTTGTGATGTTTTAATTGTGTTTTTTTTCACTTTCCTGTGTGGTATCCTGAGTCAGGTACATGATTGTATTGATTCCTGATCTTAGTCGCCTTTCTTACTTTCATTGTTGCAGCTTACGACATCAGTAGTCCAAAAGTTACATATAGAAATTATACATCTAATTTCTGTTTTCTGTTCATGAAATCTTCATCACCGCCTAGTGATGACTCATAGAGGATCGGAAAGAATTATTTTTTTTTTGTTAAAATAGACTTCAATCAATTTATACGAGTATAGTTAGCTGTGTTTATAATCTGAAAACACACACACATTCTTTTCAGTGATTTGTGGTGGAAGTTTCTTTATTCGTGCCAAGTTCATTGTTTACGTCTGTTCAGTGCTTACTAGCATCATAATCACCTCGTTAGAAATTGTAAGTTATATCATTTCTTAACCATGTTTATTATGCAAGGCATTTTGATATAGTTTTTTTATCCTCTTGTAGTCGTGTGTGGGATGATTATCACGCTGTTGGACCCCTCTGTTTTATTTTCTTTTTTCTTTATTTATGGGGTGCCTATGTTTGTTTTTGCCACATGTAATAACTAATGAGTATATTATTTCCGTTTTTATTTTTTAGTGTGGCAAGCATATTTACTTCTCCGCTAATAACAAAAACATTGTAAGATTCCTTTTGGTCATGAAGATTACTTAATAAATCGAAACGAACTAACACAAACTTTGAATAGCATAGACAGTCTGTGTTTTCAGGCTAAATTTAAACATAAGGCAAATCAAAATATGTTGTCCCTCCTCATAACATACAATAGTGTATATTGGGCAAAGCAGCATCTTAACCAGCGAAGGTTTCGTCGTATTTACCTTTCGACAAACCCTTCGCCTCACGACCCTCAAAATTTATTATTAGCGCAGACTAATCGACCAATGAAAACGCCAGGAAGGATTTTTTCGATAATCCCTTCCTGCCAATCAGATTAATTGCAGCACTTTATCAGCATCTAATGTGCACCGCCTGCTAAGTCTCCATAAGTCCAGATAAGCAGAGATTTTAGTCGTAAAATTATTCATTTTTCTTCTATAATTTAGTTCAAAATTATGTTATGGGTGCTCAAAATAACCATCTTAATGTGACAGTTCTTTTGAGCACATTAAACGTACATTTAAGTTGTTAAATAAGAAAACGGAATGTAAATTAATCACGCCGTCTTATCTGGAGGCCTGGTGTTTATCGATTTTTTGCACCGCTTTGTGATTGATCATATTAATTGTTGCTATTTTCGGCTTATGACGCATTCAATCGGAGAAAATCAAAGCTGTGAGGCCAAGGGTTAGATTAGACAATCGCAACCCTTGGTAGGACAAGATGGCAAAGCAGATATCATTTACAATCCCATTTGCTATGATGACATGTTTAACAACGCGTTAAATGATTATTACGATTTTTAAAGGAAAACGGATTCCCATACAAATGTCGCGTATACGGCAATTCGCAATTTGCAACGATTTGCTATATAGTGGTTTTGTATTACCGAATGTTCAAATATGCTTTGTGCAAAAAAAAATCAGCTTGGCTACTTTCGGGGTAAGCATCGACGACTTTTTTTACGAGATACACTGTCCTATTATTCCGTCCTCAGCCATAACTAATGCCTGTGTTTCATTAAGACCGTCAGTCGGCCGACTAGATTTTTTCATGTTGATCCGCCGAAAGATGAGGTTTTAGTCGGCCGACTCTAGAAGTTACAATGAAAACAAACCTCGCTGATTGATTTTATCAACCACCAAGTTTTTCAATCAGCCGACCAACACCCGATAGCCGCTGATCGTCGTACGATTATCGGCCGACTAGTGGCTAATCAATTTTATTGCTGCAATGCATAGCGTTATATCACCCCCTGACAGAATGTGTGTGATAGATTGCAAAAATCTAGACATTTTCATGCCAAAACATGATTACAAAATGACTTTACTCGCATTTTATCTCTTCTCAACTTATTAAATAAATCAAACTTGCCAAATTTGTCGAATTTATATCTCCAACAAAGGGTTATTTTAGAGAAACAATTAACTCACACAAATAAATCCAATTTATCTAAACCCTAAGTTTACCTTCGATATCATTCAGATCATAACAAACGCATGTCAAGTATGTTTAAGTGCTTAGTTTAATAAAAAAAAATACACTTACATCTGCACAATTTCAATATCTGACCTTTCAACCCAACCCCAGAGTTCACAGGTGCGCGTAAATTTAAAGTGTTACCTTGCATGTTTGATAACACTTTTTTCACTTTAATTTGATATGCAACATGACCACTTTCAGAAGCGTAAAAATATTTGACCATTTGACCCCACCCCAGGTGTCGATGGTGTGTGTAAGAACAGCAACATACTTGCTTTCATGGTGCTCTGTGCTCAATTCCCTTTCATTTGATATGCAACATGATTACTTTCAGAAAAAAAGATATGGTTTGACCTTTTGACCCCCCCCCCCCTGGGGTCGATGGTGTGTCTGGGAGCAAAAGATTGCCACCATGTGGCTGCATGTCTCGTTAGCTCTAATTTTATATGCAACATGACCATATTCCTAAAAAAAAATTAGCCTCGGTCCCACCCCTAAGTCCGACCCAGGGGATAGGACTCAGGCCTTCAATCTAAAATCCCGCTTGATATGTTTCATATCTATTACTCCTCTGCAGTCAGGCACTGGAAGGAAAAACTTCCAAGCCAAAAGTATGCCTTTTTGGAAGGAATAGTCTTCCAGCTTAACAATTTCACTATGGATGGATTTTCCTTCCAATTAGTTTTTTCACTGAAAATTGGAAGGACTTACCATCCATCTTAATGACAAGTTTTGGATGGAAAACCCTTCCAAAACATCCTTTTCATTGCAAATTTGGCATCCAATCGGCTGCCTGATTGCAGGGTTAATGATGTAATTAGTATGTTTTCATTACATAACCAAGCAGAAAAATCATGTTTCTACTTGATAAACCTTATTGCAATATAGGTAACAGAAATTAAGATCATTTATCGATCTTTTCTTGTCACTGGTGTTAGAGAAAGTTTGCAAACTTGTGATGCCTTTTCTTGGGATATCTTTTCAAGGCATGCAGTATTACATAAGTGTGTTACTATAAATAAATCTGGATGGAAGTCCAGATGCTTAGGCTTATTTATGGGAGGAAATGTTTCTATTTCTAGAAATAGAACTAAAATTTGAGAGATTGTTAGATTGGAAGGAATTTACATCCAAGTCTGTTGGAAGGTTTTCCTTCCAGTGCCTGACTGCTCTTTCTGTATGCAAAATTACAGCAAAACGTTTTGCCAACTACCTTGGTTATTGCAAAATTCATATATTTGACCTTTAACCCCTTGGGTGGGGTCAAAATCAAAGGGGTGGGGTCAAATTTGCTTACATGTTGCTACATGTGTCATTAGCATTAATTTGATATGCAATATGACCACATTCCGAAATATGTTTAATTTTGGCCTCAGCCCCCTAAGTCCACCCCAGGGGATCGGACCTAGGCCTTCAAACTAAACTCCGTTTAATGTGTTTCATATATTTTGCTCCGCTGCCTAAATGCAAAATTTCAGCATAAAATATTGACAACTGCCTTAGTTATTGTGAAATTTAAACATTTGACCTTTGACCCCTTTGGTGGCGTCAAAGGGATTGGGTAAAATTTTGACACAGCCATGCTTATCTACAGGCACTGGACAGTTGTTGAATAAAATAGCTTTGAGGAAACGTGACAATCATTACAAAAACGCTTAATATATAGGGTTTGCATTAAAATTTCCTATAACAAGACAAGGGCAATAACTCAAGTGTTAGTGTTAATTAGTCGATTTTGACAAAAGTTATAGAATATCGAGAGTCTAAGTTGCTTATCATTTATACCAAGAATGAATTAAATCTGACCAATAGGTACTGAGATATGGTTCAGGACGGACAAAAAGTGTGGACGGACAGACGGAAAGGACAGGCACACGGACGATGTCAAAACTATATCCCGAATGAATATTCTGAAGTTAAATAAACGTATAGGGCATAATAGCAATTATAAAAACACTTGCTATGATTTCAAAAATAAATGCTTTTACTTTGTCTAAGAAAGTCTAGTTTCATATATTGAAAAAAAAAACCAGCCCCTCCCCCACATGAAAAACAAATGGTTAAGCGACCCCTAATAATAAAAATTGTCCATGCACGGTAGTTGTGTAGATAAGGATTAAATATACAGACCAAATCACACCAAATTATGGTGAGATAGCCTAAAATATGTGCGAAATCGCTCATTTTGTGTCATTTTATTCATTCTGTGACCTTGACCCTCGAAATCTTATTCAATGCCTATTGTAATATTATCTGAACAAGTGCTATACTGCGCAGCATCTTTCTAAAGGAAGAAGCTAAGCATAACTGAAATAAAGAAATAGATTAACAAATATTGTCAACTTCTCCAATTTATGACCAAAAATATTTTGAGTGAAAATCCCAATTTTATGCCAATTTCTTGCTTCTTTGACCTTACCTTGATATTTAAAATGATAATCTAGGCATCTTGTCATGTTATTTTAACAATAATATATTGTGCAGCATATTTTTAAAGCAAAAAGTTCAACTTAACCGAAATAAATATATCGGCTAACAAATAGCGTCAATATTTATAATTTACAACCAAAAATATTAAAAATTTTAGTGACCTTGACCTTGACATTAAAGTAATATGGAGGATAAAATTATTTCCGTTTAAAAGGCTGATGTAAAGATTAAATATGCAAACTAAACCACATCAAATAAAGAAGGAATAGACTTAAATATGTGTGAAAATCGCTCATTTTATGGTAAATTCTGGCTCCTGTGACCTTGACCTTGACCTTCAAACTGATAAATTAAGGCATATTGTCACGTTATTTTAACAATGCTATACAGTCCAGCACCATTATCAGGAACATATTTCTGCATTTAAAAATCAAATATGTCTCTTCAGCAGATTTTCATGAGATCAGAAATACAGTCACAGATAAATTTGCTTTTTGTGACGGTACTCTGATTGTTGCTATGGTAACGCTTCAGAGACAAACTTTCCCAAACATGTCTTTTCATATATCAATTTAGGAAACCTTGTTCTATTTCTGGATTATGCTGGCATATATGTCACCGTCTGCACTCAATATAAAAATGTCCTTTAAAAATGCTCAAAAATCACCTTTGTCAAATGTTCTGAAACCCCACACACTTTTCAGAGCATGGATAAAAACCGAGGTTTTCCTAATGTAATTTTGATTATTTATTTCTAGCGGGGATGTATTATATATTCATACATGGATCATTTGTGAAATTTGGTTTATTCTAAAGTAATAATTTCATTTGGAAATCTATCAATTTTAAGTGATGTTTTGGTCACTTTTTAAGCCAAAATGTTCATATGGCGTTCCCATGGCAACGGGCAGGCATATGGATGAAAGGAGTGTTGTTTGCTTGGTTTTGTGTCCTAATAACCAAGAGAGGAAAGTTTCAGCAAAATCGATGACTATGTGTGGCACATTTTTTAAGTGGTTACAGAAAATTGCTCTTAAATCCTAAGTAATCCCAATTCTCGTCGCCAATGTAATGAGACAACAGAGAGAGAGAGAGAGAGAGAGAGAGAGAGAGAGAGAGAGAGAGAGAGAGAGAAAGAGAGAGAGAGAGAGAGAGGTACACATCTATATTTATTTTGTAGACGTGGGTAGCTGCTTGTTATGAAAACATATGAAGTGCAATAGAATATAAGCTCTGCCTATTATGATTAGATGCCCGCTTCAGTGGGTGTATGCTAATACTGAATACCGTATGTATTACAACAAAACGGTGCTCTCCATGAGTCTCGAACAAGCGACCCTTCTATCCCTAATCTAGCAATCTACTAATTTAGCCACTGTGTTTCTCTTACATACGATGTAATATATACTGCTCAACAAAAGTTAAGCACGGATAACTAAAAATGTTTTTTATTTGAGAAATGATTTAAAGCTATAAAATATCTGCTGAAATGATGGTTTGATATGTGACGAAGTTGAGGAAAGCAATTGGTGTACTTTTATTGGATTTCTACTGCGTTGCTCATTGGTTTAAACAAGAGAGGGGTCAAAACATATTTCAACTGCATTACTGGCAATTCAAAATTGATACAGCATCGGTTTATAAATTCTTTTGTTTTCCAGTTTTGTCGAATCAGCCATTCTGAAATAAATAAAGGTCGTCTCCATTGAGCATTTGAAGCAAAAGTTTAGTCTTTAATTCTAACACACCTCGCCTATATAGCCAATGGTTAAACACAGTGATTTATTGTTTGATAAATCACTGCACGGACTGGGCACGGACCAACGTGACGTCATTTAGTCGCCAGTTTGATTTTCATGACGTCATCTTTCACAATAGACGGCGTAACGTCGTTTTCACAACTTCTTGACGTTCAAAATGTACGTAAAAATACGCGTTTCAGTCTAAACAAAAGTTGCGTAAATTCTGACAGTCTGTTCAAGATGGCGGAATCGTTAAAGACTATAAAGGATTCGTTCATATTTTTAATCTTTTTGTGCGTTAGAATCGAAATAAATTCGCACTGGCAGTGATTTGTTGCTTAATATATCACTGTCTGTCGGTCAGTCGTAAGTGGATAAATCATTCGCGCTTTGCACTCATGATTTATTCACTTTAACGACTGACCTCCAGCCAGTGATATATTAAGCAACAAATCACTGCGAGCGCGAATCTATTTCTTAAACAACAAACGTCGTTGTTATAGTGACGTTCACAAGTCAAAAACAGTACTGTTTTCGTTGTGTAGACACAATTAATTGAATAGGGGTTTCGAGTTTAAGAGACTGCCAAAAGAGAGACAATTAAGGGTAAGGCAAGTTTACAAAATTTTGTCCCTTCGTATCTAATTCATAAAAAAGTGACGTTAATCTGAAGTTGAGGCTAAATGTAGACGGTAACGCTATCTAAAGAAGATGTTCTCGAAGGATCAACTAACAGAAATGTTCTGGATGCTTGTACCACTCTAGCATCAAAAAGATTACTTGACCGCTTGATTCAGTTTGCTGAAAAAGAAGTCGAAAAATGCCGTTTTAACGTCATAATGGGTCGGTAAAATGTAGCATAAATTGGTATTTAACTTTGACGTTTTTAACGTTTTTTTTGTCGTTAAGAACCTTTAGCTTTATGTTTGAATCAAAAGTTTTATTTTCCGATGTAGACGTGTATCCTTTACATACCCTTGACATCAAATTTATAGTTAATCCACTGACGCCTTACCAGATTACCTTTGTCTGGCGGACACAAAAGTGGAGCATCATATTATAATCCGTGCTTAACTTTTATTGAGCAGTATACGAGTATTCACAGTAGAATAGCATGATTGTCAAGTGGTTCAATGTTCAGGCTGGAATACATGTAAAGAGAACAATAATCCCTAGTTCGGGGGTTCTGTCGTGTTGTTTCATGAATTCCTTCAACCCGTCTTTCTGTTTTAGATTAAGGATTATATTTTCATATTCTAGTAGCTCCTTGTCTTTAATATTTCCAAACATATTTGTTCCTTTTCGCCAATCTTCTTCAAGTGGACCCTGAGATTCTAGATAATCGACAAAAATAGTAAGTGTATGCGCTCTAAGCAGACTCAATGAAGATACACACTGAAAACCACACTCAGAAAATAAAGTCAAATACTGCTCAGCGGGTAGCAATACTCGTTCTATCTTTTCAAAAGCCTTGGGATGTAATTGAGTAAACCAATATGAATATTTTATTTGTGATGGTACAACCGTTGTTATAAGCATTACTCCATCTGGTCTCAATATTCTTTTAGCACCTTTCAGCGTTTCTGTTAACCCTGAGAATTCTCTGCTTTCACTCTCAGTATCAATGTGATGTAGCACCTGAAATTTAGAAAATGTTAGCCAATTTTATAGAAACAGATATTTCACTGTGTTCAGTTTTTCATAATGTAGTATGGGAGTTTCAGCATATTATCAATTTTTTGAACTGATGAAAGAATATCTCTAGTCCTGAATACCAAGGTAATTAAATGTAATATATAGCCAGCTCCTTTATGTTAATTGTAATTATTGCTGGTGACCTCAGACCTTATAAAAATGTAAAATAATATATGATATACCAAGCACTGACAATATACTGCATGATATGTATTGGCGACTCCTCGAAAAAAGAGTTTAAAATGATTTTTATATTTATTTAAAATTCCAACGTTGTAAATCTCAATGAATGATTTTTTATTTTTCCAGAATTATCTTTCAGTCGGGCTAAATTTAACACCACCTCCAAAGGTGTCTAAAGAAAATCGCCAGTGACTATGTCTATCATTTAGATATTTCCATTTGACTAGTATGAAGTTACCCAGCTTTAGAACGCTAAAAAGAGAGAAAAACACACAGAAAATAGGTGCCAATCCAGGAATTGACCCTGGTTTGCTGGTTCCATAGTCAAACGCACTAACAAATAAGTTACCAGATCAGATAGTCGGCCGCTTGCAATAACCATGCATATGGAAGAGATCATCCAAGTTCGGCCACTTTTGTATTTGCAACCAGAATTAAAACATGGAAATTGTGTGTATAGCATTATCTAACGTATCTGTCTTATGGATGTGGGAAAGTCAGTTCTGGTAAAGGGTAGATATTTTGGGCACATTTTCTTTACCGTATTTTGTCAAGAAAATGTCGGAATATCCATTATTGACATTTGAAGTATCTGAAAACACACTGTATTTCTCCGAATTCGTAAATGGTTTGTTTGCTTGTTTGATGTTTTACGTCCCAGTCAACAACTTTTCAGTCATGTCACGACGGGTCTTCCTGGTTTGAACAGGTACTAAGCAGCGGACAAAGTGTCTTGCTAAAGGACATAACACAGAGATTCTGTCGGCAGTGAGACTTGAACTAGCAACAATTCTATCCCAAATCTAAAGCTCTACCGACTGAATTACTGGGTTTGGCGTCGTATATGGTCAAAAGACGGGAGGATGCGATTCGTAAGCGGATCCGTAAAACGTGATTTGCGACCGTATATAAGACGATATACCTCCCCAAATAAACATTTTGAATATATGGTTATCCCGATTCTATTGCAGGATATACTATCGCAAAGTGTTGGCGTTATCCAATCAGACTTCGCCTTACAAAAGCAAATGCATTAGAAACAGTTTTTAATCTTTTCCCTTTTTTACAGAACATAAATGTTTTGGTGTATCTAAAGCTGGTTATTCAAAGAAAATTTAAGTTAGTGTTATGTGGCCCTTCATTACGGTGCCATGGGATGGTCGGTAGTGTGTGATTTTGGTATTTCCTGGCCATACTCACTTTAAAACTTTATTGCTTCTGCTCCTTCTAAGACGATGCTAATGTTGTTAGCACATTATTTGGTGTTGCTCCCATTATATATAAGGGTTTCATGTTACGTCCGAGTGCCATTTCTAGTTTAGCAACTGTCTCGGTGAGGAATCAAGATCTCGTAACTTTACTTGAATTCTAGTCTTCCTTATTCTTCCCTATAATCTTCCTTTTGCTTTTTGTTCTGCTGTCTGATTCTCACAGTGCGTGTCTATGGTTAGTCAGATCTGTGATTGTGACATTTTCTGGCCGCACTCACCAGACTTTTTATAGTCACTGATTGCAGCATCCTTAAAGTTTCTAAGTGTTATATACTAAAACTTACATTATTAAACATTACAGCATCAAACATACTATCCTTAAAAGGTAGATTTGGAAGTGTCGCTGTTATAGCTGCATCAGTGATGTTCGCATCAATGGCATTTTTAAGTTTTTTCCTTAGCGACCATTAACATCTTGTCACTCGAGTCTAGCAAAGTAATTCTTCTGACACCATGGTCTATCAAAGATTTAGAATAGTTTCCTATGCCACATCCAGCGTCCAGGACGTGAATATCCTGGAGTTACATGTATAAGAGAACTAGGTTATTAAGCAAAAATATCAATTATAGCATTATTCCAATCTGCATATGGGCAAGCAAAGGAGAATGGTACTTATTGCATATCGAAATACGCTTAAACTTCTTTATACGTATTTGCTGGCTCGATCAGAAGGGCTATTTGGCTAAATTTTGGTCTGAGCCTTTATCTAGACCCTAACTCTGTGTATGCGAGCAACAAAGGCCAAAGCGAGTCTATGTACTCTCACAGGCTTACTTTAGCCCTCAATGCTCGACAATGCTACAAATTCCAAAATCTCATGTGCTGGCCAATTATAAATTAAATAGCGTTAATCGATGAGGGGGGGGGGGGGCAAAATGAAAGAGGAGATCGCGTTACAAGCCGTAAGACAGCTTATAATTAATCCAAGGTCATATCAAGTATCTGGAACTATCGTTGTAAGCTACATATCATGTGTAATCATTGTGCCAATATGGACACTCTCGGTCAAAACATGAAAGCTGAGTTTGCATTACAAGCCACAGACATGATTAAAGTATATTTGACCATGACCTTTGACTCTTAGGTCATATTCGTATTTCGAGACGCTTGTTGTAATATACTCAACATATTTAATCAGTATGCAAAATATGAACCCCCATCAGAAGATCAAACAGGAGTTCGCATTAGACGTTGTAGATTGGTTTTATTTATGGTTGACCTTGATCTTCGCGGTCAAAGTTCATATTGAAAAACTGAAACCTTTGTTTAATTCTACACGCAATAATCAATCATTTAGTTCATTATAAACACCCTCAATTACAAAAAATGAGAGATTAATTGACTTTACGACCCAAAAGATAGATTTTAAACATATTTGACCTTGAACTTTGACTCCGAGGCCATAACACTGATTTGGGACATGCATTGTAATCTACACACCATAGGCAACCATTGTGCCAAATAGTAACACCCTCGGACGAAATTAAAATGTTGACTCCTCTTTTATTTTTTAACCCAGTGTGCTTATGTGACACATTCAATTGCTTTTAGAACCTTAAGGTCAAAGGGGCTCTTGCATGGTATGGGAAATGACCACGCTTGGAATTAGATAATGTTACGCTATTTAATTGTCTTGGGTGTGACTTTTATATTTATGGTGCATTTGAGTTTTTATGCAATTCCATTGCTAATTTACGACGTCATGAATGATATCACTATAATACCTTGGGGTACCGAGTTATAATCATTTCTAATTGACATATCATGTAACGGGCGCAGAAATGCTTTATGAAATAGCTATATCATTGATAAGTTCGTTGTTACTAAAACGGCTTTGTATGTATTTGGATTTTGGGTGGGCAATCATTTTTATGGCATGGTAACCCAATTTTCAACTGCACATTTTGTATTCAGTGAAATTTGGAATTAACATTTTTACACATTGCGGTCTTTGTCAAGATACCATTTCAACATATAAACTATCCATATATGTTAAGAAAATTGTAGACCAAATTTCATGAAATTCAAAGACCAGTAACATATTTTTTCAAATTGATGTAAACACTTGGCCAAAATTCATCCGAATGAAAAAATACAATAATTATGTTTCAGTGTAAAACACACTTGAGTACTAGCTTAGTTTGTATCACCATGCTAGTGCGTTTATTGGTAGAAGTTGATATGTTCAGTGTTTTTCACCATTATGGATTGGAAAAAGAAAAAAACAATATTCTTTGGTATTAAGTGCCACGATTCTTATTTAATGAAGTGCTTACACAATTATATTAGCCAAAATGATACAATATGGTGACACCTGTACTTACCATATCTAGTTTCTAACGTTAAAACAACATTTAACCAATGTTACACTTAATACGTAACACTATTAAGATTTTTTATTCATACAGAAGAGAAACCTTATGACAAGTCAGTTCACCCAGGAGAAGAACCTTATATCTATGATTTTATCATTGTAAGCCTGATTAATAAACCTGGTTCACAAAAATAACCCCCTGTCAAACCTATTGTACAAATTAACCATTTTTTGTCACAGAGAACTCTTGGCTTCAAAGGTATTGCTAATTTAATGCTTAAATCGTTTCTGTTCATTCTGTTTTGTGAAACCGATGCTGATTTCGATCAAATAGCAACATTTATACTTTAACTGGCTGTATATTCTAGGCATACAGTTTCGTTACTGGACCTCACTTATTCATGTGGACACTGTTCTATGACACCTTTGATAAGACTCTGTTACACATTATCCTGGTCACGGCACCAAAATGTGGTTCTTCTAGTTCAGTTGGGATATAAAGAAAATATTTGTCTTCTTGTTTCCACACGTTTATTGTTAGCATATTATGTTTCTTAAACAATATCATGCAGGACTTGAGGAAGTGATACACATTGTCTTGGTCCTATAGTGCCTTGATATAGGGATACGACCCTCGACATTTCTGACCATTGAATCATTTAAAATTGTCTTAACATGTCTTTATTTAAGAAGAGTGGAAATAAATCTAAAAAAAACAACCTCCTTATGTCGAGTTATTGATTCATTTCAACTAAATAATTAATTTCGCTAAAACTGACCTATAACCATAAGAGGTGGGAAATGACAAAGTTACCAGTTTTGGATTTTCATGATATTTGGCTCAAATCAGCAAGATATATATAGCATGTTTTTGTGATAATATGATGTCTTGACAAAGACTAGAACATATCTATCTTTTGAATTGAATGTTGAATTTTTTTGTAAATGTTTGAAAAAAATCTTGAAATTTTATAATCACTTCTTCTGAAAACGTAAACCATAATTCATCCAAACGGTTTCGTGGTTTTAATATAATGTCTATGGTATTTTGGATTCAATCTAGATGACAAATCATAGAAATAAACAAAACTATAGATTTAGGACATTGAAATTTAGAGACAGGTACCACTTCAATGGTGGAGTACGTCAGGGTTGCTTCCTAAGCCGTATTCTTAACTATCTAATTCGATAAATACATTTTCATAGTTCGTATATAATGAGTTATTATTATGCAAATTTTAAAGAAAATCCATGCGTGGGCACAGATGAAAGCACCCCTTTACTCAACTACTAAAGAAACCTGACACTTTTTACTTGCTTCAAACTCGTAAATGACATATTATACAGTAGAGCTGAGTGCATAAGCTTATTTTAATAACAAGACAATAGAAAGTATTCTTCAAAACATATAATTTATCAAATATAGAACATGACGTCACAACGTTAAAAATACCATTTTTTGTCACTTTTGCCTTTGGAGTGTATGTATAGAATTGTTTTTGAAAAACTTTTTTATGTATGCAAGGTCACTACCAGTACAGACAAAAGTGCAATTTTAAAAAATGTAATTTCTTTCTGTGGCGTGTGATATGGGTTTTTAAGTTGTGCATTCGACGTTGACTAAACGGTAATGTTTTTCCTTTGTTCAAGCAATTTCGAGAAACTGAAATGACTCGGACTAAACCAATCATTGTATGAGAATGCATTTTCAAGAATCAGAAATTATGTTTCTTGTCGTGCGTTAAAGGGTAAAAGCAGAATAAACCAAATTTAACGTTAATTATGAAACAACGTAAACTATGGATAAAAACCGGAATTCTTTTTCAACGTATGGCGCCGCGAAGTGTGTTATGTACCTCACACTGTGCAATGTAAACATGACCTATAATCTAAAAAAATCAATAATCCAATGGGAGTCTGTATGTATCTGTATTTGTTTACGTCCACGGCGTAGAAGTTTATCTGCACAGTGTGTAGTAACTCAAAATCCTGTTTTTATTTTCTTAACGTCGTTTTACGTTATCGGCGTTTATGAGCTTTTAAAAAGCACTGTCACTGTATCAACTCATTTTACTTTGCAGGATGATTGGAATGTATTTTGACAGTGTTTCAGTCATTTTGAACACCGTTGTTTCCGCCTACGTCCATTTAACGACGTCAAGCGTTACAATTACATGCTGATATCTGTATACTGCAAAGCTTGAAATTCAAACACGATAAAAGTATACTATAGCCAATAGACACTATACACATGCTCAAGGACATCGTCTGCAAGTTAGGATGCCGTCGCTAATGTTTTATGAAGAAATGACACAAAACTTAATGCACGAATGCTTTATTTTATGGAATGCATTTTCCACCAATACTCTATGCATACAAGTTAGTTTATGTATGTTGGTAATATCATTTTACTTTGTAAATTGTGTCTGACACTTCGATAGGGTATCTGCCTATTTTTCAGATGCTTCCCAAAATTTCCCTATGCATAAGATTTCCCTGGCATCCTTTTGAATAGAACGCTTGATGTATTAGGAACGAATTAAGGTTATAATAAGACAGGCAGATCCCTACGACAAAACAGGAGAGGCTACCAAAGGGGATAGGGGTTGCAAAATTTGACTTCACCAAAACATTTAGAAATGAATTGTTTTCACGTGTAAGTGTATTATATCATCAATACTCGATTACAAATCACAGTGAACGTATTTTAAAGTCCAAAATCATGAGCATTTTAATTACTATTTTGGTTGCTGTTTTTTCTATCTGATTTTTTAAGAAATATTTTGAAGTGCAACTGTAGTCCATATTCAACCTTGATGACAATGTATTTACCTGGTGTAATATTATGCAGCAATGTACTTTAACCATTCAGCAATGCGTAAATTACACTTAGTCTGAATGGCCATGTAGTTTATGTGTATTGGATAGGTACAGTATATGTGCAAAATAATCTACTAACTGAATTTAGTAAAATGACAATTTTTATAATCTAAAGAAAATTATGCTAAAACGTTGTAATATTCCATGACTAATGGGTTATGAAAAGGGAGCTTACTTGTACTAATTATTTCATTATACTGAAAAAAAGATTTTCAAGAGAGCACACCAAAAATCCAAATGCTAACGTTCGGGCTCGCCCAGACGTCGCATTTTGGGCTGTGGGATACCATTCCGCACCCCCCCCCGCGAGTTCCATCTCTTATTCATATATATTATTATATTATGTAAAATAGGAGAACACACTTACCTGCAAAAGGATTAGTTGGAACTCGGAGGGGAATGATGTTTTAAAAATATTTTTCTATTTCCTATATGTATAATACAAAAAGTGACAATTTTAGCCCAACAATAAAGCAGTACATTTATGTAAATAGGAAATCAAATGCAAAATCATAAAATAGAGACCAACAGCGAGCTTATATATGAAGATGGAAGCATTTGATCGACTTTAATTTTTGTCAAAATTATAGGCAGCGATGCACTGTGAGTCCCATTACCACCGTCTGAGGTCCTTGTCATTTAATAGCCGTTTCGCTTGTATTTAGATTCAGATCATGTGATTTCTCGGTTATCAAAAGGCACAACTAGGTTGTAAATAGGCAGAATAAGATTGTCATGAGGCAGAACTGGATTGCCATAATACAAAAGTGAAAATGCTTAGTTTTTTGACGCCAGAGTGCGCACCAAATCATCGGAAATTAATAATTTCTCTCAAACAAGTAGCACTCGTTGCAAACGGTGTTATGAGTGCTTTATTTTACCGAAAAATAACCACTGTGTACTTTGTTTGTTTGATTTGATTTTACGTCTCAGTCAAGAATCTTTCAACGGGTCCTCCTGGGCTGAAGGGTAAATGTGTCTTGCTCAAGAACACAACGCTGTGACACCGATGAGGCTTCAGAAAACTTCGGCCAACCTCGCCAAGCTGGGACACAAACAACATATCGTGGGCTCAGCGCAATAGGGTTGTAACTCCACTTTTTGTCAAAAGCCACTTTTTTACATAGATAAGTTTATTTTCAACATATACATGTCCTGGTAAAATGATCAGTTCATATCATTTAAAAAAGCCCTTAAAACAAAAATGTCCTAAAGTTGTATCTCATTTTGCTCTTTTCGCTCAGCGTGAAAGGGTTGTAACTTGAGTTTCAACCCTCTTGCACCGACTTTGTTTTCAAATTGTAGGGATGTAACTGAAATCATGCACAAACCTTTCATTCTGATGTAAAATAATATGTTTAAAATATTTATGAAAGCTTCATTTTGGGAATGTTATGAATAAGACACATACAGATTGATGAGATTATAGTATTTTAAATTTCAGATAATGAACTCTCAAATATGGTTCAAATTAAAAAAAGCGTTTCAAAACAGAGTCAGAACCACTCTATAGATATACGGTGACTGAAGTTACACTATTGAAATAGAGTAAAGAGCTGTCATTTGTTTCCTTTTTTCACTTTAATGCCACTGACAGCACAGAATGTTCTCGTCCGACCGGCTCCACATCAACCTTTCGAAATGGAATGATCTAAAGGTCGTTACTCAGACTCAGAGGTCGTGGTACATCTGTACCATCATCCTGACTTAGCCTACTGATTAGGCTCTAAATAACCTCACAAAAATCTGATGATAATCAAATCTTCCTCATTTGCACAATCATACTTTAAGCTAAAAATTACCCAAAACATTTAAATATCAAATAGTGACTTGTTTTTAATAATAATAATACATATTTGATTTATCATTAGGTTAGATACCATTGGTCCACAGCTTGATCATTCCTAATTGGCATATATGGGTACCTCAATAGCTATACCATGTTGCTCATTTACATACTAACATACCGATTCTGATATGATTGGTGAATAGGCATTCTAGATAAGTAGGCAAATCTTGCTGATAGTTAATAAGCCTTATTGTAAACATAAATAGGGAAGGGAAATAATTTAGACAAATAAATATCGGTCAGTTATTTTTTTATGAAGAATCCATTAAAGAATATTCAAAACCGTATTTTTAGTTTATTGAACATTTAAACAAAAGGGTGAACTAACAAATGGAAGGACAAGACAAACACATTCTGCCCTCCCCCCTGACTGGCCAACTAGCATACCAATTTTGTAGATCTAGATCCAGTATATAATAATTGTCTACCGATCAGGATAGAAAGAAAAAGCTAGATATTCTGGCTTCCTATATTGATTGACTGGCCACAGTCCTGACCACTTGTCCAAGCTGATTGACTTAATTTTAAAGTGAAAATTCACACTTTTTTTCAAATGTATGTATTATAAAGCTTACAGTATGTTAAGAATAATTCCTCATCAAATACTTGTGAAATCTCTTCAAATAGCCTGTAATTAATTACTTTTGGTCACCACTGGAGTCCAGCCATTTTAAGGTCAATGAGTTCCAAACAAGTGTACTGGTTAATAATGTTTGATTTTTTTCTTATTGTCCCATCAACAATCTTTCAGTTAGGTAGGGACGGGTCTTCCTGGGTTGAACCATTCCTAAGCTAGAATAAATGTGTCTTGCTCAAAGACCACAACCCAGTGACGCCAGTGAGGCTCGAGCCCGTGGCCCCTCTGTCTCGAGTCAAGCACTCTACCTCTGAGCCACTGCGCTCCCCAAATGTAATGGAAGCACTATGACCTGCTTACACACTACCAGAGCAGAATCATAAATCCTTAATAAAGGTAAAAGCTGGTTGTTAAATGCTTCAGAGTAACACTTTCAGCAGTATGTACATTGATGAGCATGCTTTGATATATAGGCTGATGTTAAATAAATATATCTAAAATTTAACCCTTAAAGCATTAATTATTTAAATAGCAGATGATATAATTTATAACACATTTCTTCATTTTGGATGCAACAACATTTAGTAAAATCAAGAGAAACTTACTGAACAACAAAATACGTTTTTAATAATCGTACATGTAACATTCTAATTTACCTGTTTCTGACTGCCAATTGTTAGTAAAACAGAATATCCATTATCAAATATTGAAATGAAGCAATGTTTGTCTCAAAGTTGAAACAGATAGTGTGATTCCATGAATCATTTAGAAGAGTGAAATGAAGTTAAAGTCAATTTGCTAAATGCCTGCTACTGTAAGATGTCTGCCCCCAGATGTATAGTTAAAATCAATAAATACTGCTGTAATGAATTTAGCAGATGAAAAAATAAATCAGTAAATAATGAAATACCTATATTTATTTTTAAAATAAGTAAAATGTTCAAAATCATGAACATACACTTACTCTGACTTTAATTAAGCCTGTTGCACATCAGCCTTGAGGAAGCCATATATACACCTCTCTGTGACAAAATATTCATGGGTTGTGCAGTAGTCTTACAGTATTTACAATAAGCAACACAGCAAGACTGCCTTACGATATCACAGAGTTGCATGGCTGGCACAACAATAAAAAATAAACTTTCGACATGTTTTTTTATCATTTTGTGCAATCTTATGAGGACGCAAGACTGCTGCAAGGCTTTTGCAAGACAAGCAAGATGTTTGCACTCAAATATAATGGCAGTGAATGCTGTTAGACTACCACCCTACACGCGATTAGAGTGCAATGGCCTTGCCCTCTATTGCACAGCTGAGCCAAGAATGCTGCAAAACGTACGACTATCGATGAAGTTCACATGACTGACGTACGGCCACACCCGGACAGTCTTGCAAATCTGCATTGCCATCTTGCGACAGCCTTGCATATGCACGTAAGAGCCAGCATTGTACTGTCGCCTTAAGTTTTACGAAAATCTACATGAGATATGCAATTTTGTTTGCAATATGCAACATGGCCCGACACCCTGCAGAAAATCACACAGCGAAATGATCATACAATTGTGTGAAACACACTAAAAACAACAAAACTGCTTAGAATACATGCCCAGGCTGAATGGCGAACCAGTATATCTACCTCTACATATCGACTGACTTTATATCGATCATTACCTAAGAGTTGACTATCAAACATACCAACCAGTTTATCCAGCAAACCAACAACCTTGCCTACCTGTCTTAGCTGAATGATGTTAAATTTCATTTACTTGACCCCTTTCCCATTTTTTTGACTGGCATACCTCAAAATTGGTTGACTGACATATAAAGCGTACACTATTTATTAAAAGTAGTGGTCAGTGCCATCATAAACTTTTAAGGTGAGGTATGATAATAAATTGCTCATCAAATGTCATAGCTATTAATATTGTCAGATAAGAAGCTGACGATTGAAGATTTTTTACTCTTTTTTGTGGCATCACCATCTTAATAATTACAAATATCCTTAACCTATGACCTCTTGAGTATAAAGTAAGGCTATTATCATTTCGGCTTTCATGCCTGTCTATACACATCATTTTTTATTACCATGTATCCATGTGCTGAGGAGAACTGTGTATAAACTGAGCAGTTGGATTTAGCAGGCAAAGGGTTAATATTAATTTATTGCTTCTTTATTGTTTTTTTTATCTGTTTAAATGTTTAGTTTTTATCTAAAGAATATCTAAAATATAAGATCAGAAGTGTACATTTAGAAGTATTTGCATTTCATAATATATAAAACCTATAATAAAATTCAGAAGAAATCAAAATGTATTTGGTTTCTATTACACCCATTCTACAATCACACACCAACTGTACATTGTGAAGTTCCAACATTATTTCCAAGTGTTCTTTCAGAACCCTTAGTAGATTTTAGATTATAATAATCTTTTCAAATTATTTGAAAACATTACTGTCCTAAATACATATCTTCCACAGAACGAGCACTGTGGCAAGCACATAATTTTTGAAACGGTTACCTCTAACCTGCTGGATAATAAACATAAAGGCAGTGTTATGCTTTTTGTAGCTGGCAAAAAAGCAATCAGGAGATTAAATGAGAGAGTGGAAAATGTTTTTGCAAAGTTCCTTTTATAAGCCCATGACCCGCCCACTTCCTTTCGTTTTCTGCCAATTAGATGCAAGAAAATGACCATATTCATCGTGGTATATTTTGCATAACCCACACTTTTGTGAGACTCATTCCCATAACTTGATGAGAGGAAATACATTTTTGCAGTCCGAAATGTTAATTCCACCAATTTTATTTTTAGAATCCTTGATAAACTGTGATAAGGATATCCACACAAAATGATGTAAATTTCAGACTTTAGCTGTTTTACTGGAAAGTGGCGAAAACAGAAAACGCTGACCAGGCTGTACATTTACAGCCTGGTCAGAAATTACACTGCTTGTCCCCAAAATGCTATCAAATTTTGATAAAGACAGCATGATCAAACGACACATGGATATATACGCTGATATTAGTCAGTGTGTCTCCACTGTTTGTCCATCAGGTATGAAGGCACAAACAGTGGGGACTGATCAGCATATGCATCTGTAATGTGTGATCAGCGAAATGCTTCCCGGATTATTTTGAAAAATAAATCTAACAAAAATGCTGCTAATAAAATCCATTTGTCCCATGTGAACGCACCCATGGCTAAGCAAGAAATGACAAACTCTAAACGAAATGCAGCAAAATGCTACATAATGTGTATTTTTCACGATGTGAAACCTGCTTGTCAGCAACACAGGAAACAGCTGGGTCAGGGCTAAATAGGTTATACAATGTTTTGTTGTGGTTATGAAATATATACTCCCTCTTATATATTTCATAACCAACACAAAACATTGAATAACCTTTAAGTAACCAATTGCACCTTTTGGGAGAATAAATAACAAGTGAAGAAATGCACATTTAAGAAGGTTCTCAGTTGTAACACATCAATGAATATGAATGTTAGTTTATGTAATCAAAGAATAAGTTTAAAAGGGTTTAGCTAGATGATTTTTGTGGATTGTCTTGTAGAATGGGCGTAAATATCCAATCAAGATAGAATAGAGGAGTGGAAGATTAATCTGTGATTTATTTGATCAAGGTCACTCGATCCTTATAAAGACATATGTAACTTTCTGTTGTTTTTTGTAAGATTTTTTATCAAACTTGTACCTCTAGGCTTATTTCGACAATATCTTACGTGTAGAAACGTTAGCTTTCATATCATGATATTCTCCTTTAAAGCTAAAAGGAATCAACTTATATTATAAAGATCATGTAATTTGGTTACTACGCTTATTCGGCCACATTTATACAAATTTAAAATACCTCCATGAAATCGATATTAATTTCCATGAATGCGTCTCAAAATTTAAACAGTTTTATTCTTAAATCCATTATTAAACATTGGGTAATTTAAATAAAAGATTAGCTACAACTGTTTTCCACTGATAAATGTGGTGTTTTTCTCATGCAGATTTCAGCATGAAACGGTTGTAGCTTCAGTTACAACTGTTTCGCACCGAGTTTATATGACAAATATGCTGCATTTTAGAGGGAATAGAATAGGGTTGTATTTCAAATATTTACAAATATCTCATTTCAGTTCTGAATTAAAGGATATCTTATTTATTCTGCTGTTTTTGATTGTTATTATGCACTACATATCTAGATGTCTAAAGCTGACATAGCTAAATAAAAGAATTATCAAGTCTTTTGTCTCTACTGAAAAATTTTGAAAAACATAGTCACAACCGTATTGCGCTGACCCCATGATATGTAGATCTATTACTGGGCCGGAGCTACAAGTGAAGGCAGAACATGCGCGGATCCAAAAGGCAATAGGAGGCATCCTGCTTGGAAACTCTCAATTTCGATAGGTTTCTATTGAAAATAGCATTTGGACCCCCCCCTCCTGGAAAAAATGGACCCCAACTCCTCTTCCGGAAAATGTTGGACCCCCTCTGGAACCTTGAAAAATTATAGTTTTCCTGAAAAAAGCATCGGACCCCCTCTGGGAGCGCAGTGGCTCAGTGGTAGAGTGCTTGACTCGAGACATGAGGGCTGCGGATTCGAGCCTCACCGGCGTCACTGCGTTGTGGTTATTGAGCAAGACACATTTATCCTAGCTTAGTACTGGTTCAACCACTATATAACTATATGGGACGTAACGAATCAAATCAAACAAAAGAAAACGAAAAAATTGGACCCCCGCTGTAAAACTGTTTAAAAAATTGAAGATAAGGACGAAAAAAAATAACAACAAAAATTTAAGACAATGGAGCTTTTTTCTGTCAGGTGGGCCTGGACCCCCCTACCCCCCCTCCCCTTGGTGAAAATAAAGGGTCTTACTGAAGAACACAATGCAGTGCCGCAAGCCCCAATTGAGTCTCGAATATGCGGCTCTTGCCATTACGTAGATTTGTATCAGATCTTACGCGTTTTATTTTGATGCATATTCCGAACTGGTCCCTGGGAATGCCTTAATTCATTGAGAAAATGAAAATAAATATTATACCAGATGATGTTTTACTTGTAATCCAATAACTGTGGTATTTGTGCAAAGATGAAGTCATGCGCACTCAATACTCTTTCAACGTTATTTTTCTGCGCTGTGGTGCAGTGACCCTTGCTAATGATGTTAAGTTAAAGCATGCGTATGCACATAATGTAAATAGGTTAAACTTGAAGGTGCGCTGAATGATTACGAGTATGCATATATCACTTAAATCAAATATGTCATGTAAAATAAAATCATCTTAAGCTTTTAGGTATACTTATCCCTTGTTTTCAGATGAATTTCCCCATACCGATAAACATAAATGAATAGATTTTAGGGGAAACATGTCCAAATTTCCTAAAAATATACTTATTTCCTATAATATATATATATATATATATATATATAATTCTGTCCAGATCGTTTTAATTTTATTCAACAACAGGGTAGCTCCTGGTGGAATTCCGCATTCTGTGTAATGCAAGTGAGTCTTTTATGTTTGTAAAAGTACTTGTTTAGGGGTTACTAGAATACAAGGATTAATGGACTTATAACTGTAATTATTTTGAAGGTCTGTATGCCATATTATTGTATGTTGTATGTAAGAATCAGGGACTCAAACACAAAACACAAATCAAGTGAAAAAAACAACAAGAAAACATCTATCAGGCTTTTACCAATCAACCTCTAAGAATATCAATATACAAAGATGAACTTACAAGGCACATATTCAATCATAATACATAAGCAAAGAAGCCAGCTCAATAAACCTACTCCTCCTGATGATTGCTAAAATAGCAGTACACCAAGACAAGCCAGATTACTTCTGATGTGGAACAAAGCAGCATACCTTCAATTGTTTGCCACAGTAAACATGCATCAATCCAGCTATGACATCAGCCCCCATCGCATGTCTCTTCTTGTCATAGATTCTTGCAGCGTCGTCTTCTTCATAGTTGAAATATGGGTTTTGTCGCTTTGTAGATGTGGAATCTAAAAGCTATAAGACATTGTATTAGAACGGATGCTCTTTAACCCTTTTTTTCTGAATGAAGGTTACAAAAGAGCCAAGGAGCCTAAAGGCGACTAGCAGTGCTTCACCATTATACATTACAAGCGCCGGTAGCACTTCCAAATCGTGTTTTTTATACTTTTTATGCCCCCAATTGAACCACACTATCCGTCCGCCAGGATTTCTGTCCGTCTGTCCCACTTTATGTCCAGTGTATATCTCCTATATTCTTTGAGGTAGGAATCCCAAATTTGGTGTGTGGATGCATCTTGGGATAACAAAGTGTCGCGTACAATCCTTAGGCCACTGTGACATTAATATTGACCTCTGACATGGATTCTAGAATTGGCATTGAGTCTGGTGCATATCTTTAATATTCTTTGAGGAAGGAATCCCAAATTTAGTGTGTGGATGCATCTTGGGATGGCCGAGTGTGGCATACCATTTTTGGGTTACTGTGACCTTAGCCTCTGACTAAGTGTTTAGAATAAGCATGTCAGTAGCATATCCCTTGCATAACTTGATATAGGAATCCCAAATTTGGTGTGTTGGTGCATCTTAAAATGACAAAATGTCGCATATCATTACTAGGTCTCTGTGACCTTGACCTCTGACCTAGTGTTTAGAATATTTGTGTCCGGAGCATATCTCTCATATTATTTGAGGTATGAATCCCATATTTTGTGTGTGCACATCTCTTCGGATGACGAGGAGTAGGGTACCATCCTTGGGTAAGTGTGATCTTGATCTCTGACCTAGTTTCTAGAATTGGCATCGAATCTGGTTCATATCTCCTATATTCTCTGAGATAGGATTCCAAACTTGGTGTATTAATGCATCATAGGATGGCTGAGTGTCGCATACCATTTTCGTGTGTCTGTGACCTTAACCTTGAACTTTTACCTAGTTTTAGAATAATCGTGTCCAGAGCATATCTGTTACATTCTTTGAGGTAGGAATCCCACATTTGGCGTGTGGATGCATCTTGGGATGGTGGAGTGTCACGTAACATTTTCTGGTGTTTGTGAAATTGACCTTGACTTCTGACCTAGTGTTCAGAATAATCGTGTCCGTATCATATCCCTTGTATTACTTGAGATAGGAATTCCAAATTGGTGTGTCGGTGCATCTCTGGATGATTAAGTGTCGCGTATTATTATCGGGTCACTGTGACCTTGACCTCTGACCTATATGTTAGAATATTTATGTCCAGCGCAAATCTCTCATATTATTTGAGGTAGGAATCCCAAATTTGGTGTGTGGGTGTCGCGTATCAATTTTGGATCACAGTGACCTTTACCTCTGACCTTGTGTTTATAATATTTGTTTCCTGGGCATATCTCCCATGTTATTCGAGGTAGAAATCCCACATTTGGTGTGTGCATGCATCTGTCGCGAAGCATCCTTGGTTAACTGTGACCTTGATCTTGACCTCTGACCTAGTTTCTAATATTGGCAATGAGTCTGGTGCATACCTCCTATATTCTTTGAGGTAGGAATTCCAAATTTGGTTTGTGATTGCATCTTTGGGATAGCGGAGTGTTACATACCATTTTCGGGTCACTGTGAACTTGAACTCTGACCAAATTTTAGAATAATCACGTCCTGAGCATTTCTCTTGTATTATTTGAGATAAGAATCTCAAATTTAAAGTGTGTATACATCTTGGAATGGTGGAGTGGCATGTACTATTTAAGGGTCTCTGTGACCTTTAATATGACATCTGACCTAGTTTTTAGAATAATCATGTCCGGAGCATATATCTTATATTATTTGAGGTAGGAATCCCAAATTTGGTTTTTGAATGCATCTTGGGATGGAGGAGTGACAGTCCCATTATCAGGTCACTGTGACCTTGACCTCTGACCTAGTTTCTAGACTCTACATCGAGTCTGGTGCATATCTCCTATATTCTTTGAGGAAGGAATTCTTAAGTTTGTGTATAAATGCATCTTTGGATGGTGATATGTCGTGTACCATTTTTGGGTCACTGTGACCTTGACCTTTGGCCTAGTTTTTAGAATAATCGTAACTGGAGAATATATCCTATATTATTTCAGCTAGGAATCCCAAATTTTGTGTTTGGTTGCATCTTGGGATGGTAGAATGTCATGTACAAAGTTTTGCTTCACTATTATCTTGACCTCTTTTCTAGAATTATCGTGTCAGGAGAATATCTCCTATATTATTTGAGGTAGGAATCCCAAATTTTGTGTATGGAAGCATCTTTGTATGGTGATATGTACCGAACCATTTTTGGTCACTGTGACATGGAACTGTGGCATATTTTCTAGAATAATCGTCTCTGGAGAATTTAGCCTATATCATTTGAGGTAGGAGTCCCAAATTAAATGTTAGGATTCCTCTTGGGATGGCGGAGTGGTGCATACCATTTTGGGTCACTTTGGGTTGCAAAGAACAGGAATCGATACAATCAAGTACCACATCCGACCCAGGATACCAAAGGGAAAGTGACAAATTCACAGTTAGACACCACAAACGAGGGCCAAGAGGTCAGCCCTTTCCCAGCAGGTGACCACAAAGCACATATAAACAGACGCGCACAAAAACATAGCAAATACAAGCCTTAACAAAAACATAAAAGATCCACAAAAAGAAGTACCGCCTTGGAACGGTCAGTAAAATATTTTACTGAAGGGCTTAAACCGGTTTAACAGCGCGCCAACCTCACCCTTAATTCAGATGAGGATCAAGACACATAGATATTTGGTTTGCATGAAAGACCCCTAACTTATCAATGCATCATCTCCTAAAACATATAAATCAAGATATGACAAGGAGATAAAGCAAAGATAAGGACTCAATAGTAAATAAAACTGAATACCGGAGCAAAAGAAATCCAACAGGTAAACCCCAGTGGGCCCGACAAACAGCAAAAGCATCAGGCCCCTACCATCTCATCAATAGATAAGTCTTTAAGTCGGAACCATCATAGAGTCTGAATTCCGCTCCACCGGCGTGCAATTAAAGAGAAAAGCAAAGTTGCCAACCGTGATTGGGTTGACCTACAAACATGCAGTCTGTTGCAATACATTAATGTTAGAGCCAATCTTTTTATAATGGTAAATTATTTTAATGAACTGCGCTGAAAAATTATTAGAGCCAACAATCTTCTTCAATTTATACACCAAGTCACCATAGAAATCAGGTTCCGAAAGTGCTTGGCGCAAGAGAGATTTAAGTCCAACTTATGCCAGTCTGTAATTGTTCTATGTTTTGTTGTACGTTACTTTATGTCCATTCTAGTATTGCAATCAACTTGATGGGGAAGTTGATTGCTTTGCTTAATTTGTCTTCCTGGTGTCTCGTGATGGATGAGCGGCTCTTCCTCGCGGTGCCACGGGGTTGTCTGCAGTTTGTGATTGTGGTATTTCCTGATCATACTCACTTACTATTTTTGGAATTTAGAAATCAAATCATAGTATCGTCTATAAAATTTTGAAAATGTTTTGCAAAGTTTATGATACCGATAGCCTTGTTTAAGGAGTTTCTGAGTTAACAATTTATTGCGAGTGTTGAAGTCAGCAACATAGCTAGATGCTCTAGCAAAACGAATGAGTTGAGATATATAGACTCCATAGGATGTAGAACGAGGAACATCACCATCCAAAAATGGGAAATTGACAATTTCAAAATCAAAGTCGTCACGTTTATCATAAATTTTGGTAGAAACAGTGTCATTAGAAATTGACAAATGCAAGTCTAAAAATGCGGCTTCGGTATCAGAGGTATTGGCTTTATTCAGTTGGAGCTCTGAAGGGTATATTTGACTAACTGTATTGTCAAAATAAACATTATAAATATTTAAAATATCGTCCAAATATTTAAATGTAGTGTTAAACGCATCAATAACATAAGCCTGCTTATCATCAGAAAGAGACATCATATAGACCCTCTCATAACAAAACAGGAATAAATCTGCAACCAGGGGATCACAGTTAGTGCCCACAGGAATCCCAACTACTTGACTATACAGCTTGGTGCCAAATCTAATGAAAATATTGTCCAACAAAAAGGTCAGCGCATCACATACAGTTTGACACGACCATGCATGATATTTTTTAGGTTTTTCTGAAGCAAAAACATGTATTTCTGTCATTACATGCAAGGTTAGGAGAGCCTTCTCTCTGGAAGGTTCTTTCAATAAGATCAATAAGTTTATCTTTAATTAAATTATGAGGTAAAGTAGTGTAAAGAGTAGAAAAATCATAAGTAGACAAACTGTTCGCATTGAAATCTCTAGCTTTAAGTTTATCTAAAATTTCGCCTGAATTTTTAATAGACCAAAATAGGGTTTTACCGGATCTCTCGTATACCTTTTCACAATACTTGATAACATGTTTTTTAACAGCTGTAAGACACGAGGTTAACAATTTAGAAAGTTCTGTTGTCGTACAAAAACTAGAATTAGCAATAAATCTTGCTTTATAGGGTTTTAATGGAGTTTAGGTAAGCAGTACAACGTAGGAACTTTGTCTTGATTTTCTTTAGCTTTGACACCAAAATGTAGGGCTGTATGACAACCATGCCCATCAACAACCACCCTCTCACTTAAAGAAGGCTGCAGTTTATAGGCATTAGTGTCCACAAGCTCACGCTTAAGAGTATTAATAAAATACAATCGTCAAACAACTACAATATTGTTAGCAGCTTTATCTGCTGGAACCAAAACATAGTTCATATGAAAATCCTAGATGCCTCGTTTAAGATGACGAAAAGAAGATTTAGGTTTAAGGGGTAAAAGATGTGTATTACGAGAGAAAAATGAAATACGAGTATTAATAATTTTAAACACTTCTTATTAACAATTCATTTGCTTATAATTTATTAACACTGTATTATAATATTCATGGAAGGCACGAATGATTTTCCGATATATTGAATTAGGCTCGTGCTAGAGGGTGTGATAATAATTATTGTTACATTTCCAGTTATTACTGATTTCTCTAATATGTTTTTCTCTGTTTTTGGAAGATTGCGTTTTCCACATCTCATTGAAAGTACCATTCCAAATAAATACAATATGTGGAATATTTCTTAAGCTAATGGTAAATGCTGAGCAGTTTTCTAGTGAGACAAGAAATCTAATTGTCGACCTGGGCCCGTAATTACAATGCCTCCTTAATAGTGGAGCTGCTTAATGAGCAAATTTAGGGAAATACTGCACTTGACGATACAAGCATGACATTTACACCATATGTTTTTACATGATACACATTCCAAACAAATTCTGGCCACTTCACATTCGGCCATTTTCAAGATTGCCGCCAAAAAACAAAATGGCGACACTTCTCACGGTGATGTATGTAATATATTGATCATATCTCAGTTTCTGCTTATCATAGAACAACAAACTTGGTATCAAATTAAAGCTAAATTATTGCCCTTTGGTATAAAGTTCAAATATGCAAATCAACTGATTAACATATTATGCATATTAATGAGTTAATCCCGTTTGTCCAAAAATCAGTAAAAAAAATCTTACAAATTCATCATGATTAATATCACAACCTGTGGCTAATGCAGATTGTCAAAAGTGACACATATAGAGTCTTAAACGTTGCTGCCATACTATACTTATCAATATATGCACATCAGCTCATTAATAAGCTATGAATATTCATATACACTTATTTTATATTCAAATACCAATTTTGACTGTTGCTTTTACTGTTTTAAGCAGTTTTTGACACTTTGTTTTTATTTCCATGAGAAGATTGTAGGTTCTGTTAAAGACATAGCTTGTTTAACTCAAAATGGTTTTCTATGGCGTAGATTAGGCCCAAAATTATATTCAAATGACACCAGGGGCTTCACTTTAGCTTTTGGTCCCTTTAGGTGGTGGTTCTGTTGTTGTTTGTCCAATTTGCTCCTTTTGTTTTTAAGGGATTTTGTGTTCTTGTTTTGTAATGTAGTACTTAGCATCCTTTCTAGTTTTGCAGTAATCTGGATGAGGAAGAGAGATTTGGCTCTTTACTTGTATTGTGCTCTTGCTGTCTTTTGGTTGTCAGAGTTCCGTGTCTGTTCCTTATGGTGCCATAAGTTGGTATGTGGTCTGTAATTGTGGGATTTCCTAGTCATATTAATTTACTTTTAGGTGGACGTAATATTGATAAGGCATTCTCTATGATTGCCATAGACCAACCCTACAATCAATATTTTGCAGTCATAATAGCTTATAGAGCTACTATTGGTCTAACTGAAGATTTAGTCTTTTTTTTCTCTCTTTCTTCCAATACTTCTTAACCTATTAGGAGGACTTCAGAAGGGTATTTTGGTTACCAAGTTATAAATGGGGTTAGCTTAGTGGGTCGGATGATTTTGTACAGTGCAAAAAGAGTTATACTGCTCAACAAATCAAGATTAATCTGTGTGTGAGCACATTATTTAAAGTTATAAAATATCTGCTGAAATGATGGTTTCATATGTGTTTAAGTTAATGAAAGCCATTGGAGTTATTTAATTTGATTCCTACTGCGTTGTTCGTTACGTTAATAAGGAAGGGGTTAAAACACGTTTCAACTGCATTACTCGCAATACAAAATTGATACTGCATCGGTTTATAAAGTATCTTGTTTTCCAGTTTGGTCGAAACAGCCATTCTGAAAAGAAATTAAGGTCGTCTCAATTGAGCCTTTGAAGCAGACGTTCAGGCTCAGAAACCAATAACGTCGTTTTATAATGGCGTTTGCAACTCAAAAACATTACTGTTTTCGTTGCGTAGACATGCTTAGTTGAAAGTGTTTTCGTGTTTAAGAGGGTGCCATTAGAAAGACAATTAAGGGTAAGGCAAGTTTATAAAAGATTGTCTCTGTGGATTTGATTCATGAAAAGCGACGTTTATCTGAATTCTAGGCTAAATGTAGGTGGTAACGTTATCCATAGAAGACGTTTTCAAATGAATGACTAAGAGAACTGTTCAGGGTGCTTGTGCCACACTAGCATCAAAAGAACTACATTAGCGCTTAATTCAGTTTGCTGAAAAGTCCAAAAATGGAAACAGGGCATTTAAACGTCATTAAGGTCATGCTGGTATGCAGAAACATGGCATGAACGGGTACCATTCTCTTACGTTTTCAACGTTTTTCATCATTAAGAACCTTTTGCTTTACGTTAAAATGGAAAATTTTAATTTTGGACGTGGGCTTGTATCCTTTACATGCGCATGGCATAAAAAGTAACGTCAATCCACTGACGACTAACCAGAATACGTTTTGTCTGGCGGTTACGAAAAACATTAATTTTAAGATCCCCATACATGTTGATTTACACCAAATGAAATATACTTAAACGCAAAAGAAACGCAACCGTTTTCAATCCACTTTTTCTTCCACATGGATCACATGAGGATAATTTCTTAATTATATCCTGTGTTCCTGCGCATTGAGTAATGATTTGCCGTAAAATGGTTTTGCTCACGATTTCCATTCTGACGTTATAATGACGTCAGTCAATTTCAACAAATGGAGTCTAAAAAGGTGATTTTTCATTCAATTTGAAAACAAACAGCTTGATCTGTCAGCCAGATGTCTTAACTAAAGAAAAACAGTGAAATGGTTTGCAAGTTATTGATTATCAACGCTACAAGTCGCTGCGTTGCCGCGTTTCTTTATTGACGTCAACCTACTTTATTTAAAACAGTCATTACAGACGCATTTTTTTCGATCATGTCGCGATACTTATGTCTTTTATGCAATGTAGTGAGGGCTATGTGGTGACATTAAAAGTTTTCGATTATTGATATTCGTATGGATAAAAATGGCCAACTACGCAAAAAATAAAGACGTCATATTGACAAAATGGACGTTGACAGAAACATAAAAGTACCTTATTTGATTTTGTCTACCCTTTCGCTTTCAAAAACCGATATTAGTTTAAAACGTTTATTCGCAAAATAGGCACAATTTTTGAACATTGTGACTTTAAAAATGGGGGTTGCCTCACATTTCTTCTTGCAGCTCGCCAACCATAAGTCACAGCGGCGTGATTTTGGTGCTGTATGGAAGGCAAATAACGATTCTTAGCGATTACATTATCGCTGGCTGAATTTTTTGATGAAAAAGAAGAAACTACTGTTTTAGAAAGAGTTGCGTTTCTTTTGCGTTGAAGTATATTTCTATTCATTCAAACTTGGATATGATATTAAAATCCGTGCTAAACTTTTGTTGAGCAGTAAAGTTTAGTTAAAAGATAAAAACAGAATATGGAGATTTAGGGAGATGCATGCACCTGGTGGCCAAATAGTAAACTGGACAACTGTAGGAAGCAAGACGGTGCCAGTTGGGAGGGCATTCAAGTGTATAATTGTTCTAGAGAAGAAGCTGTATTTATAATATACTGAGGGAAAAAAGTTTAACAATATACTTTGGGGATTCAGAGTGTAGAAGAAATTGGATTTTTAATTTCATAATATCAAAAAGATATGTTAGTAAACGTTTAAGAGTACGATAAAACTAACCGCTTGGCATTTCACATAATGTAAAGTCTGATTTTAAGTCCCCTTGCGAAAACAGATTATCTGGCAATAGCGCGAATAATTTTCTGGTAAAAGTTTCATTTTTCCATCAAATGTTTAGATCTAAAAGTCAAACAGTGAAACCCGGTTTAAAACTGAATGTTTTGTTCACCATTTTCGTACAGTTTTTAGTTGAAAATCGTATTTTTTCAAATTACCTCCCTTTCAATTGAAATAGCGTTTGAAATTAAAATGCTCAGCAGATCAAATCCTCGCTATGAAATCGTAATTTGTTTCTTTTGATCTCTGGCGGGTAGCCATTAGATCATTTCGAAACAACTGACATGTTTGCGCAATTGCTAATAAATATATCTAATGCTAAAAAGATCGCCTATGGGAAAACCCTTTATAACTAATTGCTAAACTTTTTTCCCTCAGTATAGTTGGTAGAGGTGGGGATATGTTTGTATTTGAGTTTCTAGCAGTTAACAGAATCCATTCAAAGAGGAGTCAGCTGACCTGTACGTAATTTATAGAATACAAGTAGTTGACAGTTGTATTAATAAAAAAAGTAAGTGGGTATGACCAGGAAACCATAATGCAGTTAGCTCCCATTGGTCAGAAGCTATATGAAAAGTTTGTAAAGACATAGCAGATACTTAGACACCTTCTTTGTTTAATGAGCCAGTGAAAAGGAATGTGTTTCCCCTTTTCAGGCTACAAGTTAAATCCAACCAATCATCAGCTAAAATTTAGCTTGACAGCTGTTTAAAGGATGACCGACGACGATTTTCGATACATGTATTGTTTATCTCCTGTCAAAGCCAAAAAGGTGACTTGCCACCCTTTTTCCAGCATGAAATCAAACTGTCCTCTATCCTTATCACAAAAAGGCATGCTTCACTCAGCTGTAAAGTCACAGCTGCATGACATTCTTGAACAAGGTACAAATACAAAATATGAACAATCAAATGCAGACACTGTGATAATGGATGACACAACCCTGATCAATGTAGGATTTAGCAAAAAAAGGTACAGAGCAGCAGAATGCCTGATGGTTATGCCACTGAGGTGATTGTACCTCATACTGAGTAGTATGCTTGAAAATACTCCAGATATAATCTTGCAATTTGAAAAGTGAGACATGGCAAAAAAAGGAACAGCTAGTAACATCTGACCTCTCAAATCATGGAATTACTTCCCTAGATGTAATATCAGCAAAGGCTAAAATATTTGAGTTTCTAGCAGTTAAAATATACTTGCTCAAACCAACGCACATATAATAGTTACAAAAGCAGATGGGATTGTTTGAATATGTTCTTAAAAGGGTATCCTTTGGAAACAAAGACTGCACCAAAGAACTGAAACTAGAGTGTGCATATTTCCTGGGCCAGACTAGCTACTTTCTGCCATTTAGGCTTCATCAGTGACCCTCTAATAGTTTCAAAGTTCCACAATGAAACCCATGATCCCAAAGGACAAGAAAATAAAATCTACACTATAGTGAAGGGCAGGGAGACGGTCTACCGCCGCCACACAGTCCCAGTCACCAGCTGTAGTGAAGACAAATATGTTCTTAAAAGGGTATCCTTTGGAAACAAAGACTGCACCAAAGAACTGAAACTAGAGTGTGCATATTTCCTGGGCCAGACTAACTAGTTTCTGCCATTTAGGCTTCATTAGAAGTTTACATTTGGGATATGTTAGCCTTATGCAATCTGAGGAATCTGACACTCATATGTTTGTCCACATAATGCATGCTTCTTTGACAGGAAGCCAAACTCAAATGATTGTTAATCCCAATACCAATGTTGTTGATCTAGATATAGCAGGTATGCTGATTTGAATATCTACGCTTTGTGGATAGCATTCGGAAAAATAAACTATTTTTGATGGATGCCAACTCATGAAGGCAAAAATCAGGAATTGATACAATCAAGTACCAAACCCGACCCAGGACAACACATGGGAAAGTGACTAAACACAAGTAAACATGACATAAAGAGAGCCAAGAGGCCAGCCCTTTTCCCAGCAGGTGGCCAGAAGGCTGCAATGGACAGACAAGACAACATGAAAGACACAAAGCATAACTTACAAAAAAGGTCCACAAAAGAAACACCGCCTTTGTACGCAAGTAATAAGATTTTGCTCAAACCAACGCACAGATAAATCATTGAGTTCTCGTGCAAGGCCATTGCTTTTTTGCATGGGTTAAATTATTGGGTGTGATACGGTTTCTGTATCCGTTGGCAATGGCAATAAATCAGCATGGTAGGCATGGAACCACAGAAATGTTTCATGCCTCAGTGTGACTGCAAACACAATATTGTTTTATGTACGATTAGTCAAGCATGATGTACAATTAGTCAAGCACGACTTGCAAGATGGATGCAGCGCTTTGTTTCATTATTTACTCGAAAGCAAAACGCTCACGATGCTATCCACCAACACAAGCTTCTCTAAAAAGCAAGGTAGGGTAGCAGTTTTCCAGGCAGGACTTGTTATGGAAACAATCAATTGTTACCGAACAGTTATTACCATCTCTATTGAATTGGGGATGATAACAGCAGAACAATGTTTGGATTCATAAATGGACGGGGTTGTCTGCTATAGCAAGTTGTTGTAAGGAAATATAAAAATGTGGTAGTTAAAAAAGTAAGAAAGGCAGCAAAGATCAGGCATTGATACAATCAGGTATCACACCTGACCCAGCATACCACCTGGGAAAGTGACCAAAACACAATGAGAGCCTACAGGTCAGCTCTTTCCCAGCAAGTGACCGCAAGGCAGCAATAAATGGACACAAAAGCTTGACAAACACAAGCCATAAATAACACAAATGATCCACAAAAGAAGTTCCGCATTTCAATGGTCAGTAAAATATTTTACTGAAGGCTTAAACCGAATTCATGGTGCCAACCTCACCCTTAGTTCAGATGTGGATCATAGTCAAATTGTATGAGAAACTGCAAATGCTATCCATCAGGCACTTAGTCGGGAATTCATGCAACTGTCAATAGTCATATAGGTATCCAAGGGAATGAGATGGTAGAACAGCAAGCAAACACATCACTTTCATTAGAACCAGCTTCTTTTAAGATTCCATTTTCCAATTTTAAACCATCTATCAATAATTGATGTATGGCCGATGCTTTTTTCTTTGATCTTTGCTGATGTTTAAATTAGACACCTTAGAATAACAAAGCAGGAGGAGCTTTAAACCGTACTCTAACTTCCAATCTTAGTTAAACAGCGATGTAGGCGGTAACTTCCTAAATAGCGACACATTAACCCGTAGGTAGATGTAATATAATTGACAGCTTAGGCCGGATGCAGGAAGGAGCGAATGTAAATTTCGTCAGGTGCCAGTAACATGTGTTTATTTGCACCTGCGCCATACTACAAGCTAAATAAAGGATTCTTCCTCGGCTTTCTGTTTAAACCGCTAGGTGGGCTAAGCCCACCCTGCGGTTTAAACAAGAAAGCCTCGGAAAAGTATCCTCATTATTAAGTCCCACCAAAGTCCGTACGTTCGCCATTGTTTACATTTACGTACATCCGTATGTCAAAAAGTTAAATCCAAACTTTAAGGTAGCCTCGCTGCTACCTTGAATATTTAAGTATTTTGCCGAGATAAGGGGACACTTAGGATAGGAAAAATGATTTTAATGCACTTTTTGCGAAATTTAAGTAACTTTTGTAAATTTAAATCTAAGTTAACTTTAAGGAGGCATTGCAATTCCAGGCCCTGCGCCTCTTTTCTGTTTCTTTTGTCATAAAAACGTGAACGCTTTGTCAAAGAACAAATGAACAGCGTGCATAATCTCAGTTGCATTCTATTCATATATTTAGTATGATCAACCAAGCTCAAATATACTGAAGGACTTTAGAAATGCACCACCTGCTAAAATGCTAATTTATTGTCAAAAAATTATATTTTAATTACATGAAAAATAAAATTGACAAGTCCCGTCATTAAGCTTGCATTCATTAAGAAAATCGAAACGCTGTGGTTTATAGTTGCCGTGCGGTGGAGATAATTCTGAGACAACCCTATTTAAAACAAGAAATATCTTGTGATCTAACTCAGTAACACCAATGAATTTAAAAAAGCCGACAGTTATATTCAAAAGATTACTATTTACTGAAATCGAATAGTTTTGTATTGTAATAATTTGCCGTTGTTGAACAACTAACAAGGTTCCGAGACGTCCCAATTTCAAAACGCCCCGAACTGGTCAGTACGAAGAAAAAAGGTGGCAGTGATTTGGATCGCCTGAGGGCTGTGAAGTCAAACGACAAGGTCGTTCTGACTGTTTGTGTCTCTGTGTGCATCATTACGAGTGCGTGCGTCTAAGAGCGTGCCTGCCTTTCTGTTACCGGGAGGGGTGGGGTACTCTATTTCTTTTTATAAACTTATCAGAGTGCCCCCATCTCCTAGGGTCGGTCAGTGTTTTCATGTAGCCTGATAAAGATCTTTTAGGCGCTGTACAGTTAACGAAAGGCAATTATAATATCATGTGACGTCAGAAACACGCACCCCAGCTTGCATCATACCAATTGCGTCAAATCGTTCATGTTTGGAAAACCGTGGCATGATAAATAAAGTTATAAAACTAAAGCTACAGTGATTTTTATACATGTATATGTACAAGCTACATGTAAAATGATACAATATTTTGCTTCATTGATTCATTGGGACGCCACGTGCAAAACATTTTAAACCCGCGATGCGTGGCTGTTGGTGGCCAGTGTTTGTAAAAACGTTGGTATCAGTTTTTGATAGAAGCAGAGTGTTGTTACCAGCCCATTTTACCCGTTAAAGAAGGCTAGAAATGTTCTGGGTGCAAAAAAAAATTAATTTTCATTTTTTGCGTTTTTAAAATTCTTCAGTGTACAGTAATAATAAAAATATTATCATCATCATTAAATTATACAAATAATAATAATAATAATAATAATAATAATAATAATAATAATAATAATAATGATAATAATAATAATATTGTTGATATGATTCCCACGTACATGTTTGATATATATATTGGTATTTTCATATAAATCATTTGATATGAAAATCATTAAATATTTATAACAAATGATAATCATATGAAAATTACATGATTGTTACATGAATATCAGTCTATATGCAAGAATCGTATGTATCTGATGCATATAAATTATAAATATTCTTGATTATATGATTTTCATATGAAATCACACAATAAATATGAAAATTATGTTTTCATATTGTACACATATAAGAACCATATAAGAATTACGATATGAGAATTATATCAAAATGACTTTATAGCATATATTATGTGTGGCGAAATAGGCTTAGTGTATGCCCTTCGGTCTTCACATTTGGTTCCATAATGCTATATTATTTACTTTTTGTAGATATTGCAGGACCAAAGTTTCTGTATTTATCTGGTATTATAACTGTTTCCGTTGCCTGACCAACCAAATCTTGTCAATTTGAAATAGAAAACATAAAAAAATACCGATGGATCTACATTTGGACGGACGGACAGATCTACAGACAAACAAAGGGTTAATCTACAGTGTCCTCCAATGAACCCAGTAAGTGGCTTATGAGTTAATTTAACCTTTGATGGCTTCACGAGCTTGTTGCTGGTGGGTATGTGGCATTCCGTCTTGGTCCTAACTGGTAGATAGTTGATCTGCGATCTGCATCCGAGACGACTGCAACCATCTATGGCTAAACGATACATGCCTTTTGAGGATCTGAAATGCAAAGTTATTTTTAGAGTAGAAACAAATAATCTGGAAAAACGGATCCTTCAGAAATAGAGAGAAACTACACTATTAGAAAACAGCAGACTCGGTTTTCTTGAGTCTGTTCATGAGAACTAATGGAAAGCGTAACGATTCTCACGCCCCCTAGCACCGGCTTAATCGGTATTCTGCTTTCCGTCAGGACCTAATATTCCTGAAGGACCAGAATATGATAAAAATATCAACACAACGACATCAATGCACGGAGAGAAGTGGGGATCATTTTAACAAATGAGTGAAGATAAAAAAAAAAACTTTTTAAAGCGGAAAATTTACTCTTTTTACGAATTCGGAAGCTTCTAACTTCTTATAGATGCTGGCTAGCTCATATTCCTAGTATGCTTAGTCAACATATTACAAATGTACCCAGCTCATACATCATTATTGCTATCTCGGCGGAATGAGGGTCGTTCAAACAGGGTCGACTAACGACTAACATAGCAGTTCCCGACTAAGTAGTGGTAGAGGACACAACTTATACTTAAACAACCTTAATATTACGGGTACTTTGCTGCTAAACAAAACTTATAACGCTAGATCCGTCTCGCTTAGTCAGGCAGTCATACGAAACGTTGACGTAATTTTCACAGTTATGAAATATGTACGTCCTAACCGACATTGTCTTTGTATAAAAAAATGTTTAAGTGATTTACAATTTCCACATGCTCGATGACCCAGTGGTAAATATGCTCGACTACTGGGTGGGCCGGTGAGGTTCGAATCTCCCCAACGCCATTTTATCTCGCCAGTATATATGAAAAATTAAACAACATAAGCACCTGGATGAATTTTACTATCTTTATTATTGCCAACCGGTTTCCTATCTTCAGGGCAATAAATGGCGTCAAAATATGTGTTGCTTCTTAGCAACGTCACTATAAGAATATGCGTACACATGTGTATGCTGAATTGGTAACGTCATCAAAATATGTATAAAATTAATGGCTTCGAAATATGCGTAGTTTCTAAGCAACGTCATTAACAAAATATGCGTACACATGTGTACACAGCGTACGTTAAAATTAGCGTACGTCATCAAAACATGTTTAGTTTTGGTAAAAACACATCAATAAAATACCGTTCTTTGGCTAACCTAGCTGAAACATCATCAGTATGGACTTTATAAAAGGGAAATATAGAAAACTTTGGTTGTGTTCGACAACAGTTATCTATATGTGTGCCGACAGGCTATTCTTCATTAAAACCAATATTTCCATTTTATCAAATGCACAAGAACGTAATGCATATGAACAAATCGAAGTTGGTGTACACACACAAAGCCCCTTAAGCATCAGCAATCGTATCTGAGCTAGGAAAGACATCTTTTTTCAGTTCTTAAATTAAACTCTTCAAATCGATTAATATATGGAACCCTAAAGTACTACCGCATTAATAAGAAACGCGAAAAATCGACTTTAAGTGCACCTTTTCACGTTATTTTCTCTTGAACTTTTCGATATGCGGATAGAAAAAGCTGCAGTATGTTTTGACAAAATTTTCAACCTGATGTTTTTGCTGTGTTTTTCTGTAACTAGATAAAATTTTTGCATATTTTTGGTTCTTTTCAACGGGGGAGTATTGCTGTTGGTAGAATGGACATAAACTGACCCAGTTTATTAATAATATGCAACGGTTGACAAAGGCGCACTTCGAATCGAACTATAGTCCCTACTGTAGTACATGTAACTTAAGTTTGATTCGAACACCTATACTCGCTACTAGGGTGACGTCACGAACCTACTAGAGATCAACGGCGGGTCGGGGCACCGTTACTGTAGTAGATAGGCTGGTTCCCTACTCTAGACCTATCTAGCACGATGGGTCCAAGATCTAGCAGTATGGGTTCAAGAACGGTCAGTAGCCTCAAAATGATATGTTTTTGTAAAATAAACCTGGCTGAGCTTGATTTTTGGACCCACTTATTCGTAATTGATTATTAGAAAGCGATGTGCAATTTATAACATCCTTTTTGTCTACGATGAAGAATTAAAGTGGAGCATACAGGGCTATTATTTTTGCTTACTTGCAAACCAACTTAAAGTTCAAACTTTAGCCGTTTGGGTGTATCGTCATCTTTTACGTAAGAACTATAGCAGGGAATTTAGTTCGATTCGAAATGCGCCTAAATCATTCAATGTCGCTTCAGGTCAGTGATCGCCGTATAGGTTATATACTGAACAAAAGTGAAACGCTACACCTGAATTGTTTGCCAATATGAATATATGCAAAAGGATGCAATCCAGTATACATGTAGCAAATGGAAGTGTATCTGAATGTTCAAAACTGGGTTATGCATAAAATTAAAGGTTTACGGATGTTGTTACGAGGAAACACATGAAAGCCATTTAAATGTGACAGGGGTCCAATTTTTTAGGTTACAAATTTGAACAGAAATCTCACACAGTTTAAGCCTTCTGAAATCAACTGCCAAGCAGATCCCACTAAACGAAATGGTATTCTTAGACATGTGACAACCAGAAATGAGATGAACTTATCAAAAATGTGTTTTGATCGTTTAGAAAAGCAACCTTAGAAAGCGATTTGTTTTTCAACAAATTCGCCAATCTTGAAACCTCCAAAGGAAAATCAATGTGTTTTTGCATCTTAGTCTGAGCACATTACTGATCGAGAAATGGTAGGAACAATGTGCTGATAGGTCTACCTGATCTGGCAAAAGAAAGAAAGTTATCCAAAATCGTGATAAATCGAAGGTTACCAAATATTTAATATTCCCTATTTGTTTTTGTCAAAGGGACATTTTAAATTTTTTTACAAATTTGATAAATTCGAAATTGATTTCTGAGCTTGTTTCAAGTGATAAGAAGTTTTCTTGTGTTTTAATGCTACACAAGTATGACAAATTCTGATAAGCATAACAATCTTTTTGCGCATGCGCAATTGCAAAATTCAGTGATTAAAGCTTTAAACACAAAAAGGAGCATAACTCAGACATCAAAAGAGACAAATTGGTGGAGTTTCGACAAATCGTTTGTCTGGAAAACATTATTAAGGTTTAGTAAATACGTTTCGTCCAATACTTTCTCAGAAAATATAAAACATTGTAGTGTAGCGTTTTCACTTTTGTTCAGTATAGCATAAAGTGTAGCGTAGATACAAAGTACTGCTGCATAAATTAGAATCGCGAAGAAATTACTTTAGATGTACGTTTTCAATTCATATCACCTTGAGAATAATTTCAGGCAGTATTTTGACAAAAGATATTGCCTAGTATTACGGCTATTTTTTGCTCTAATAATTCTGACGGTAGAATTTTGACATTTTATTCCACTTATTCACGGGGGTAATACCAATTTCGCTATTTTTGCTAGCGACCGGGACGGTACTGCGTAAAGCTGCTATCGACCGAGGAGTACGGCTTGCGACCGGTCGGTACGGCTGTCGGTATAGGGGGTCACGAGTTAAACGCTTCTGGAGGGGTCATAGCGTATGCTTTATCGTCTACACACGCTATAGAGTTTTTTCAAGAGGACATGGGCTATTTGTCTGATTAGTTATTTAGAGTTTGTGACTTAGAAAAACACTATAAATTACAGGTTCTCTAGAAAAATCCAGTTTTCATAGATTATCATTAATCTAACGTATTAAGAATGATGCAAAAACAACGAAACGCCCTATATATGTTATTTGTCATTTGAGCTTCTTCAATCAAGTGCGAATGGCATATCTTTTACACTATGGGAGATTTTATGGACCCTAGAAAAAATGCCATGATATGGCTGTCAACTACCAGTGATACGGCTGTCGAGGATTTCATATTCTGAATGATACGGCTGTCGACGAGATAAGAAAAATATCTAGCATGCACTGGGCTTAAAATACACGATTTATTCTATGGCTATAACTGAAATTTGTTTTTTCAGGCAGTTTCCACTAGCAGCAATGAACAAAATTGTAGGTTTTATGCGGATTGGTGTCTAAAAGGCGCAACATTCACAAATAATAACTACATTTCATCTCTCACATATAGCCTATTTAAATCCACACAGCAGGTCAGTGAAGCAAACTCATAGGTTAAGATAGACTTTGAGCGTAAAATTGTAAAAATTTTCTAATCCATCAGTTTTAACATACGATTTGGTGCTCAAAAGAAGCGTCTCAATGAGACGGTTATTTTGAGTACCAACAGCATATGAGCCGTGACATGTGATTTCCAACAATATGGCATTTTGACAAGTGTAGACTCAGACAATCCTGTACAGCCTCATTTTAAGCTTAGAAATTCCAAAGTATATTCGGTCTGTAGCTTAACAGTAATAGAATACTCAAGCGACTAGCAAAGGCTCTGATCAGTCTGCGCATATGCACAGGCGGGGCTGAGCCTTTGCTGGTCGCTGTTGGAAATCCCATGCCGCCGCTCAATTATGTTTTGGTTGAGAAATTAGAAAAAATATTTTGGTTACCCTCTATAAACTTAAAACCTGGCCCAAAATTACAATGCTTCCTTATTGTTAAGGAAGACTTAAGTTAAGTATTAATATTTCAACATGCTATATATTAAATGCTAAATAAATTGACAGGATCGGTGCATTACTTGTGGTCAAAGATATCTTTGTGAGCTACAGAAAAATGAAACTATTTTGTTTTTACTCAGTTTGAAACGTTATTTTTGTCATCCTAAACAATCAATACTTGATAAAACTGCAAAATCTATGTTAAAGGAATAGGATTGCAAATAAGTGTAGAAACTATTGAAGAATGATGTTGGAAAAACATGTCACTTCAAGTTTAAATCCAAAAACGACAGAAAAAAAATTAAGGCTAGGTGAGCCATTTCGAAAAATTAACGTTAGCGTAAAGCATTTTGAGGGGGCGGGATGAGCACAGAACTTCAAGCCTTTGTGGAGTGAGCACATTTCTCAACAAATTATCTCCTGCACAACATGCTTATTTCAAAAAAGCGAGCATCCATTTACAAACTGTAAGGTTAAAATAATTGCATACGCCCATCCAGATTGTTGCTTCAAGGGGAGGGGACCAGGTGTTTCGCTGGCGGACGGAAGAATGCAATGTTGGACAGCTTTTTGAATTGTCGAGGGGCGGGGGGGGGGGAGGGAGGGGGTCAATACCTGTATTCCTAAGCAAACCTACATCCCTGTGGTCTGCCAAGACGCGCGCGCGCATGTGTGTGTGTGTGTGTTTGTCTGTGTATGTAGGGTGTCCTGAACCCCATTCCCCTCCTCTTGATCGGTATATATTGGACACATGTGATTTGTTTGTGCTACTATGTCACATGCTAGGTATGTCGTCTATAAGAGTGAAATTCTCGGGGTTGCTGTACATTCATGCGCGCTTCCAGAGGGGGGGGGGGATGCGGACCCATGGGAAATCACAATGCTATAGGGTTCCTTAGCAATACTGGTTCGGAGCCCACTAAAACTCGCAAAGCTACGAAGTCAGCATTTAATGTTGGGCCACAATCGGCCGGCCAGCGAAACGCCATTTCAATGGCAAAACCGCTGTAGGGCCGATAATAGCCCGCTCTCCAGACAAACGTTTCTGGATCCGCGCATGACATTTTAGGAGAAATTTCTTTTGCAGTATAACGGAACTTTTGATATACCCACCTACAAGTATCAGCTTTTACAAAAAAAACGGCCTAAGCAAAGCTTATACAAATTGTTATTGTCTTGATCAAGGGCAACATTGGTTTATGACAGACAGACATACATTCATCAATGCAGACAGCCAGGACCTCTTAGAACCTGAACTTCACCGATGGTCCAAAATCCCAACCACTTTCTTTCTTTGTATTCGTCCATTCGGAACGTTTTGACATTGGAACGAGTCGGGCAAAATGGTTTGTGATAGACAGAAACACAGACAGACAGGCAGGGGCATGGTTAAGTGATCTAACCAGCTAAGCTGCTCTCCTAGCTACCCTGGTGGTCTCAATTGTAAGACTCCTTCCGCTGTTTACTCTGGTAGGGACTATAGGTATACCCGCTCACTGTCCATCCGTTCATCTGTCTGTCTGCTATAATCTAGAACCTGACATAACTAAAAAAACTATTCAAACTTGCTTCATGAAACTTGGTATCTGATTAAGTGGTAATATGCTAATTTTGAACGTTATTTTTTCGCCGTTGGAAGAACATTGCGTTTACTATGGTAACAGAAATAGTCAAATTGTTGCGAAAACAAACTTATCCCAGATAAAAGCTAGCTTGATGAGACGTGGTATGTGAACAGGTGCTGGTTATGCACGTCATTTTTGACGTCACATAAAATTGATTGTGGTGTGGTTGCTATGGTAACAAAAATTGCCAAAATGGTGTATCAGTAGGTGGTGACTCACGCGTTGGTGACAACACCTGCGCTCGTGTTTTTAGTTGTTTTTTAAACCAACTCGGGCCAGTAAAGTACATCAGAGGTCTAGGCTGATTTCAAAAGAAAAGTAGATGTCAAAAATCAAGATAAAAACCTTTATTCAATTCATATTCATAGTGTCTTGACTAGAGGCGTCCCTATAAGCAGTCACAAATGTGGCAATACCACACGCGTCACACTTCCAGTTACATGCAAACGAGCCAAACTTCGATAGTATCCACGCCACTGGGCGTAGACAACTATATCCTTGTAAATTAGGACTGATTAGATTGATTTGCGTTAAATAATTCTCATTCCAAGACCATTGTTCATGTACATGTTTGTTATCCTTCTTCTTAATATAAAGCTTGACTGATTTGACATCTTCCCGTAAATTGTGTTTATTGCTAAAATAATAGGCTAGGCTTGAAACTGTATAGTTTACGTCTAATTTTATTTCGGTTCTGTTCTGTTCTGTGTCTCTTCAGGTTAAAGCACTAGTTGTGCACATCCCTGGATTTTCGGTGACTTACTTGGCTACTATGTTGGTCAACCAAATGTAGGAATACTGGCCAACATGAAACAAATCAAGGGTGCAAAATTACATTGAGAAAGAGCTAAAAATGTAATAGAAGCATATAAAACTTATCAAAATAGATCTACTTCAATGGTGTTCGAAGCTGTCTTAGTGAAGAAATTCTGTTCTTACGTCACTGTGATGAAAATATTCCAATAGCGAATTAAGAAGAATTTCACAAGGTATTATAATAAAGCACTTAACGGGGGGGGGGGGGGGGGGGGGGGGGGCGAATTGACGTGTACACCAAAAAGCACGGGCGTACAACTCGGGCAGCAAGGGACAGGATGCTCTACCAGGACCCTTGCATCTGTTGGTTCAAATTGTAGCGATACCACCAAAAATCCTAAAATGAACTGAAAAGAAGAAGCCCATTTTTTACTCCCCCCCCCCACACAAACACGTAGGCGCAATACACAAAGGATCGGTATTTGAAAAATGCTTCCTATCAGAGGTAATCACCCCCATCACCCTAAACTCAAAATTTGCCCCCTTATCCCCCACAAAAATATATCAGACCCCCCCCTACGCCCTACCCCCTCCCCCTCTGCGTGCTTTACCATAACATAGACTCGTCTGATCAATGGCGGGTCTTAACAAATTGTCTGAACACTGGTCACATTGGCAGAATTTTCTGTTTATTTGTTTGATACGCCCTACCCCCTCCCCCTCTGCGTGCTTTACCATAACATAGACTCGTCTGATCAATGGCGGGTCCAGGGGGATTCAGGGGGGTTTGAACTAAAATTATTTCATTGAGACGGTTCTTTTGAGTACCCACAACAAATATTTCGATCGAGAAATAAGAAAATTAATTTTTATGCTACGCAGTCTTATCAAAATGTCTGAACACTGGTCACATTGGCAGAAGTTTCTGTTTATTTGTTTGATTTGATTCAACACTTTCATTTATGTACGGACGGGTCTTCTTTGGTTGAACCACTTCTAATCAAGGATTAATGTGACTTGCTTAAGGACACAACGCCAGTGAGGCTCGAACCCGCAGCCCTTCAGTCTCTAGACATGCACATTACCACTGAGCCATTGCGCTCCCAGCAATTTCGGATGAGAATGTGCAAATGCACACACGTCTAAACATTTGCTGTACTTATATGCAAAAACTGCCATTTTCCGCTTTACATTTAACATGCAGAAGTAAGGGAGCATGGTCAGGAAATACCACAATCACACAATGCAGACTAACCCACAGCTACACGAGGAAGAGCCGCAGATCACATTCACATGACATAGGGAAGACCATTAAACCAAAGCAACCATCTCTCTCTTCCTCGTCAATATAAATGCAAAACTAGAAAACACATGTCTGATTATGCATATTAATAGTTCCTTACAAGCTGTAGTCAAATATGTTAATCCAAACGGCTCATACCAATCACAGTGACGGCTCAGATTGGTACAGCGTTGGACTGGGGATCGAATGGTAGATAGTTCGAGAGTCGCCAGAGACAGTGAGCTATTTCCTTGAGCCAGACACTATAACCTCTGTTTAGTGCTAGTTCAACCCAGGAAGACTGGAAATGGTCCAAGTATGACTAAAAACTGTTCACAGGGTCCTAAAACATGACCACAAACTAAATGACGCAGAAAGTTTGATTTTTCAGTGTTAAACTGTTAATTTTCTAGCAGCGAAATCTGTTTACATTCTCGTTGAATCGTCGACATCCGTATCCAGTAAACGGCGACAACCGTACCCAGCAAATTTACTGTTGGTCGACAGCAGTATCACAAAAAATATAAAAATACCACAGAGGCATATAACAACATGCACATTCACAGATTAAAGGTAATCATCATGTAAGTTTATGATATATCTGCATCATATCGCCTCGATTTGCAAATTTTCTTCGGAATCCTGATTTTATTTAGTTTTTGGTGAATATCCATTGAAGTACGCCCAGCGTTAAAACAGGCTAATAGCCAGGCCTGCAAATCATTTAAAACAATAGCAAGCTATCCAAGAAACGGTTTAAACACCAAAATGTAGGAACACACACTAAATTAGCACACTTACCGTCGAATTTGATGGTTTGTTTATCTGTCGACAGCCGTACCTACCGGTCGCAAGCCGTATTCCTCGGTCGATAGCAGCTTTACGCAGTACCGTCCCAGTCGCTAGCAAAAATAGCGAAATTGGTATTACCCCCGTGTTATTTGACACTTGACATGGATAATCCTGGGATAGGTCAACTCCATTTTGTGAGAAAACTATTATTGTTCTGCTAAAATGGACGTCATTTTTTGCTGGGCCCCATATATAAGCTATTCAAAATCTCATGTCAATCTTGGGCCCATCAAATTTTGCAAAGGGCCCATATAAATTTCAAAATGCCCATTAAAATTATGTAACGGGCTTGTATTTGAATGGGATGTAGGCCATTGACCCATTTTATGGGCCCATCATCATTTTGGTCAAGGATTATCCCTGACTTGAGTAATACCATTTGAAGAATGTATGTAAACAGCTCAAATTAACTAATTACAGAAAATGAATGGTTGACTATAAAATTACATATTATGTAGATGATAATGTTTAGGCCATTTACCACTGTAAGAGTTGTTTTATAAAACTGTCCATAATAACCACATCACGATGTTTGAGTAGAAAATGTCCTTACAAACATAGCAAACAGTATTTACCCGGATCAAACTGATCGTATTGGATCAGTTGGATCTGTGTCTAGCTAATTGAACCGAAACTATCACTGAATGGCAGTGCTTAAAAAACTGGCATGTACAAAGCAATCACGATTTTAAAATGTGTCATGCTTTTGACACTTATCCGTAGAAATTTAAGTACAGATATATAGGCTGTCACATGGCTGTTACATCGTTTAAATTCCCCCCACTTTTCAGAAAGCCTAGAAATGTCCGAATTCCCAAGAGATCAGGGGTCAGGGCAGTGGAAGTAGATTCTTCAAACAATGTCTTCTGACACTGCAGGATATTCTAAATCCAGATTTAATTTTTTTGTTCGGAAAAATGCAAGTAATAAAATAACATTCCAGATTTTCGCGTTTCTTATTATTGCGGCAGGACTATAGCACATTTTTGTGTACACATGGAATGAAGCTACACGAGAATAGGCATATTGATAACGATGGGGACTATTTGAAAGGGCTTGGCACACAAAACGAATTTTGACGTCTCATCGTCATTTACGGTAAAACTTGGGATGCGCTGTGTTTTCTTTAGATGGATTCCTGTTAAAGACAATGAGAGGTCGAAAACGCGCATGGCGTGTACGAAGCTGTTCTGTTTTTTACGCAAGTGGAGCACCTGCGACGTGCCATGGAGTCGTTCTTGAATGCAGACTGAATGCAGCTTTCTTCATAGGTTAGTGTTCCAGGATTAAAAACTGCACAGTCAAAGAAAATTAAGACACAAGTAACAAGACGTATACTGCACTCTTCTTGCACTGCTTTAAATGGCAGAAGCATCAGACATGCGTACTAAACGTGCAATTTCGTTTTCAAACACATTGGATAGGTCTCTTATTACATACGCCATTGTATGACGGAGATTCATTTTACAACGTCTTCAAGTCTGCATGCCTGGTTGTAAACCCAATCACGATTTATGGTGTCCTCTTTAATAGCACGACGATGGGTCAGGCCTCAGACTCAATGACATCCCTGACGTAAAGCTTTAATCCGTTTGTTGATGCCTGGTGTTTTTCGTTGGCTGGGCCAACCGTAGCTCAATTTGAGATTTTGTTTAGCTCTGACTATCTGTGAGTCATGGGCCATTTTCTTTGTTTTATCATAGTGCGTTGCTTTGATTTGATTGTGTCTCTGTGGTGATACATTGCATTTGTTAGGAAACCTCCATGCAAGTTAAACAATTTTGTGTTTTAACTATAAAATCTAGGGTGCCTGTCCGTTCTAAGGCAGTGGTTCTGTTGTTGTTGATCTATTATTTAATGTACTTCCCATTGTTTGTGGGAGTTCTGTGTTTGTCTTTGTTTTGCTATGCATTACTTTGTGTCCTTTCTAGTTTTGTAATCATTTTCACGAGGAAGAGAGAGCTGGTTGCTTTTATTGTCTTACGGATGGCTTGCTACCGTAAATGTTTTGTGTCTCTTCCTCACGGTGCCGTGGGTTGGTCTGCAGTGTGTGATTGTGGTATGTCCTTATCATACTCATTTTTGTTTTTTGCTAAAATGCTGTTGTAATGGATGTGCAACAATGGACACGATTTGTCCATTGTTCTCAGTATTGATGAAACTTAAATGAACTGTGCGTACCCGTCTTAATCGCAGGAAAATACACAAATCCCTGTCACATGGAAGCTTGTCATCTTTACCGTATTCGCTCCGTTTACCACACATGCCCCTAAGCACAAAGCAGGGAAAAATAAAAAAAAAAGGCATATGCATAAGCACGCACTACCCGTTTTCAGAATGTTTTCTTGGTAGATAATTCAAAACCAGCCGTCACTTTTTCTTAAATGGTCTTATATTGGGAATGCTTAAAATTTTCTAGATTAAAATGATCATGCATTTTGCTTCGCTAGTTGATGTATTTGGTTTAGTTTAGGGTCTACGCCAATTAATTAGGCTTGTCACTATTTTGAACCAGAAAACCAATGGCCATTCGAACGCTCACTACACATACGTGTATGGGTCTGATACGAGATAAGCATATCAAAGAGGTGTGACCATATTTGGCCTTGTTGCAAAAAAGGTCAAGGTTAGCACAGAATCATTATTTATAAATGTCTTAAACCTCGAGCCCCCATTCTTTCCTGCCAGATTTTAAGACCATGGGATTTCTCATTAGTTTTGAAGAAGATTTTAAAGGTTTGTGATAGATTGGCATGCTAGCTAGCTTAGTCATGTGACTTGCACCATTTTAATAAAATGCCTACCTACGCAATTAAGCTCTGCATAGTTATAGGGTTGATAAGCCAAACGTTTAAAAAAAAGAAAATATTTTGAAATAATGATTCGAACAAGAAGATTTCTTAAATATTTTGACAATATATGGACATTGCAATTATATTGGTCATTGGTCAATATTGGTCATGTGATCAAGGCCATTTGTTTCCTTCTCTCCACCCCATTCCATACTCCCAAGAAGGCTCCACAAAAATCTGGCTCAGGTTGACCAAAAGGTTTGAGAGAAGAACATGATAATATACAAACCATCGTTGGTCGGGCCGACATCTTCCTTGGGCCAATGTTTTGGTGAAAGCTTGATCATTTTCTGCAAGTTGTCGACATTAATCCATGTGACGAATGGATCTTCCTATCCTTATCACTTAGACGATTCCACTTTTAATTATAGGGGCATCAACAGTGACAATTCGTTCTATTATTTACTTCGAATGGGATGCCGTGTTTGTTGCGTCACATCTGGTGTTATTTTCTGTTTTGTTCTATGCACAGTAAACGCACACCAGGCTTATATGGGTTAAATGACTTTAAATTGGAATTTTCCATTCAAGCGCAAAGACAGAAATTTGCCCTGCCATAAGAGGTCAAGGCCACCCAAAGAATAATGGTTATATACACGTTGTAGAGACTGAGTCCTCAATGCTGCAAAGCACGTTTCACTATCATACGAGTTTGGGCTGTGAAGAAACTGATTTCAAATATGTTACTGAATATAGGCGTGGCGATCATTTTGTGATGTGCCTGAACCACTTATGCAAAGCAACGCATTATATCCCCAATTCGTGAGAAAGACGATTGACGTTGACGGATGCATGAGGTGATCGCTATTCTGGTTAGCTCACTTCATGACTCAGTTAAGCTAAAACTCTAAGAGCACCATACAATATTTTTTCGTCTTATTTTCTTAATACTTCCACTGTATAAGGGGACAGTTACTAAGCCACAGAGCTACCAGGGAAGCCCTCCTGGCCGCAGTTAACAAGTTTTGAGACTATTATATGAAGAGATAGCTTTTTATGCATTTGAGACCAGCTGTACAATTGCTCGGACGAGAATGGGAAATTCGGATCCTTTTCATGCTTAAATCTTTCAGGTAAAAAAGACATACACAAGGATTGGATGAGTTCGAAATTCTGTCAAATCTGATGACACACAGAGTAAGCTGCCCTTGAGCGTCAAAAAATCGACGTTTCCATTTTTGCTAAGATTCTAATAATCCGATTCATTTTAAATTTGTAGGTATCGAAGACGTGTATAATACACTACTCAAACAATTTGCAACACCAAATTTTAGAGATTGAGAAATACAATTGTAAGCAAAAAATGAAAACTGAAGTCTAGGAGAAAATACCATTTTTAATGAAAAAGTGCGATTTTTGAGAATTTTTCGAATGTCTTAGTTTGGAGCTAAGAGTCATTTTCATACAAAGTGGGTTTTTTAGGCACACAAACAGCCTGCAGAATTCTTTACTGATTCAATTAATGTGCCGTGAAAAGGTACATTGGCTCACAAGTTCAGCATTCCGTACAGTGAGTTTAGTTTTTGGTCAATAGTTGATAGTCGTTTGTCGGAGCGTTACCTGTATGAGTCTACTAATAGACATTTTTAAATGTACCCACAAGCGGACCGCTGATGGCGGACAAATGGGTGCGGAATGTAATTTTGGGGAGCGTCTCAACATTCCTTTCCAACAGAATATTGCCAAAATTATTGTAAAAATGAAATTATTGCCAGTTTACTCATCAGATGCAAACATTATCGGATAGTACAGGATTTATACAATACGTGTACACTGGGAAGGCGGCAATCATGAACTCAATTTTGTAACAAAATTCTTTTTTTTCTTTCAGATTACCAAGAGCATCGTTTCAATCGGCTTAAACACAATACCTGTATAGGCAATGTTTATAACGTCATATCTTCGTTCGATGATAGTCTTTGTTGGGTCTAAAATGGCGTTTTGATATGAAACAGTTCATAAAGGGATTGTCACCTACCTGGTGTGATTTATAATGCCATGCACTGTTCCATTACAGAGGAACCAGCCAAACTACTAGGTCCGTTCATAAAAGCAAAGTTTTAAATCCTCGAAACATTAGACAACTTCATGTAGAAAGCGAATATTAATCTTTTGATGTCATCTTATTTCTTGCAGGAGCAATTTCTTGTAGATACTCGTATATATACTCGAGAACTCGCCTTAACGACATACATACAAATAGAACTATGGCCCGACTTAACAGGTAGGTTGTGGTTCTTGATCACCTAAATAATCGATAAGTCAATTGTCCCCCTTACACCGCGGCGACTATATCGGCGAAATCGATTGTATCCATGGTATTTGTCTGGCATCGATAATATTGCTGTATAGTATTGGTGCTGACGAAAGAGGTCTAAGCACGGACGTAAATTCAATATACGTCCCTGGTCTAAGAGGGTACCCAATTATACCATCTCAATATGTTACCTGAATTGTTGGATAGATATTTCATTTATGTTACATAACTAGTTCAAATTGGAGTATGCATCAAGAAAAAGGTTTTTCATCTCCAAATGTAAAACATGTTTGTCCACTATTCTTGTGTTCTGAATTGAGTCTTAAAACAGCACATGTGCACTTGAGTACTGAATTTCTTAATATAGTTCAGAAAACATAATATGAGCCACGACGTGCGAGGTTTTGCGAACAACAAAGGCGCAGACCAGCCTGCGCATCCGCAGTGATTTAGAAATAACACAGCTTCACCAAACAAGGCCGCCCGAGGCGGTATGGTCGGTCCTGACATGACCACTTTTAAGGCCAAAAAAGGTTTTAACAGGACCACTTTGTTTGACCAAATGTGCTTATTTGGTCTGGTCATTTTTTTTTCTCAGTTTCCTCTAGACTTTTTAATGCGATGTTTTTTCATGGTTACCCGTATCAGTATTGTACATGCGCAGCTTGATTTGGGTCTTCTCCCGGTATAGGTCTAGATAAGAAATAATATTGTGAATATTTTCTTATCCATCATTTTAGCATTTGCTCTGGGCGCTCAAAAGAACCGTCTCGTTGAGACCATTCTTTGAGTACATGTGCCCACAGCATTTGCATGTTTAGGTTGAAAAACTGAGAGTGGGTAAGCGGATATAATTACTCTAGCTTGATTTTTCAAAAATACTCAGATAACGAATTTTCAGGAATGTGGACCCGATATGGTGTGGGCTCGGTCCTTATCTGGATCCACCCTGTACATTTTTTTTCCAAAATAAAATCAGCTGACATCTGTAAAATCCGAGGTAAAAAACATTGAGTTTTGACTTAAAGGTCTGATCAGCGTCTTCGCTTCACGTTAAAAAACATAATACAGGATTATATAACGAAGACAGAAAAAAAGCACAAAAATTCATGAGAGCAATCGCTTTAGGCCAAATCCTTATCAGCTATTTTCACACTTTTAACACAGATGAGCGAACTCCCACTGAGTTCCCGCTGTGTCAATAAGACGACCACATCATAAAACGACTGCATGATTTCATGTAACCATACGCGAACAGCGAACATTAATAGAGCGGGTCAGTCTGTGCATATTATTACATGCTCATCGCAGTTTTTTTGTCTTCACTGCCCAGATGCTACTGTTAAGCATGACTTTTCACAACAACATATGCGCATAGTAAATTATCTGCGCAGTCTGATCAGTCCCATTGCTGGTTGCTGTTGAAATAGCTTTACCTTTAGTCAGTTCTGGTTCTTACTGGTCCCGATCAGCTCGGTGTGAAGAGATTTGTTTAAATCTGTGTATTCTAGGAATTTTTAACTGAGAGGTATGGAATGCAACTGTTACTAACAGCAATGGTTCAGGCCTTACCGCGCTGTGCCGGGATACGGACATAATCCCCCCCGGACAAAACCCCCCTTGCTCATTTTTGTATACGTGGACAAAATCCCCCCCATGAATTTTACAACAAGGACATAATCCCCCCCGCAGAATTTTACAATTAGGACATAATCCCCCCCGCTGAATTTTACAACTAGGACATAATCCCCCCCAAAAAAAACGAAATCCCCCCCCCCTATATTACAGCATACATCATACAATGTAAACAATTTTGACCTAGATTGTAAGTCCTGATCTGGACCCAAACTGTCTGACAGCATGATAGGGATCCTGAATTATTTGGAACAAAGCATGAAAATGATGATTACTTAGATAATAATGCATTTCACCAGCTAATTGTTACTGTTATAATAAAAGGACAAAGAATTTTAATTACATTTCATTCAATAATATACAAACACCCTTTGATCTCCCATCATTATATTCATCTAATTTCAAACCATTAAGTTTTTAAAACTAACACTTATAATTGAGTAACTGTTAATTAGGCCATCAGAAAGTTAATTGACCTTAGTGAGTCACTCAATTAGACCATTAAATTTTAGCACATTTTCAATTTAATTTGAGAGTGATTGCTTAATTATATAATATATGAGTAAATTTTATAATTTTATTGTTTCAAAACACTATCATGCTGTCATGCAGTTTGGATCCAGATCAGGACTTACAATCTGGGTCCAAATTATTTACGGGTACCCATTATTTACATGGTATGATGTATGCTGTAATATAAGGGGGGGATTATGTCCTAGTTGTAAAATTCAGCAGGGGGGATTATGTCCTAGTTGTAAAATTCAGCGGGGGGGATTATGTCCTAGTTGTAAAATTCATGGGGGGGATTTTGTCCACGTATACAAAAATGAGCAGGAGGGGTTTTGTCCGGGGGGGAATTTGTCCTACACTCCGCTGTGCCATCTCACCCGAACCTTTGCTGTTCGTTCAAGTTGAACCTTCGCCCGAAGAATAAAAAATGACCTCACTTAAAAGTCAATTATTGGTTTACAATTTATTCAAATGTTCAAGTATTACAAACAATACAGGCCCGGAGAGACGTCTTGTTATGAAGTATCTGGATCTACACTGTTGCATTTGCTTCATTTTTAGTATTATGATCTGAATGAAATTGTACTTTAGTGGGACAAAGGGACGGGAGGCTAAATACATGTACTAAGTCCCCTCGCTTTATTCATAAAGGCATGAGACAATAAGTGGATAAATGGAAGGAAGGATTGAAATAATTTTCTAGGGTCTCAACAGGGATTTCATAGTTACCAAGGGAAATGAGCTATCGGTGTTCAATCAATTCAGTTTTACTGTTGTTTTCGTTTTTGTTACCATGAAGGCCTGGTACTAAATAATGATAAAATGGTGTTTAAAACAAATCTACTATTTGCTTAAGCAGCGACATTCAGGCAAAAAAGTTCGAAACTTTTCGAATTATTTTTCAGTACTTTATAGAAGATTCCTTATTGAAACTAACTTTCACTCCTTTTTTACAAACTTACTTGTTATTCTAAGTGAAGCGTTGCATCCACATTGTATAATTTAACCCCTTTATGCTCATTTTAGACTCTTCCTTACGGTTTGATTAATAACTTAAGGATAGTCCATTGTATATATCGAGGAGTCACATATTATAATTTTCAAATAAAATTGTATTTCTTTTTCTGAAGGTCTTTTTTGTCTCAGCATACATTGTAGACCCTGATGAAATGCAGCAAATGCTGCATTTCAACTGGGTCTTCACTCTTTGCCAAAGTACGCATTTAGGAGTCAGTAGTAGATAAAGGGTTAAAACTTACCTGCTAATCAACCAAATTCTGCTTTCATCAATTTAATTCTGCCTTTTGTCAAGGTAGACACCTGCTTTCTTCTGCGAGTTAAGAGCTTGTGAATAGTCCAGCCTGGTTATTGTTGTTTAAATTTGAAATGAAGATGCGTCTAGAAATTGATACATATGGCAGACAGGGATTGGGGAGACTGAGGTGTTTGATTACCATTTTCGGAATTTCTAAAGCTCGGATTGTCACGTTTTCGTATCATATTTTGTATGAATGTTTTAAGTGTAATTCTATACCCCTCAAAGATTGAAATGATGAGGTTGCGGGTTCGAGCCTAACTGGTGTCACTGCATTGTGTGCTTGAGCAAGACACAGTGATCCTTGCTTATTACTGGTTTAATACAGGAAGACCCGTCCCGACATTTTTGAAAAATTGCTGACTAGGACGTAAAGAATAGAATCAAACAAAATCAGTGGGATTATCTAAATTGCGATGTGTTTTATATATCTAGATCTATCTGAAAAATTGTTGACTGGGACCTAAAGGAAAACATCAAGTAAAAAACAGGTCGGATTATCTTAATTGCGATGTATTTTTATCTAGAGGTTGTTAACCTATATTACATATAATAGGTCTACGACGGCGCAGGCCCCGGTGAAATGCCGCGTATTGTAACACTTCACCTGAATCTTCACTGTTTTGAGGAGTCTTCAGTAAACGAAGAGTTAATGCTAGAATGCACCAACCAATGAACAATGCTTCACCAGAACTTATGCTCACAACGGGTACATTTAGGTGGCAATCGAAAACGTTAATACTATCGATGAACGTAGATCAAAAATAGCTAGAAACAAGTTTTCGATTGCCATTTGTCGCCAACCGGGCGACAAATGGCAAATAAAAAATACTGTTTCTAGTGTTTTGGTCCGCAATCATCGATGGTTGAAAGCGTTTTCGATTGCCCCTACCCAGTGAGAGGGTGTTCGTGGACCCTTGTGACCAAGGAGTGGGATCGAGGCTGGGAGGGCGCTTTGTACAATCAGGATGGAGTCATACTTTTATCGAATGTCAGTGGGGCATATACTAGGACCCCTGTCCGGCCAGATACTTTTGTAGCGACGATCCTCTTGCAGCGGTCAATGTGACAAGTTTTAAGTAGTTTTCAGTCTATACAGTAGAACCTGTATTAAGAGGCCACTTAAAATGGACTAAACAAAGATCTGAATGACAAATGGTAGTTTAATGAAGGTCGAAAGCATAGCAGGATACTCCTCTAAAAGCAATTTGCAACACTTGTGAATATTTTATCCATCGTTTTAACATTCGCTTTGGGTGCTCAAAAGAACCGTCCTTCGAGTACATGCTAGGTTCTTATCTGGATCCAAACGGTACATTTTTCGAAAATAAAATCAGCTGACGTCTGTAAAGACTCGGACTGGGTCCGACCAGTTACCTATATGAGAATACGTCACTGGTCCGAGGTAAAGAACATTGAGTTTGACAAAAAGGTCTTATCAGCGTCTTCGCTTCAAGTTAAAAAATATAATACAGAAATATAATGCAGACAGAAAATGCACCAAAGTGCTTTAGGCCTGGACCCGGTTGTACGAAGCTCAATTATCTTTTAATCATGGATTAAAACCTCGATTAATTAGCGTCTTATTAAATCGCGTTGTACGAAGCTCAATTATCTTTTAATCATGGATTAAACCCTTGATTTAACCCCGATTCCTCAATTAAATTTAATCGACGTCTAGGAGGTGAATTAACCGATTTAATCAGCCATTAGCCCGAAACAAAATGGCCGCCGACATAGCGTTTGTCCATTCAGGAAGGCAAAGAAATGGAAAAAAAACGTGAGAGAAAGAGCAAACCATGGCATGAAGAGATGACCGACGTGGAATTGAGCCCGAGATACCGCTTCTCAAAGGCCAACATCCTTTTCATCTTAAGATTGGTCAAAGAAACTACCTGCTAAAGTACACAGAGATCAAATCCCATCAGTGCGAAACTCCGAGTGAATCCCCAAAACACTGTTTTTCATCAAACATTCATTGTAAAATGTCATCTATCTGCTGTCAAACGAAAGTCGTTCTACTTAGTGACCGCAGAGTGACGTCATGGAACTGCCCAGCTAAGTTGCAAAGTGCGGATGGCACACCAGTTTAGAGTAGAGCATTGTTTTATTGCTGTTACTTTTTCTTGTTCTTCCTATACACATATCGTTTAAAATTTTCATGAAAAATGACATTCCCATTTTGACAATATTTTGGAAGATGCCACATTTTACGCCGGCGGAAATATTCGGTCAAGAGTGACGGTGTCGAAGGGGGGGGGGGGGTGGGGGGGGGTAGGAGGGTGCTTCATAATGTCCTTGGTTTAAAAGCTTATACGAGTCATTTCCTGTTAAGCAGTCAGTAGCAATAAATATAATATGTGAATCATAATGCCCGTGTACATGTATGCCAGATTAAAACCCTTCCCATTGCTTTAATTCCTAACTAAAATACTTTTTTCATCGGGTATGCGAACATATGCCTCATGGCAAGGGTTGTGTGTCCCCTACATAAAAAATCGTATCTAACTTATATGAGGGGATCACCATTTGCCCCTTTGAATGTGGGCACCTGCCCCCCCCCCCCCCCCCCCCTGTATAAAAGTGCAACTCGCATCTCCGCCCTGTTCTTGTATAATACCCCCCCAGCTCTGTGTGTTAAACTAAGGGAAATAAATACCAAATTAATAGTCTTTTTTTCTCTTATTTTGAGACTTAGTGGAGTGAGGAGGAGTACTTCTGATAATTTCCATTGGGAGGAAACTCACTTGCAATTAAGTTTTAATTTTAACTCCAGACCAACCATTCGATGACCTATAGTCAGTGGGAATATGGGCTCACTCTTACAAGCGATGGGCGTTGCTCGAGTATGGCATGTCTCAAAACAGACCTAAATTGCAATTTTTAATGTGCGGATCCAGAGGGGGGATAGGGGGTCCTGAACCCCCCCCCCTCCCCTGGAAAATCACAAGTTATATGGGTTTCTTTAGATATTATATGATTAGGACCCCCCCCCACACCCTGGAAATAGTTGGACCCCCTGGAAAATGTTAGACCCTCTGGATCCTTCGAAAAGTATAGTTTCCTCTGTAATCAAACCATTGGACCCCTCTATAAACTGTAAAATAAATTGAGGACAAAGTAAAAAAAATACGTTGTCCATTTCTGGCCGTCGGGCATGGACCCCCCCCCCCCCCTGAAACAAATCCAGGCCCGGTTCCAAAGCGTTTGCTTTGACCGCATTTTGTATTCAAACACTGTGAACTCGAGACCAAAGGGCGTCACTGCGTCGTGTCATTGAGCAAAACACATTAATCCTAGCATAGTACTGGTTCAGCCCAGGAAGACCCGTCCATACGTAACTGAAAGATTGTTGACTGGGACGTAAAGAATCAAATCAAACAAACAAAACAATTACCGCGAATCAGACGCAGTCCCGAATTTTGTCAGTCTGGTCATGTTTGATCATGTTCCAGGGTGTTTGTTTTGTAAACCGTTTTGTTTTATATTTTAAAACTGATTTGGGCCGTTTCAGTTCCAACTTTTGTTGGGTCTGAATAGATCCAATACTGTTTACTGAGGGTAGCATCTGACGTTCGTTTTGTTCTAGGCTTATTATTTAACTATTTCGAATGAAAACCCGATGTTACGGTTGCGTTCTTTTTTTATGATCATATCATAGACCTAATTTTGAGGAGAGGCATGGGGTTGGTTAGGGATGCGGAATTCGGTGGTAACTCTGTCATTTGGTCGTCTTCGTTTTCGACCTGAGTGTGTCGTTATTTTGGGTGTTCAGGGCCTCCATGGGCTCATGTTCTTGATTTTAATCTCGCGCAGGTTCGTCTTTTTCAAACGCCTGATTTCTGCGAAGCCTGAGTGTTCCCGGGGAGGGGGGTCTCTATTTTTTCTGCATGCGTAGGCTCTCGCCCGGCATCTACCTTTCACCCCCCCCCCCCCAAATAAAATATCAGGAATTTCAAGCACCCAAAAAGTATTTAACCCGAGCCTACGTATATATGAAAATATCAGAGTATCCCCCCCCCTTGGGGAGTGTTCTTGCATAATTATATCAGGTGCCCCAGCGAGTCAGATAAAACTGGCGTGATGAAAATAGCAACAAAAGAGCGCGACATAGATAATGACGTCATTGGACGACGCTTACCAGATATTTCAACAGACTCTGACAAAAAACAATCATAGAGTAGACAGCCTTAACATTTCCATGATATCTGGATACTTGGTATATCTTTATACTCCCACTCTCAGGGGCGTGCCTGCGTATACGCAAAGTACGCAGCTGCGTACTTTAATTTTTGAATGTCCAAAAAATAAAAACGTCGTAAATCGCGAAAAATGCAATAAAACATGCCTCACCCGGGTTAGGTCTTTACATTACAAGTATACCGATTTTGTAATAATCCTGAACCAAAGCAATAGGATTTTGACTGTTTTTCACTTTTGTTTTGGAAACAATTAAGTCGGTGTTTAGGTTCTGAAAATGCAGGAGAAGCCACCATTTAGTTCATATTTTAATATTTTTTCCTAACGTATGGGAGGGGGACACCCCCCTCCCATACCCACCCCCTGCGTACTTTGATTTTGCCCTCAGGCACGCCCTGACTGTGTTTCATAGAAAATTAACCTTTTATTGCGAAATGAACGCTACAGGAGTAACGATCCCCGGGTAACAATCGACCATCCCGATCAGCTTTATCCCTTCTCTTTCTTTACGTCCTTAACTTGATTTGTAAGTTTTGACTCGGGAATTTCTCTTTTCTAATATGGCGGCGTTTTGTTTACATGGCTGAATTATGGGAGACTGGTTTTATGATTTCTATTGAAATTAGTTACGAACCCTCGATTAAAGGTCAATTAACTAATCAACCGTTTAATGAGGCTTCGTACAACACATTTAAATACATCAATTAGTTAATCCATCGTTAAGATTTAAATGACTGATTAACGCTTAATCCATGATTAAATTTAATAGAGCTTCGTACAACCGGGTCCAGATCCTTATCAGCTTTAAACACAGATGAGCGAACTCCCACTAAGTTCCCGCTGTGTCAACGTGAAGATCATCTTAACCAGCGAAGGTTTCGTCGTATTTACCTTTCGACAAACCCTTCGCCTCACGACCCTCAAAATTTATTATTAGCGCAGACTAATCGACCAATGAAAACGCCAGGAAGGATTTTTTCGATAATCCCTTCCTGCCAATCAGATTAATTGCAGCACTTTATCAGCATCTAATGTGCACCGCCTGCTAAGTCTCCATAAGTCCAGATAAGCAGAGATTTTAGTCGTAAAATTATTCATTTTTCTTCTATAATTTAGTTCAAAATTATGTTATGGGTGCTCAAAATAACCATCTTAATGTGACAGTTCTTTTGAGCACATTAAACGTACATTTAAGTTGTTAAATAAGAAAACGGAATGTAAATTAATCACGCCGTCTTATCTGGAGGCCTGGTGTTTATCGATTTTTTGCACCGCTTTGTGATTGATCATATTAATTGTTGCTATTTTCGGCTTATGACGCATTCAATCGGAGAAAATCAAAGCTGTGAGGCCAAGGGTTAGATTAGACAATCGCAACCCTTGGTAGGACAAGATGCGTGAAGATTACCACATCATAAAACGTGTGCCAGAAGAGTTTTGAGCCTGGGTCCAGTCGTCAATATTTTGGCAATATTTTCTAACGCTTATATTGCTAATATTCTAAAAAAAAAAAGAGAATAAAAAGATACCATATCAAAGGTATCGGTTGTCCGTTATTGATTTTGATTGATATTGTCATTTTTGACCAAGAAATGGAAAAATAAAAAAGAAGAAAAAATGACCAGACTGGAACGCATGCTAGGTCAGACTATGCAGATATTAATGCTCATAGCAGTTTCTTGTCTTCACTGCCGAGATGCTACTATATGCATGAATTTTCAGTTAACCATATGCGAACAACAAGTTCGCATAATACTTTATCTGCGCAGTCTGATCAGCCCCATTGCTGTTTGCTGCTGAAATACCTTTACCTTTTATAATTTTTTTGTCAGTTCTGGTTCTCAGGCCGGTGTGTATCTCTGCATTCTGGGAATATTTAACCGAAATATATGGAACGCAAACAGCAATGGTTCAGGTCAGACCTGCGATGTGCAGTCTCGCCAGGACATTTGCCGTTCGCTCAAGTTGAAAATTTGCCCGAAGAATTTAATGACCTCACAAAAATTATATCATAAGTTTACAATTTATTTAAATGTTAAATATTGCAAACAATACAGACCCGGAGAGAGATGTCTTGTTGTGAAGTATCTGGATCTACATTGTTGCTTATTCTTAACTTTATTTATAGGACTTTTCGGCATAATATATGCGTGTATTTTACAATACTTGCAAAGCCATTAACAATACTAAAATTTCAAACGAAACTATTTGCGCAGTCTGAGTATCTGGTTTTGGTAGTATGACTGAAAAAGGTTATTTTACTGAACAGTAAAGACTCTGACGAGAAGCCACATGATAAAACTAGTAAGATAGGTGTACAGTGCGCGAAGACTGAGATCAGCCCGAGTGTCTGATGCACTGCCATGTCGCATTTATTTATGCATAAGTTTTTAGAAGAAGGGCAAGTCTTCAACACAAGACAGTTACTGTTTATACAAAGTTAAAACCGTAAAATCAGTATTTCATTACAATCAAGATAAGACCTTTAGCCCCAGGGAGTATCTGACACCTAGGATTATCGCATATCCCGTTATCCTTTGTCACCAGAAACACACTGGATAGGTGGCAATCGAAAACGTCCTTAACAATCGACGAACGCGGATCAAAAATCACTAGAAACAGTGTTTTCGATTGTCATTTGTAACCAGTCTGGCGACAAATAGCCATCGAAAACTCTGTTTCTAACTATTCTGATCTATGTTCGCCGATAGTATTAACGTATGCCGCCGGTAGTATTAACGTTTTCGAACGCTGCCTATCCGGTGTGAGAATGAAGTACGAGTATTCTGCCAGATGAAGTCTTCATATTTATTTTTTTTGCAAACGATAGGTGTTTATAATAATAATAATAATAATAATAATAATAATAATAATAATTGTTATATTTAAAATAAAGAAATAAAATAAATTGAAGCAACTTGTAATAAAATGTTGTTGTTTTTTATTTCGGCGATTTGGCATGGTCAGTGGTATTTTACTTCTAACGTATTACAAAAATTATGATTTTTTTCATAATCATGTCTCCCAAGCAGCTGTCCTTTCCCTTTCTTTTAAAATGATGTTAGATTTCTCGACATTCTCTAAGCATATCGAATAGTGCATTATAGACTCGCAATCCAACTGATCCAATTAGGACTTCTCCGCCCTTTTAAACGCTTAGGCAAGAAGGCGCTAAAACTCCATTTTCAACATAAAAATGACAGAACTAAAATTTATTTTATTTTTATGAAACTTATATGGTTGAAATTGCTGGATGATTGAGATACCATTTATAACTTATAAAACATCGAGAAAATGTCAGAATATGATTATTTTTGGGTCATAAAATGCTCACCTTAAGCATTTTCATTCAATTTACATAGAAATGAATGGGGGTTTACCAGTTAAAAAGATGAACAATTTGACAAAACTAAATATTAAGTTATTTCATATTTGTTTATATCATTGTAAAGATAGAACGTTAAATTTTCTTGAGATAACTTATAAAACAATGGCAACTTAATAATAAGTTAGTTATTAGTAATTTATTTAAAGGTTTGTATACTTTTCTGTGTAATTGATGCCACAGATTTCAACAGGTAAGTTGCAGGAGTGGTCAATAGTCAAGGGAGATAATCGGGCAGCTAAAACCGATAACAGCTGATATTGTCCCATATGCAAATGTATGATTTTGATTAAGATGCCGTCGCATCATGTTTTATGGAAAATTTCAATTACCGCCAATACGCTCATTTATCACACCGGATAGACGGCAATCGAAAACGTTCTGAACAATCGACGAACGCAGATCACAAATCGCTAGAAACAGTGTTTTCGATTGCTATTTGTCGCTAGTCGGGCGACAAATGGCAATCGAAAACAACTCTGTTTCTAAACGATTTTTATCTACGTTCGTCGATAGTATTAACGTTTACGATTGCCGTCTATCCAGTGTGTTTATTGATTAACTGAAGGCGTAGCCAGAACAATCTGAAACAAGGGCTATAAGTTATTTACATTTTTTATGTTTCTGTTGAAAAATAATTTTGTTTCGTTGTATGCTTCATGATGCTACGGAGGACATTTCTGCATACAATTGAATATCTCTTGTTGTGGTCCAGGGCTCGGGTTTTACAACAGTTCCTTTAATAAGAGTCACTTTAATATAGAAAATGACTTTCACCTTACCTATAGTTTGCAAGTTCGTTTTTGTGTTTAATCGACGATCACTTAATCTGAAAAATACCATTGATTCATAGAATGTCGCATCGAAATTTAGCACTGTACAGGAACGATTGTAATCCTGGTCTCGGGTATGTAACGTTACATGTATATTTAGATACATAAAGTAATTTGCAATAGAAATTGAAAAGATATTTACTGCTGTTTGGCCTTTTGTTTTATTAATTCCGGTGGAAAGTTAAATACCCTGTCTTGTGACCATGAAGTGACCCCCCTGCGACTGCCCTTTGATTATCGTCCTACCATAATTAGTCGCAGAAAGGTTTTCGATCGTGTTCAAAGCTCTGCCACCGGCAAAATGGTTTACATGGCCGCACAATCGGTCGCACGACCAGATGCTGATGGTCTTGTTTAATTGTGACACTAAATCGCATCACAGATCAGTCGCACGACCTTACGACCGGTATTGCGACCAGTTGTAGGATCATACAAGTAATTCTGCATTCATTTAAGACAGGTGGAGACGTTAGATCAGTTGCATGACTAGTTGTCATTGTTGGTTCCACTAATTTGATACAAAGGTTCAGTCCTGTTTGGCATCTATTCCATGTCGCACAATCGCAACTGCGCCTACATCAGTTGATTATTAATGGTGTCTTTCTTGTTCCGCGTTTGACGTGCATGCATATGGGAATTGGTGTGTGTTTTTACAATTACCCTGTGCAGACTGATAATCGCACTTTAAGTAATGAAACTCAATCGGACGATAGCTTGCTACTTCTATCGACCCATCATGTGTTCGTGGTAGTTACGATTGGTGCAACAATGCGACTACTCCCCAGAAAACACGTAAAATCGGGCCAATATCGGCCCGCCAGCAAAACGATATCCGAATGGCGTTTCGCTGGCGGGCCAAAAGTGGCCCAAGATCGGATGATGACTGGGTCTTGGCATGCAGCGACAGGTCATGCGATTGATCATATACAGAATCAGACCAATCGCAACACCACAAGTCGCAATAAGGGAGCGCAGTGGTTCAGTGGTAGAGTGTTTGACTCGAGACCGAGAGGCCGCGGGTTCGAGCCTCACCGACGTCATTGCGTTGTGTCCTTGAGCAAGAACATTAATCCTAGTTAGTACTAGTTTAACCCAGGAAGACCCGCCCTTTATAACTGAAAGATTGTTGATGGGACGTAAAGACTCAAATCAAACAAACAAAACAAAACAAGTCGCAATATGGTTTAAGCAATGTGACCACAACAGCCCATTGGTCTTTATTACGGAATTTCACTTATATACTCAAACAAAAAAGAAACGTCCGGTTTTCATGGTACAGTATCTTTCGATCCAGTTGATATGTTGCAACAAAAATAAAACCAAAATGTTAATCAGACGTCCGACACACAAAAATGTAATTATTTGATTTTATCTTCTGATCTTGAACGGTTAATAAACCTAATGTGCACACAGCTTTTTCCATAATCATCAGGAAGTTCATCACCAAAACGTGACACTTCTTGCGTTAAATGGCAACCAGAAACGTCCGACGATGAAAAAAACATCTAAAATCTCCAAGTCTGCTTATTGAACGAGCGAAATTGCAGCTCCAAATCTTTCATTTACGAAATTAAATAAAATTACCTCACTTTGAATTAAACAAATAACAATTTAAGAACTTTCAAATCTCCTTAACCTAGCATCATTTTGAGGCCGTTTTTGTTTTAATTTGTTGTGTTTGTTTATAACAACAATAGCACAATAGAGATAAACAAAAACTATGGCTGATGTCGGGCATCAAAGGTCACTAAATCTGTGTTTTATACCCCACCCTTGATGCAAAATCATCAGAGAATTTCCATTATCAATTGTTTTGATGCTGATTATTCTTAATTAATGTTAAAATGATTGTGATGGCGAAAAAATCAAATTTGTTCGATTCTGTTGCTTATCAAAATGCTGGACCAATTATGAATTTTCTGAGTGTTTCCACGCACATTCGTGATCGCTGTTTTGTAACGTCAGAGTATGTACAGACTAATGGCTATGGAAGTAAAAGCAATGCATACAACTAGCCAGCTTATCTTACTACAGAGTTTGTTCAATGATGTTTAAATATGCTTGAACGGTTTGAGATTATGATGGACACACACTCTATTGATGTTGTGACTTTTGATTTTATGGGTACTCGTGTTCGCTGCTTTTTCGCGGCTCTACTGATTATCAAATGGATGACTCTTAGGAGCAAATTGTTTCTAAGTGATTAAAGTTTGTTAGGTAAAAATTTGAATGAAATGCGTTCATACATTTGGAATTGGCAGACATAAACGTCAAGCGGACATATCTTTATTGTTTGAGTATATAAATGTGTGATTCAGTAATCCTATGGTTCATTGTGACTAGGGGTAGGCAATAGCGGTTTTACGTACGTTAAAAGCGTTGCTACCAGCCATCTGGCAATAGGGTTTTTAACGTAAAAGCGCTATTACATGTACCAGTCAATTGGTAATAGCGCTTTCATCGTAAAACCTCTATTACCAGATGGCTGGTAACAGACCTTGCCATTAAAATATTTCGAACTGCTTGCGCTTGAGAGGAAGGTATACAACACAGCCCAATGTTATTGTTTTCGCCCGGGCGTATTGACCACGTGATAACAATTTTGACCACGTGACTTTTTATTGTGGTGGGCGAAAAATCTTTCGCTCAATGCAATGTCCATTGGGGTGAGCCAACAATTTCGTGATAAAAAAAACATCTTAAACGATATTTTAGCTCTAGGTTTTGATTTGAATATGTGAAATAAGTATCCGATATTGATTTACAATATTTTTTTTGCGAAAAAATAATTAATTGTATTAGTTTTTATTTGTTTTTGACGGGCCTCCGCTCCGGTGTTTTGGTCCGATGACGGCCGTTTCAATCTCCGATATATTTGTTAATTGACGATAAAATATGTAAAAAAAAATACACATCATTTGATAGGTCAATGATCAAACTATGGGAACCAATCGTTGGAATTATTTTTTATGAAAAAAATTGTTTTAAATCGCTTTAAAATATGTGATGTTTCCGTGTTCAATACAGGTAGAAAACGACAGTATTTACCAGCTTTCTGATAAAGACCGTAGTGTTCCGGATGATATTGGTTTGTGACGTAGTGTTGTACTCGTCTATATAGGCACTGTATGCCGTATGAACTCGTATGAATCCTTTATTCTAATTTTAGATTTCCGAACATAACAAAAAGTATTGATTTCAGAATGATACATTTTCTCACGGATGTATAGTCAATATATACGTCCCTGATTTTCTCATGTAATCCTTTTTTCATCACTGTCCCGATTAGCGCTGTGGACATAGCGTATAGCTGCTATGGTTGAAATGGTGAGTTCGGAACTCACGACATGCCTTTTTATTTTTTTTAAAAGATTAAAATGCCTTTCTTATTTTGTTAATATTACTTTGCTAGTAATTTGCTCGAGAAATATACGCACATGCACATGTATATCAATATATGAGTGGGTGCATGAGATTTTTATACTTATTACACTTGCAGGTTACACGTAGATGAAGGCTCGGACAAAAAAAATATTTTTTTCTTCTAGTTGCCATCATGCGCGGATCCAGGAATTTTTGTCAGGTGGGGGGGGGGGAATCCAGGCCCGACGGCCAGAAAACAGCCTGGACAACGTTTTTTTTTTATTTTAGTTCTCAACTTATTTTACAGATTATAGAGGGGGTTCAATGGTTTAACTACAGAGAAAACTTTACTTTTACAAGGATCCATAGGGGTCCAACATTTTCCAGGGGGGGGGGTCCAACTTTTTCCAGGGGGAAAATGCATATAACTTGTAATTTTCCAGGGGGTCCAGACCCCCTATCCCCCCACCTCTGGATCCACAGATGGCCATGTTAGGCGTTATAGACATTTGCGCATATGCAATGAGTACCGACTGATTCAGACGACGGTAGCAGCACATAAACAGTTAGTATCTGCACAACCTTAATGTCAGTGAAACATAGTGAACTGCATTGCCATTTTATTGCATTGTATTAAATTTCATAGAACAAAAACATGCATATAGCAGGTCAGCAAATATTAAAATATACAAGAAAGAATGCATAAAACATTATCATAGCTTAAAAAAATAATATAAAATGGTGCTTAAAACTTTACTATATCCACGCTGGGAATCGAACCTCGCAGTCAAGAATATTGGGCTAACCACTTTACCACTACACCACTGGCTCATCAGTGTAAGATTCACTTGCTGATACATACTTGTTCCATTTATTAATCAGTAAAATAGCGTGTACAACCCGAACGTAAGCGAATGATGTCTAAGATTAATGAGTGCCAGTTTAATAAAGTTTACCTATAACAATGACGATAAAACATAAAACTTTTCCGTATATTAATGTTTCGTGGTTCGGGCCGCAACACATTATCACACTCGGGCTTAGCAAACGTTAATACACGGAAAATAATGTTTTATCCTCTTATTAAAGAGGGCTATAAAAGGATCATTACTGCCAAGTTTGGTAAAATGCAGCCAGTAGTTTAGTAGGAGATGTCCTTTAAATCAATTGGAACGACGGACATGCAATAATAACAATAGCTCACATTGAGCCTTTGGCCCAGATGAGCTAACGAGATATATTTCAATAAAGCATAGCAAATGTCAAGTTTCGAATTCACCATTAACATGCAGTTGGCATAATAAGTGTGGCTCCTGAACTGTCTTGACTTTTAAGACCCTGGAAGGGTTTTTAGGGATACAGGGATATTGGGCAAAAAACTTAAAGGGATCCGGGATATTTTTTAAATATTTAAAGGGATACAGGATACTTGAATCACTTTTAGGGATGTGGGGATACAATGCTGTCTGAATTTTGGGGATATTTGCCATATTTCTTTTAGGGATATGGGATGTTTTTCAAAATACTTAAAGGGACATGGGATACTGGGACCCCCCTTTCCAAGGCCTCACTGTTCCCAATTCTTATCCATGCCATAAAGATACCAGGCGTCCTCCATAAAATAGGGATGGTTCGCTTCTTCCTAACATTAGACTGTTCTAAGATCAAACTGAGACTATACATAAAAGCAATATTGAAAATACGTGACTAGGATTATTACTTACCCGTGTTCTTATCTAATCTCCTTATATAATGAACTGCAGTGTGCAACGAACTAATGCATTAATTTTACTATGCCGTGTCAAAAATGCATCCATTTAAACCGGTGCATCGTGTTTTGTTTGTTGGCGGCTTTCTAAAAACACATGTCGTTTAAGTTGTTTTTGCATTAATATTGTGAGCTTTTACAGCTTCCATCGTCTTGAAGTTTGTCTATTTCAAGAATGATGCTCAGACAAATGCATTGAAGTTGTTCAAACATCTCTTGGCTAATACACATGAGGCAGACATTCATTGGGAGCCATCGTGGTGTAGTTAATAAACCACTCGCCTTGTACCCAGGGTTCCCTAGTTCAATAGTCTGTCGGATGAGACTCTATGCCGTGGCCCCGTCTTCTGGATGCATTTGAAAGATGATGGTAGAGTTTTCCCTCTATACACCTAAGGCATACACTTTTGTTTTGGCATTTTCTGGAAAACTTGAATTTCGAATAAAAAGTACTTTGGAATACATAAGGGCAATGTTTTCCAGTAATGCATGCTTATTTTCAGAGACAACTGACTCAGAACATTTAAGATATTGATGTTTGAGTCGAAAACTAGTAGTAATGGACGGCACTCTGGCCTCAAAATTTTTTAAGCCTGAATAGAACTTAGAATTTTTCAGGCTAAAATTTTGAGGCCATAGATACCTATTCTGGTAAGCTTGAGTGACTAGCTGTGAATAACTAAGATTATTTTTAGGGTTGTTCTGGCTTGGTCTATGATTGTGATAGTTAACTGGGCTGTTGAGAATAACTTAGTTTATTTTGCGCAAAAGCGCAGGCTGATCTGTGATTGTGATAGTTTCCTGGGCTGTTGAGATTAACTTAGTTTATTTTGCGCAAAAGCGCTGGCTGATCTGTGATTGTGATAGTTTTCTGGGCTATTGAAAATAACTTAGTTTATTTTGCTCAAAAGCGCAGGCTGATCTGTGATTGTGATATTTTTCTGGGCTGTTAAGATTAACTTTGTTTATTTTGCGCAAAAGCGCAGGCTGATCTGTGATTGTGATAGTTTTTCTGGGCTGTCATACGTTGAGTATTATTAGATAGCTTATTTTGCGAGAAAAGTGCAGTTGTGATAAATTTCTGGTTCATTTTTATGTAGTCTCTTTTCTTCGCGGCACGTCTATAGTAATATTAGATATACGTGCCGGAGTAAAGGAGAAAGAGGGAAGTGAGTCAGTGCAAATAGATAGAGTTGGGAAAATTATAGTGGCAAATTGAAACTTTCTTATTTCACATCCGATTTTGATCGGGTTTGCAGCACATTGCATGGTTTAATAAGGGTTTATTAATTTTGGGTTTATAAGTAGAATTTGACTATGATAAGAAATGTGAAAGTGATAAGAAAATCATAGCAACATATTTTAGGGTTCTTTCGAGAAAATTGGGTAGCCCTGAAAAGGGCTGTTGTAAAATGTAAGTGTTCTGGTATTTAGCGCTTCCTTTTGCTGAGTGTTATCTTCTTAGATCCATGTCCAAGTCCTACAGTTGGAGTTGAGACCTGTTGTGGTTCTGTGTCTAGAATGTTTAATGGGATTGGAATCTGGATAGGTGGTATCTCAATAGCTGATGGCTTTTGCTGTTCTGAGTCTTCTTCTAACTTTTTCACCCTGGTCTTCAATTCACCAAGTTCTTTGACTAAAACTTCAATCGCTTGGGATCTTGTTTTCTGCTGCATCTGTGATGGCTGTGGCTGTGGCTGTGTCATGTAGACAGAATTTGTTGGTGTATTTGGTGTATAGTACTGGTGTTAAAAATCTGTCCCAAATGTTTCATTGACTGCTGTCATGAGAATATCTGGGTTACTGATCATATTGTCTAGAGTAAACTGTGACTCCATGGTGGTGGTAGAGAATAATTAAGATACACTGTTGCCTTTATATACACTCTAGGTAAATTGACCTACTTTGTCAGTCTCCAGTTTCTTGGAAATTCGATCAATACGCCCAGCGCATGATAGTGTCATAATGGCGTCATAAAACAGAGATATTGCATCATCGATAAATTTGTGGGAGCGTGTTCAGACAAGTTGCTTTCTCTAGCGCAGGAGTAGATGTAGGTCAATCCCTTTGACAACTATAAAAGGCCAATGCAAACTGAACTTTGGCAATTCTGTTCTTTGTATACGCAGCAAGTCAACATGGCAATTTTAATTTGGAGATGTATTTGGAGGAGCTAGAGAAGCAGGTGCAATCTGTGAAGGCCGGTGCTGAAGCTGTGTTGATTTCACTCAACACAGTGAGGGACAATGCAGAGTCTGTAATCAGAGCGACTAATACATTAAGTGAGATGGTTGAGATCACTAGAAGAGCGATGCGTTTGAAGAGGGAAGTGAGAACTGCGGATAATCCTGCTAATGACATGGAGGAAGATTGGGGAGATCGTTCTCCCCCCACACCACAAGCTACAGAGGATTGGGATAGGGAACTGAACGAAGAGTTAAAACCTTACTCATACCAGACTGTAAGGTTTTATTCTTATCCAACTCCACAAAAAGAAGGCAGTACAATCAACTATAAACCACCATCTCCAGCCGTACCATCTAATAGGACAACCACCAGTTACCAAAGTTGGGCTGTCCGCTGTCCAGCTTGCGGAGGCCGGTCGACCAGATGTCCCTGCTCTTAAACTTTCTGTGGTAATATGACCACCAAACGGCCCTTTTCAGGGCCACCCATTTCTTCCAGAAAGAATAACTGAATAAGTTGTTGTTAGTTTTTTTTCATATAATGCACTGGCTACCGTGTGTGTGATTGTAGTATTTCCTAACCATGTTCACAGTAATGGGGTGATTATGGCGTGATCTTTAAATGACTATTGAACTGTAAGTTGCTCTCTCTAGCGGAGGAATAGAATGTAGGTCAATCCACCTATCCAACTATAACACCCAACGTACTTTGTGTTTCTCTAAAAAAATGAAGTTCTTTGAAAAATTCAGTTTGACTAAGTTGTGTGCTGCTTTGCAGCGAAAAGATTGGAAAGAGGTGGAGAAAAAACAAAATAAATTGGGATTGGAGCAATTTCTTGCCCGTAGAGGGATTGGTTCCAGAAAACCTGTAGCCATTGTACATCCTATTTCAAAATCTTCTAAGTAAGAAATATTTTGTTACTTTGGAGACTTTAAAAACAAACAGTCCTTTTCAGGGCTACTAAATAAGTTTCGTTAAAGATTAACCACATAAATAAACAAACACAATTTTAACACTGTAATTTTATTTACAACTTACATGTATCTTAAAAACAGAATTGATCGTCACTATAAATCCTTTAAGTCCTGTCTTTAATGAATATGTACTATAGAGTCACTGTCTGGTTCATCACTAGAAATTGGTTTTTCCCAGTTTTCCGCCACCATCTCTGTACAGGAGCCAGGTGTGTGAGAGTCTGATTTACAAATGAAACAATATGGCTTCTTCCCTCTCTTCCCACGGATAGCTGTCTTCTTTGAATGAGTGTCCAAGCGTCTTCTCTTAGGATTGATATCAAAATCAAAAATGTCTATTTCAGGAGCCTTTCGTTTCCTTGAAGCTTTCTCTGTAGATACTGAAGACGCAGTCTGTCGCTTCTCTGTAGATACGGAAGACTGTTGAGATGTAAAATCCTCTTCTCTCTTAGAACAATTTGGAGCCCTATGATCTACAAGTCCACAGATAAAACATTGTCCATATGCAGGCTTCTTCTTATCGGTAGACATCTGTTGTTCTCTTAATTTCTTAGCCTCTGGACAATCTCCAATCCAATGTACGGTATCGTGACAATGATGACATTCACCATAAGGTGGTTTCAGTTTATCTTGTTGTCTCAAAGAATCTTCTAATGGCTGCATCAAATCTTTTTCTTCTTCAGATAAAAGTTTCTTTAGTGACACACAATGATAGTAGATACTCTTTTTATCAAAGACTTTAGGCATCCTTGGATCTTTACTATTTGCCATCTTTACTCTTCAAAAATCAGAAGTGAAATGATTCATTCAGTGATATCCACAGCTTTTATAGTCCAGCAATAGTGTTGTCTCGCCTGTGGTTGTAGAGAAATTCAATCACACTAGGATTGTCAGCGACACATCTTTTCCAATTTTCAAATGTAATCAATGTATCTTTCTCCATTAAAAAACTGATACTGATCCACCAAAGTCTCTTGAAATCTTCAAAAGTTTCAGGACTGTTAAGTTTCTGTTGAATCTCTTCCAAAGTAATCTCAGCATGAGAAAATAAGACGTAAATGCAGAACAATAATCTTCTATAAGGTCTGAACTTCAATATCTTGGAAAGTGGAATTTCCAAATATTTCTTCTCTAGTGCTTCGTCCATGATGTTTAACTCAGAAATGATGACTGAAGTGACTTACTCGTTTTTATATCATAACCAAGCTATCTATGGTGGAAATCAGATTTTCATAATCCATTTTTTCTGAAACTTGTTGAATATCTTTCAATACTGAGTCGATGTGAGCAATCACACTTTCGTTGTTTGCCACATAAGTTATCCAATCCATATAGGTGACAGGAGTGTCATCAATGATTCTCAACATCTCTCTAGCATTATGTTTAGTCCAAAATCTGAATGTATCAAATGTCTCAAATCGGTTTATCCAGTTCTTGATTCCTGCTCTCGTTTTCAAAAACTCGGCACTGGATGGTTCTAATGATAAGATGTGGTCTAAAGTTAATTTGTAGATATCAAAATGTAAAATTTGATCCAAGCACACAGGTAAACTTTTGGTGATTGTATACATATTCAATTATCCAGCAGATAGTCAGATTTACGACTTGGAAACTTTAATACAATATTTGTATCTAGTAGAGATGGTCTAAAGTGTCCAATCGCAACTATGTATGAATCTGGTCTGTTCACAACAGGAATCAGTTCACTGGCTTTATAGTGGTTAATGCCTGCAGCAGATAAAGATACATCTTGAGTATTCCATGAAGACAATAACCATTTGACTTCTTGCATAGAAGTTTCTTGATTTAAGTGCAAGCAACCACGAAACTTATTACTATCATAAATAAGTCCATTAAAGAAATACTTTATCTGTGTGTCACGGGTACAGATATAATAAAGTCTATCCAGTGTCAAATTTTTCATCCTCACAACCCAAAAACGAGCTCTATCAATGCTGTGAAATTTAGAATAATGTATCTTGAGCATCTCTGTGTGAAACCTAAAGCGCATTTCCCCAGGTAGATTCAGTAGTTTGTCCATGTTCAGAAGTAGCTGCACCAATTCTCGATGATAGATGTCCTGAGATCTAGTTTCTAAAGCTTTTTTCAATCGTTTCAACCTAAGTTTAAACCATCCTTCTTGAATTTGCTTCCTGAATCCTAACCCTTTAGCTGAATTATACATCAGATAAGTCCAAACCATATGCTGTATTTCTGTTGGTAACTGATCAGCCATTGCAAGTTTTCTCTCTAGGTTATACCTGCTGAAGAAAATATCTGGAATGTGATTTGGTGGCGGTTGTCATCAGCTTTTTATAGGGTGTAAATTGCTCCAGTCAAGCCCAATTTAACTGTTAGATATTCCCTGCAGTAATGATGACACTTTGGTGTTGTAAGAGAAAAAATGGTGATTTCCAGTAAGTGGCTATAAAATGGACTCTCGTTTTCTTTATAGCCTCATATCTCAAGTGAACTTCAAACAAGAAAGATGGTAAAGCGACAGAGAAATGATACCCCACCCACTTCAGATGATGGAGACCCCAACCAAAATTGAAGCTGGTGGATTATTCAGATACAGAGAGTGAAGATGATGAAGATACTATTAGACCACCAGCACGGAAACGTAGAGCCATGACCATCTATTCAGATGAGGAAGATGAGGAAGATTTGTCTTCTTACTTTACCATCAAGACAGTCAATGATAAGAGATCCAGATTGTTTCGTGCTCAAGGGAAAGAGTTTCTCCTCAACATCAAGGCTTTCCCAGATAATGTTTCGCCAGTACAGTTTATACCTAGATTATTTGATCAACTGGTAGAAGAAATCAAAGAAAGATGTCAGATGGAGTCTAATGACAAGATGCGGATGACTATTCTTCATCCTGGATTAAAACTTGGAGTCTTTGTGACTTGGAGAGATGTCTCAAACATGACTGGAGATGCTATACTTCAAGAAATAGATAAAGTGCTTCAGTCCAACGAAAACTTCAGGATTAATGATGGACAAATGACCATTCAAGTTACAGTAGTGAGACTACCAGTAGGCAGTGGCTGAAAGCCTCTTTATGCTGGACTTTATTTTGAATCAGATAATATGAGTATCAACAAAAGAAGTATAATACAAATTAACAACACAAAAGATGTAATGTGTTTGGCAAGAGCTGTGGTGGTGGGGAAATACAATGCTGGTAAAGAAGAATCTGAGACTTGGAAGAAGAGTTGGAAAAATATAAGACAATCAGATCGACCTATGCAGACCAGAGAAGCGCAGAAGTTATTGGATCAAGCGAAGATTCCTCATACTAAATCATGTGGTATTGAGGAATACAAGAAGGTTCAATCTGTACTTGCTCCCAAGTAATTGATTAAAGTCCACTCTCAAAATCCAAAAGATGGACTGATATTTCCACTTCAATTTAAGAAGAAACCTGAGACGAGGGTGATCCATATATACTTTAATGGAGTAGATCACTATGATGCTATTACCAAGGTGACGGGATTCCTTGGATGTATATATTACTGTGAGTACTGTGATGTTGGATATACAAACAGAGGTGGCCATAGATGTGCTGATGGATGTGAAGATTGTTATAGTGACATTCCTTGTATTCGTGGACAAAAGATGCGTTGTATGGACTGTAAAAGAACTTTTCGTAGTAGAGAGTGTTTTGCCAAGCATAAATTAATCAAGTCTAAGCAGCATAAATCTATTTGTCAACTTGTGTATAACTGTAGTAAATGTGGTATTAGAATTGTGGGCAATAAGAATAATCATGTATGCCCAGTACAGAGAAAATGTAGGAATTGCAAAGAGATTGTTGGACCTAATCATCAATGCTATATTCAAAGTTATGAATGTAAATATGAGTTGACTGAAAATGAAGGAGAAGAAGAGGTTTCTCAACCAAAGAAATCTCGTTTCATCTTCTTTGATTTTGAGTCAAATCAAGAAACTGGTACACATCAAGTAAATTTCTGTGTTGCTCATAAAGCTTGTGATGATTGTATGGATTTGTCCATAGATACATTTTGTCCAACTTGTTCCAAACAGACAGGTCTGAGAGAATTTATCTTTGAAGGCATAGATACTTTACCCGAATTTTGCAATTGGGTTTTAGGAGATGAGAATAAAGGAGTGACATGTATAGCTCATAATTTTGGAGGATATGATGGTCAGTTCATTTTACACTATATCTTAGAATATGGTACAGTGAAACCTGAAGTGATCATGAATGGAAATACTATACTTAAAATGAAAGTAGGATGTGTCACATTCCTTGATTCTTATCAGTTTTTGCATATGAGACTGGCTAATTTCCCAGATACTTTTGGCTTGACAGAAATGAAGAAAGGTTACTTTCCTCATCTTGCAAATACACTGGCAAACCAAAAGTATGTGGGACCTTACTTTCCTGTGGACATGTACAATCCTGGTCAGATGTCTGTCAAGGATCGTGAGGTATTTTTAGCTTGGCATCAAGGGAAAATAGAGAGTGGTGCCATATTTGACTTCAGACGGGAGATGGAAGAATACTGTTGTAGTGATGTTGATATTCTTAGACAAGGATGTGCTTGTTTCAGACGAGAATTGATCAACATTAGTGGACTCGATCCTTTGTCTGAAGCTTGCACTATCGCTCAAGCTTGTTCAAAAGTATGGAGAAAGAATCATATGCCTGAAAACAGTATTGCCATCATCCCACCTGAAGGCTATCCTAATCAAAATAACTACTCTATCAAAGCTGTGCGATGGCTTCAGAGTGAAGCTAAGACAAGGGGTATTGAGATAAAGCATGCATTGAATGGAGGTGAGCAAAGAATTAATGGACATTATGTGGATGGCTACCATGAAGAATCTCGAATTGTATTTGAATTCTATGGGTGTTACTGGCATGGATGTCCTATACATTTTCCTGACAGAAACAGAGTACAGCACCATCATTGTTTGACCATGCACAAGTTATATGTACAGACCATAGGTCAGAGTGAAGAGTTACGGCGAGCTGGATATCAGGTGGTGGAGTTTTGGGAGTGTGACTATGACAAAAGATACAAAGAAGATCCAGACTTTAGAACTTTGGTGGACTCAGAGTTTACTAACATGGACCCTTTGAGACCAAGAGATGCCTTATTTGGTGGACGGACTAACTTGACCAAACTCTATCAGGAAATTGATGAGACATCCAATGAAAAAAATGAAGTCTGGCATTTCCCAGAGACCACCCAATATGATAAACCATCAGGGGAAGGAGGAATATTTGCCGGTTACATTGATACGTTTTTTGAGAATCAAACAAGAATCAAGTGGGTATCCAGATTGGTGCGAAACAGAGCAAGATAAGATCAAGTTCAAGCAAGATTATTTTGAAGCTGAAGGAATCAGATTTGAGAATGTTGAGAAGAATAAAGGAATGAGAGCTATTGCCAAGATCATGTTAAACAGTCTCTGGGGGAAACTGGCACAGCGAGAAAATATGACCAAGATCTCAGAACCTTCCAAATTTTTTGACCTGGTGACCAATCCAAACAAGATTGTCAAGAATGTGGATATTTGCAGAGAAAATCTTCTACTAGTCAACTGGGATGATACAAAATCCAATGTGGAGCCTCATGCTTGCAGTAATGTAATTGTTGCAGCCTTTGTCATTGCTCAAGCCAGATTGAAACTCTATGGAATCTTGGAAAAGCTGAATGAACGTGTACTCTACTTTGATACAGACTCTATCATCTATCATCACAAATCCCATTTATGGAACCCTACTATTGTCAACAACAGACTTGGAGAATGGACAGATGAAGTACCGAATGATAGAATTGTGAAATTTGTAGGCATGGGACCAAAGAACGATGGATATGAATTTGTAGACAAAGATGTAAATAGGAAATCAACATGTAAAGTGAAAGGACTGACTTTAGATTATAATACATCTCAAGTCATTCACTTTGACCAAATGCTGAACTGGGTGAAGGGAGAATCTAAAGACTTAAGAGAAACTGTAAACTACCATCATATCAGAAAACATAAAGACAAGACTGTGGCTACTGAACTGCAATCCAAAACTTATCAGTTTACTTATACTAAACGTGTCATTGTTCAAGATGGTTATACAGTCCCTTATGGTTACTTGACATAGAGTTGTTTAAGTATTATATTTTGATCATGTGTTATCTTTTGTTCAATAAAATTGAATATATATAAAGTTGTTTAGACATGGCATTTTCTACACACCAGTTGGACTCAAATCAAGATATTGGAAGTTTGTTTTTTAAACATCCTTCTAATATTTTTATTTCTGGCCCAAGTGGATCGGGTAAAATGAACTTGTAAAAAAGATGATTGAGTTTAAAGAAGATTTATTTGATATTTTACCTCAACGTATTGTTTGGTGTTACAAGGAATGGCAAAAATCTTATAATATCTTACAAGAACGTGAAGGGTCAAAAATCAAATTTATTCAAGGTATTCCCGATGATGAAGATGAGATTGTCACTGATCCCAGTGCAACGCACTTGGTGATTTATGATGACATGTTAGGAGATAAAGATGAAGAAAAAATTAAGTTGTGGTTTACAAGAAAAGGACATCATAGAAATGCTGTGTGTGGTGTACATCACACAAAACTTATTTCAACAAAGTAAATCTTCTCGCACCATTAGTTTGAATGCTCATTATTTAGTTTTATTTCAAAGTCCAAGAGATAAGATGCAAATTAAAGTATTGACCAATCAACTTCAAGCTCCCCATATTCATGCGTTTAATGATGCCACGTCTATACCTCACGGATACTTATTGGTCGATTTGAAGCCAAATACACCTGATTATCTTAGATTCAGAGCACACATTTTTCAAAACTGGTTTACAAAATCAGATCAACAAGGACCTGTTGTCTATTTTCCAGGAGTATAAAAAGGTGTGTTTGAGTTCAAATCCATCATTTGTGTCAAAATGGCTCAACGAACATCTGCTAATCTGATACGTGCTCTGTATAGTTTGAGCAGAGAACATGATAGTCATAAAAGAAAATCACTCTTAAATGCAGGTTTAATTGAAATGATCAAATGGTTTTCTTTTGCAGCTCGAAAAATTGTTCAGGGTAAGATGAAATTACCTAAACAAACTCAAAAATTTATGGATAGACATCAGGATGATGTTCGAAAATTAGCTAGTGCAATAGTTGATCCTGAAGTCAAACGCAGTATCATTTTAAAACCTGGAGGTGGTGGATTCTTTGGTGGTGTGATCATTCTAAGTCTGATTCGATGGGATGGAAATAAGTTGATGAGAAAATTTAACAAGAAAACTAAACCTGAAAAACCTAAGCAAAAATCAGTGAAAAAACCTAGAAAACGGAAAAAAGAAAGATTGATGATCGTTTTGTGACTAAACGCTAAAGTCCTGCTTCATGGCAAAATTTAGGTCTTGATTCTCTAAACACAAATGCAAGACGATCGTCCATAAATTTAGCAAGATTTACTCCGTTGAGAGCACAAGATTTTTTTAAAAGACATGGATTTGGTGCTACCATGCACATGTTAAATCCAAACAAATATCCATCGCCACCTCATTCTGAACGTCGACGACTTCATTTTTAAGAAAAACTATAAAAGGACTGTACATCAAATTTTTGTACACACTCATAAACATGGCTGTAACAACAACACATCGTAGAAAATTGCAAAATAAAATGAGAAAAAATCTCTGATTAAAACTTATGGTACATTTTTAGAAGGATTGACTCATTTATCCAATAAATGTCGTAAGAAAATGATTCAAGAATCTCCTAAAGAAGTCATAGATTGTGTAGGGGAATGTTGCATCAATTTTATAAAAGGCAATGTACGTCTGACAAATGCTCAAAAGAATCAGTTACGAGCTAGAAAGCAACATATACGTTTACTGAGTTCTAAGCAAGTTCCACTTGTCGAAAAAAAGAAAATTATTAATCAGAAAGGTGGAGCCTTGTTAGGATTATTGTTAAAACCTTTAATTGCTCCTATCATAGGTTCTGTCTTGGGTGAAATTATAATAAAATAAAATATGGACAGGCGTAAAATGGCTATTGTACCATTTAAACTTTGGGAAGACATGAAACGATGGAAAGAGGAACAAATTCAAAAACCAAGACTGCCTCCTGATCCTAATGTATCTGCCACAGCCAGTCTTCAAAGAGACATATCTTCTGTCATGGCCAATGAAGAATTGTCTGAAGCTGAAAAATCTCAATTGTATGGCCAGACCTTGCACAAATTTAAATGGCTCATCAAAAAGCTTAAAAAACATCTCTTTTCCCCCAATCTGACCCTAGTTCTACCAAAATGAATCAATTGGTCATAGATAGTGTACCCTCCACCATGAAACGTAAAGCTCATCTTTTAGTTTCACTTCTAAAAACTAACCAAAATGTGTCCTGGGAAGATGATGGTTCAGTTAAACTTAATGGCAAATCTGTTCCAGGGTCCAATATTATTGATTTGGTCAATGATGTCATTAGACATCCTAAAGGCAGTGAACCTACAGGTTGGCAAGCTTTTGCAGAAGGTTTAAGAGACATGAATATTCCCCAAAATGTGATTGGAAATAGGGAAAGGTGGGACTGGATGCATCGTGCTCCAGAAACTCCTGAAATGGATTATATTACTACCAAACAAAACAAAAACGCACCATCAGAAAAACAGCAAGTCGTATTCCTGTTTCTGTCAGGTCTGCAAAGAGTTTGAGTTTCAGAAAACGTATCAAAGATCATTTTTCATCCCCTGCACTTTTATCTGCCACCAAAAACGTATATAAGAAGAATTTTCTTCTCCCTGGGTCAGTTACAATGAAGCTTGAACAGCTGTATTACAATCCTAAAAGTCCTGCTGGGTATCCGGGCGAAATAGCCTTGTACAAACTTGCTAGACAATCATCCAAAAAATTAAAACTTCAAGATGTTAGAGACTGGTTAAGAAAACAACAGACTTATGTGTGAGGAGATAGATAATAATAACCATTTTGGATATAAATTTTTTGGTCTATATAAAATCCTGGTACAATGAATTTTATATAGACCAAAAAATTTATATCCAAAATGGTTATTATGCTTCTCCACGCCATTTAGTCGAAGAAATTCAAAAAAACTATCAATTTTCAATATGGACTGACGCTGAAAAATAGCAATGCTATCATTACAGTCACTTATGGTGAGAACAGTGCTCGAGTCAAACTTGATGTTCAAGATCCTACGAAAGTCAAAATTATTTTTCCAAAGGCAATTGCAGAAATATTAGGTGTAGATAGAAATTATTTTGATAAACCAGTAGCAAATGAAAAATACATTTTCAGATATGGTGTGGATTTGAATACAAAAATTCATCAACTTTACATTTACTCTGATTTAGCAAGCTATACATTTATTGGTGATGTTACTGCACCTATTTTGAGAGTATTGCCGTTTGAAAGTAAAAGAGAAAACAATGATTTACATCAAGAATTTGTCAATGCACACTACGTACCAGTTGCAAAATCTTTCATAGATCAGGTGCACATTAGTATAAAAGGTGATACAGGTGAAAATGTGCCATTTATCTCTGGGAAAACGTTAGTGAAACTACATTTTCGACAGAAAGAATAATGTTGAAAAAATCAAGAAGCATTATGTCTCTTCAATCTGGGAAAGGAGACTTTCCCGTGTACAATGGCGTTTCAAGACAATATTGCAATGGTTTAGGATCCATTTTTAAAGCTGCATTGAGAACAGTGATTCCAATTTTAAAACCTGTAGCAAAAGCAAGTTTAAAAAGTATGAAAAAAGTAGCTAAAGATCAAGGGGTTCAAGCTCTAAAAGACATTGTGGGTGGTGAAAATGTAAAAAAGTTTGAAAACAAAGAGGAAAAACAGCTTTGAAATCTTTAGGTTTTTCTACTATAAATCAGTTGGCTATAAATTCAACTCAAAAACGCAAAAAGCCTCAGTCTCAATCTAGACATCGAACTGTTAAGAGGGGTTTTAAAAGCAGAACAAAAAAGTTTAATCCAATTAAACGTCTGGTATTTGAAAAAGATATATTTGACGAAAAATGATTCAACAAGATTCTTGCGCTTGCACTAAAACGGAATTGGATATGGAGTCCATTCCACCCACCATGACTACCATGCAAGGCACTCAGTGGAATGATTATTATCCCATCGCTTCTCTCGATAGTCATCATGCACCCATTGAATTTCTAATTCCACCTCACACCGAGTTTTACACTGATTTGTCTCAAGCCTATCTGTATATCAAATTCAGAATCTTACAGCAAACAGGTGAAGATCTTGACACGGGTGCAAAAGTATTTCCAATTAACAACTTTTTCCACAGTATGTTTAGTGGCATCGATTTGTATATCAACAATAAATTGATCACGAATAATTCAGACACATATCCATACAGAGCATACCTTGAAAATTAGTTTTCTTATGGTTCTGATGTCAAAGATAATCAACTGAAAGCAGCAGAATTTTGGTCTGAGGATGAACCTGGAGCTTTTGAAGATATTACAAATAAATGTATCGATGATCGTGGCAAACGCGTAACAAAAAGCAAATCCGTGGAGCTTCAGGGTAAATTACATTTGGATCTTGCTATGCAAGAGAAGTATTTACCTAATGGCTTAGAATTCAAACTAAGACTTAATCAATCATCTCCTCAGTTTTGTTTGATGAGTGATAATTCTCCTGCAAAAATCAAAATTGATACCGCTATCTTGAGAGTACGAAATGTACAGCTTCTACCTGCCATTAGCAATGAACTGAATCAAACTATTGCTCATCATAATGCTAAATTTCCAATCAGAAGAGTTGAAGTCAAAACTTTTACAATTTGTAGTGGCACAAGATCTAAAATTGAAGACCATCTTCTCACAGGTCAACTTCCAAAACGAGTTTTTATTGGTTTAGTAACGAATGAGGCATTTAATGGGACTTTGGAAACTAATCCTTTCTTTTTCCAACATTTCAATCTGAGTAAAATGGATGTCACTTGTGATGGACATAGTGTCTACGGAAAACCATTTGAACTTAAATTTGGAAATGATCAGTATCTTAGGTCTTTCCTATCTGTTTACCAAGCATTAGCAAGTCAGAATCAGGTCCAAAATTGCAACATTGATTATGAAGATTACAAAGGAGGTTACTGCTTTTAGGGATATGATTTGACACCAGATCAAGCAGCCAATCAGTCTCATTTGCACCCTATATATAAACTGGGAACCTCAAATTGGAGCTTCAGTTTGCAAAATCACTTGACAAGACGATCAATGGGCTTGTGTATGCAGAGTTTGACAACCTAATAGAAATCAATGGACTTAGAAAAGTTACCACAGATTACTAAAGATGAATGCAGGATACTTCATTGAACAGGACTTGATGTACCAAACAGATGCATATAGTGCAACAGTCCAGCCATCAGATGAGAAGAGTACCTTACAGAAAGAAGTAGAAGACAATGAGGATATTGATTGTCTTATGAAAACTCTTCTAAAACAAGCTATATTGACTTGTCTAAAGATGGCAGTTGGAGACTGTGCGAAGCATGAATGTCATGGATGCAAAATGAACCACCCAAGTCAGAAATACCACGATATCTGTCTATGGACTTCTCGAAGAGAATGGATTGAAGATTATGGATGTCATGATCCAGCCTTAGAGGGCCTAAACATCTACGATGTGATGAAAGACTTTGACAATAGAATATGGAACTATCTGTATGGCGACAGTTTGCGATACCCTATGGACTTTACAACAGGGATCAGTCACCTGACGCCAGAAGAAAATTAAAAGCCTATAAAAACTGGCAGTACTTCAAGAAAAATCAAAGTGACTTAACAGAACAGTGGAAGACGTACTGGGCCAAGAAACTCATAGAATCCTATGAAGAAAAGGAAACTGAAGAAAACGAGAAGAGCCCATAAACAGAATAAAAATGAACACTGTTGAACTAATCAAAGTCATAAACAATATACCTGTGAAAGGAGAAGTATGTGCCAAGGATTTACTACCAGAGAAGAAGCCACTGGATATGAGGGCTTACATTGTAAATACAGATATATCCACAGATCCAGGAGTACATTGGGTGGCTATCTACTTCAGAAGAGATCAAGTTATCTACTTCGATTCATATGGAAGACCACCAGAAGAAGACTATGTTCTACCATTTCTTGAGAGAAACTCTACAAGATGGATCCATAATACTGAATGTTTACAGAGTCCATGGAGCAAAGTATGTGGAATGTGGTGTATCTACATCATTCACCAGCTCAACAAAGGACTAGATCTAAACACAGCCATTCATCAAGAACTATATGGAACTGGAGATGATTTATACCAGAATGACAGAGATATCGAAATGTGGTTCAGCTATAACTATACTAGAGTCATCCTATCCCAGAATTGAATGAGACGCATGACTCCTCCTGACTTTTTATTCAAACACAGAATACAGACTTGTAAATGTCATAATTATTCACATCACCTTTCAAAGAAGTATCCTACGTATAATATGTGGTAAATATGTTAAGGAGATCTATTGTAAACAATGAACAGAGGGACGGCCCTAATCCTCTGTCATTGTATTCAGTTATAGTTAGCGGGGCAATAAAGTTATAGAAATGTTCACCAGTCTTTGTTGTTCTTTCATTTAAAAATAAGTAGTAGTAAGCTTGAGACGGCTAGTTATACACTAGTTAACGCTACAGAGTGATGCCTCAAGGAGTTGAGGTCTTGATTGACCAAGAGACTCTTAAGACGCATAGAACTTAGTAGCCTTGACTATAACACACATTAACACTACAGAGTGATTAAGGTCTTGATTCAGTAAGAAAAATTGCATAAATTTACAACATAGAACTCAATTTTTTACATGATACATTTTCTTTTAAAAAGTTAAAACTTGTTTTTTAAAAAAAGTTATACTGGTTTTTGTGACGTCATCAGAATCTTATATACGTAATATATTACGTCATCGATTTTTATAAACCACGCATTACATTATCGATTTTTATCCGGTCCACATTTACTCTTTACTCCTTTCTTCGCGGCACATATATAGTAATATTAGATATATGAGCCGGAGTAAAGAAGACTATATAAAAATGAACCAGGAATTTATCACAACTGTACTTTTCTCGCAAAATAAACTATCTAATAATACTCAACGTATGACAGACCAGAAAAACTATCACAATCACAGATCAGTCTGCGCTTTTGCGCAAAATAAACTAAGTTATTTTCAATAGCCCAGAAAACTATCACAATCACAGATCAGCCTGCGCTTTTGAGCAAAATAAACTAAGTTATTTTCAATAGCCCAGAAAACTATCACAATCACAGATCAGCCAGCGCTTTTGCGCAAAATAAACTAAGTTAATCTCAACAGCCCAGGAAACTATCACAATCATAGACCAAGCCAGAACAACCCTAAAAATAATCTAAGATATTCACAACTAGTCACTCAAGCTAACCAGGATAGGCATCTATAGCCTCAAAATTTTTAGCCTGAAAAATTCTAAGTTCTTTTCAGGCTTAAAAAAAATTTGAGGCCATAGTGCCATCCATTACTACTAAAACTTCAAAAGCGAAAGTCGCAAAATATACCTTTTTTTCAAACAAATCAATACGGTACGCAAAATAACAATTTGGCAATGTATTCTGTTTCAAAGGTTAGTGGTCAGTCAGTATTTTATTATTTATAAAATAAGAAAAATCATCCAGGGTCTATCTTCCACATCTATAAAAATGTAAATACATTATGCACACAAATAATAACATAATATTCGGCAATTTCATCGCATATGTGCTCGATTGGGTCGGACTAGATTTAAGCAGGATGACATTGGTAAAATATTTATTCTGATAGCTTACAGCTTAGCCCTGCTGATGGTACTTGCAGTGTAGACTTTTAGATTGGGATTGAGCAAAATCACATGAAAAAGTAAGTATGACAAGGAAAGTCCAACAATCACACACTGCAGGCCTACCCATAGTCACAACACTGCGGGGAAGAGCCACATGACACTAACAGTCAAATGACATTAAAATGCATTGATGTAAAGCAGCCAGCTCTCTGTCTCTCTCTGCCCCAGCGGACGATTGTAAAACAAGAAACGACACTTAGTAATGCACAACAAAACAATGACCAAATATAACCATTCCCTCACGATCACACAAAACAAAGGGGACAACAATACACAATGAAGCAACACCAACAGAACCACCGTTTTGGAACGCTGATGGCTTATGTTAATTTTACTACTAGATATTCGCCATAGATTTAGCTGTTGTCAAATCAGGAAAAATGTTATGCTCACATGGAGGGTTCCTTACTTATCCAATGTATCATTACAGAAAAACAATCGAATCTATAAATATACTGTGATGAATAAAGAAAAGGGCTCTCAACTCACAGACAGTCAGTGTTAAAGAAAAACACAGTTGTCGAGCTACGCTGGGCCCAGCCAAAGACAAACATCAGTCACTGGCCCACCGGTGAAGGTTTTATGCCAGGGTTGTCATTGAGTCTAAGTCTGACCCAACGTGGATTTCATGCATTTCTTGTTACATATAACGGTTTACATTGTTTAGCATGACAAATGAAATTAAATGTGTCTCACTGAAACGCAGATTTGAGCCTAAATTCCAATAGGTGTGACTTTCGATTTTGACCCTTTCAAATTAAACAAGCTATACTTTGGCTTATATCCACGCTATTGTTCTGAAATTTTACACCTGGTGTGAATACTATTGAATTACTGTTTATCAACAAAATATTGGGAACATTTAACGTAATTTAGCGTTTGTAGTAAATTGTTAACTGTATGAGTTTGAAGATTCCTGAAGAATATCTATGTATACTTAATGACTTTGAAGAGGCATCACACAGATTAAATCTTTCATTTAACAAACCCTTTGAAAACGCATCACACAGAATAAAACCTTCATTTCACAAACCCTGAGAATGTCAGCGAGATAATTGTTATTGCATATCATACTCTGGCCAGCTTGTAGTGTAACCTAGAAAATTCATGGTTGTAAATGTACTTTAAGGGTTTTCAGCTTTTACACTACCAAAGGGAGGTAATATTTTTTTGAAATTTTAGTGTGAAATAATTCCAAAGGTAGATGGATATATCTGTAATGTTATTTCTTGACAGATACTGACCATTTTAAAGCAATTTGTAACTTGTAAAGTAAACGCAGAAGGAAAATACAAGAATGTTTAGGGGCCTTTTGCGTTAACCGTTTCTAAATGAGCTGGTCAAATTATTCTGCAATATTTTAATATAGATACCTTCTCTAATATCTTGACTACGATGCTATGTAAGATTTATGCTGAAAACCTTGTATTTGAAGAGCAATCCCAGTTTTTAAACACCAGCTTATGTAAAAAATTGAAAAAAAAATCATCCATTTTACCATCATAGAAGTAGTTCCTTTTACAATGTATGGTGATCAATAAGTGCAATAGAACAGTATAAATTATCTCCCTTATAAACAATCACTGTTTCATCCCTTACAAATTCAAAATAGTTGTACATAAAAATCGCAATTGAAAGTAAGCAAGTACAAAATGGTGTTTTCTTTCATTACACCGCTTTTTTTGATCCTCATTGTTAAGATGACTTCTTCATACAAGTGATTGTTAAACATTCAACTCATATAATTCTATGCAAACTGTATTTATAGTATAACATATGAATCTTTTGTATCATTTTGAAAACTTATAAGCAATTATATAATATTAAATGAAATTGAATCTATTTATATCATTTAATGTAACTATTAGTGAATATTACAGAATAAGCTCAATATGTCACGAAATCATTCTGTAGTTTTCTTCTCATACAAATGGATTTCTCTTGACTGAAGCCTCGCTGTATCTGCTCATGATCACCAGAAAAAGAGGCAAATTTCCTCCAATTGGTTTGGGTTCTATAATCTGCAATAAGAAATGTGTATACAGTAAAAATTGGGCATCCTAACTCTTACTTGTATTGCCATTGCCTGATAGTGTTTGCAAACAGTTTGTACCCAGATCAGACCCAACAAAAAAGGTTGCACCTGACCTGGATCCAAACTGTTTTCCATTGTAGTCATGGTATATATTTGAAAGAATTTATGAAACAGTAAATGGTGAAAACAATCAGAAGACAACAACAGCAACAACAACAAAAAAAAAGTTTGTCAGCATACAAAAGGAGTTAAAAGGAAATTATTCTTTAATCATCTTAAAATTTGGTAATTTTGGGCTTTATCAGCCAGACGTATTACAAGCAAAAAGATGCAGTTCACATTCCTTTTAAGGCGTAAGTAGAAGAGTGTGAAGCATTTTGTTTTTATTTTTCAACCATAACATATGTTGTGGGTCATGGTACTCAAAAGAACCGTCTCAATGAGATGGTTCTTTTGAGCACCCTGATCCCATATATTAAAATTGATGGTTAAGAAAACACTTACATTTTACACTCCAATTGTGTTAATCTAGACCTATGAAGCTTACTCAACATTTTTTATCCAAAATAGACTTCTTTTTTCCAATTTTGACAAAATAAATCCTAATACATGTATATTATTGTGGGTCTCTACCATCAAAAGGCCCCCTTAGTCCCCTTTAACTTTTGACTTAGGGTGTTCATATTTGGCACAATTATTGCCCATGGGGTGAACATTACAAGGAATGTTTCAGATCACTGATATAGCCTTGGAGTCAAAGGTCAAGGTCATAAAACTTATAATCTGTCATGAAATTTGTACATGTAATACAAACTCCTCCTTCAATTTTTGACTGAGGATGTTTAAACTTGGCACAATGATTGCCTTTGGATTGTAGATTAAAAGAAAGGTTTCAGATCTCTGGTATGATCTTAAAGCCAAAGGTCAAGGTCAAACATGTATAAAATCAGACTGTAATGCATTGCAACATTTTGTAAGCTACTATTACATTTTTGACCGTGAAAATTCATATTTGACACAATGTTTGTCGAGTTGTGTAGATAACAAGAAATCTTTGTTTTCCTGACATGGACTTTGATAAAAAGGTTAAGGTCAGACCATCCTTAAATATGTGTTTGTTATCATCAGACTCATAAAATTCCAGGTTGTTAGGAAGGTTATTTTTTCCCAGATTTCTTTAAAAGACAAAAAAACTAAATTTAGAATAGATTTCTTATTGAAATGGGCAATGGCTTGATATTTTTGTGGTAGGTAGTGGTCAGGTAACAGCAATCAAATTTTCTTTTAAAAAGCCCTCAAAATACTAAAACTGTAATCAAATTGGCTTGTGTACAAATACTACTTAAATGTTGTGAAGTGATGTACTGTTTCACACTGATTGCCTATGGTGTGTAGATGGCAGAAATTGTTAAGGATTTCTGATTTGACCTTTGGTTCAGATATTAGATTAGGTGGTTCTTTTTGGGACACTGAAAATGCCTATGGTTTGTACATGTAGATAACAACAAAAGGTTTGCATTGCTAATATGACTTTTCCAAAGGTTAAGGTTTCAAAAATGTAATACTATGTCATGTTCGATGTAACTGCAGATATTTGTGACAACCAAATGACTCCCTAGTTTTATTTATCAAATCATGAAGGATTGTACCTTAAAGCTATATGCAGTTTCAGCTTTGTCCATGCAGGGCTGATTTTCTCTACAGAACCTACTTCCTCCAAAACCAGTCTGAAATACTCTATCAGCCAATCTTCTACCCCATCCCCACAATCTGCAATAATAAAATGTAACAGTTTATCAGTTTTACCCTACTGAAAGCTTTAGTATTAGTAAAAAGCAACCAGGCAGTAGGGCTCAGCTGATAAATTTCTTTATATAAGCAGCAACAAACCAAAAGGGTTAAACCACTAAATTTTAAAATGAACAGCAACTAGTAGGTACAGGATTAGATAATCTAAATTTTGAGCTTAAAATTCTAAATGTTTTCTTAATAAGTTTTAGCATATGTGTTGGGTGCTCAAAAGAACCATCTTATGGAGACAGTTACTTTGAGTACCCACAACATATTATGATTTGGTTGAGAAATAAGATTTTCTGTTGCACCCTCTAACTAAAGGTCTGGGTATGATTAAATTGATAAATAAAAAGTATTGAGTGGCAACAAGTGATATAAAAATGTCAGTTATCAGAAAATTTCACATAGAGACTAGTAGGATAAAAACGATAATTTGTTTTGACCTTTAACTCTCATTTAACAATTATTTAGTTCTGTAGGAACTGAGCAAGTACTATGCAATAGATATAGTGACTTGCTCAAGGACACAACACAGTGACACTGCTGGCGATGACACTTGAACTTGCATAATGCAACCCTTTGATCTCAAGTCGAACATTCTACCAACTGATCCACTGTGCTCCACTAAAAATGGTAAATTTCTGTGAATATGTTTGCAAGCAGCAACATATAGGGTTTAACTGATTAACTATCTACATGTACAAAAACAAGAGGGCCTAGTGGCCCTAGATTGCTCACTTACAGGTTTTTAAATCTTGTGCATAGGTATCAATTAAAAACTGTCATGACCCCTATTGAACCCTGGGCTGGAAGGGGGATGGTCCACAAGGTCATACATGTAGTTTTAACAAATTTAAAGAGGACCACTTGATGATGCTATTTATCAAATATCAAGGCTGTAGGCGATTGTGGTTTCAGTAAAGAAGATTTTTAATGTTTTCACTCCAAGATTTTAAGCTCATTTTACTTTAGTTTTAATATGGAGGGGATTTACTTTGAAGCAATTGCTGACAACCAACGCTTGAGATACAAATGATCACAAAAGCTTACCTTGAGTCTTTTGGTCAGGTGAACTAAACCCCCTTAAACTTGGTAAAATTTATTATCATAAATGTCCTAAAATTTTAAATGAAATGTTTTATAATGCAAGGCATTCAATAAATGTCAAGATTTACCACAACATCTAATGTCGGTTGACCTGTTTCATGTATAATACAATTTTCAAAGCCCTTTTCATTTTTTTCATATAACTGATTGGAAGCTACATTTATAGGGTTTCTAATTTTTTAAGTACGTACAGCAGCAGTAGGGTCAAACTTATGAATAACTAACTTCTGCGAACCATGCAAACACTGAAATGGGTTTATTTGTTTGAAATGCATTTATATTTACCTTGTTTAAATGGTTGTCTAGATGTTGAATCACAACATTTATTCCTGATAAGATCTCTGAGTTGTCTGTAGGAATTTCTGGCTGTCATCAACAACCAATATTAACTTCAAGGCTAAAAGGGAGCATCAAACTTCTGTCCTTGGCTCTCATTGTCTTGTAAAAATGTTTGGCTTTGTTTCTCATCTCTGTCCTAGGACTCCTACTAAACCCTGATTTGTAGCTGAAGAATAAAATAAAAGGCAAATACCATAAAAATTCAAAATACAGGACACCTGGAAGCTATTCTTAAACTGGAACAGTAATGTGTCACTACACATGACATGATATTCAGTGTGAGTCTAGGCATTTTATACTGAAAGTGGTTCAGACTGAGGCCTCAATTACAAACTATTATACATAATGCTTATTTGACAGCTTATCAGGTAAGGAAGAAGTGATAAATATCCTGTTTTAATGACTTCGACCTGGGATCCTGTAACTGACTAAATCAGTGATTTTATTTGGGATTTTTGGAAGCTACCTTTTCCTTCACATTTGTGAAAATATATCATAAAAATTGGGAAAATAAATACCAAAGTACATGAAATTGGAAAAATAAAGGCCATTTTTTGATTGGGAATGATTGACATTGGCAAACAGTGTATTCCCAGATCAGCTGCGACACAGTAAAGAGTCTATTGAGGGTCTGAGCTGTTAGACAAAAAATTGTATTAACTCTTTCAATACTAGTATCTTCTGTTGATAATCTTTGCCAACAGTTTGAACCCAGATCACAAGCTTACAAGTAGTCCTACTTTTTCCTACTTTTTCATTAAAAGACACTTGTAAGCCTGAGATCGAGCTCCGACTAAATGTCAGGACTGATCGATCTGGCTTCAAACTGTTTGACACTCCTCTCAGGCCCTCCCTTAACTGTTTCAAATCATCATACCCTCATATGTCTTTTTTTCAGACTTGACAAGAAAAAAGTGGCCTCATTTATTTTATTCAGATGTCAAAATCATAATACATGTATCATCATTTTATGCTTAACATTAACAAAAAGGTGCCTCATTATGTTTTGATGAAAAAAAAATGGTTTTGTCTGGGGTTTTTTTCAAAATAAAAAAAATAATAAAAGCGCTGCAGGCATGCAACATGCCCCGCCACGGGACACTACTTTTCAATATCAACTCATATACCCAGTTTGAAGAAAATCGGTAAAAAAATGCCAAAGATAGAGAGTGAAAACATATTTCTAAGGTCAATCAAGGGCTATAACTCTGTACTTATTTGTCAAAATTTACCCATCCACAATCCCAGAACACTCCTTTACAATATCGACTCTCATACCAAGTTTGAAGAAAATCGGTAAAGGAATGCCAAAGATAGAGAGTGAAAACCAAATGCTAACGTCAATAAAGGGCTGTAACTCTGTACTTATTTGCCAAAATTTACCCATCTGCAATCCCCGGGCACTACTTCCCAATATCAACTCTCATAGCAAGTTTGAAGAAAATTGGTTAAAAAATTCTCCCAGCAGAGAGTGAAAATGATGCTTTGATGGACTGACGGACAGTCCGACACTCGAACGCAATATTTTGAATGGAGGGTATAACATAATACCCCGCACTTTTTAAAGTGGCGGGGTATAAAAAAAACGGTCTGACTGCCTTATCTGTTTTTCTATAAAGTGGCCTGAAATGCTTGTTTTTTAGCCTTATCCTGAAAGACTATTTAGAAAAAGTTGATTTTGAAAAAAAAATCAGCAGACAGCAAAAACATGCAGCAGACCATCAGAGCTTGCGGATTTTCAGCCCTGAACTCCCATTTTCTATGCTTGGACTCCTGATTTAAGAAGAAAGGCTATATTCTTTTGTATGGTGGGACTCCAACTTTTTGGCAAAGGAGATGGGTTAGGAAATAAATGCAATTTTAGGTGTCCAAAACTTATCTGGAATTATGAAAGAGTCTAATCAGTCCGAACTATTTGCCAAAAAATGGTATTAACCCTTTCCCTACTAGTGTTTCTTCTCACCGATAACCTTTGCAAACAATCTTGACCCAGATCAGGTACCGAACCCGCAACCCTTGTGTCTGGAGTCATACACCCTACCGCAAGCCCTGAGCCAATGCGCTCCAATCTGAACTGTTTAAATAGTTTTTTAACAAACACTCTCGGCCCAGATCAGGCTGCCCAAGCCTACTAGTGTCCTTTGCTGACAGCCTTTGCAAACAGTTTTGTCTCAGATCAGGACCTACAAAGATACATAAGATGTATATCCCAAATGTTCTCGCTCTCATCGTATTTCTGAAATTTTTTATTGATTTTAAACAAAGAAATCAATCGGCAGACAGCAAAAAAGCATGCACAATTACACAGAAGGCAAAGAGTGAATACATTTTGATCCTTACCAGAGGAATTTTGTTCTGTCTTGATATCTCAGATATATATAGAACTAAATCAAGTTAAAATACTTTGTCTTGAAGCAATCTTGGTGCTATCAATCTTTCAGGTATAAATGTATAAACAAGGCCCATGGGAATGGCTAGTATAATGACCTCCTTTGAAAGGCCTGGTTCTTCACTGTTTGCTGAGACACGGCAGTCCCAAAACCTAAAACCATTTGGGCACTTTTTTTTAATTCTGAGAAAAAATTGAAAAAATGGCGATCAAATTGTTAAAATTAAAATTATTTTTTCATTTAATTTCATCAAAAACATAGGCTGTTGATGCTCAAAGGAACCATCTTGATGAGACAAGGCTTTTGAGAAGCCAAAACATGTGGGAAACTTAAGAGAATAGCAAACTCATATAAACTGCCGCAATATGAGACATTTTTTGAGTTACGGATAGGAAAATATAAGCATTTTATGCTCAATATTTGTCTTTTTCTATGAGGAGAATGGAAATTGGGCCAAATAGGCCCATGAGCATAATTTTTCTGCACCAAAATATGTACATGACCCAAAGGTGTGGCCTATAATGAACACTGCAGTGACAAACGACATCAAAATTTTGGCAAACACCTTATTGACTCAAATTGAACCCCCGAATCGGGGTTGTTTTGGTCGTGGGTCGCTTCGACTGTCAGTCCTTTCCGCCAAATTTTGGGGTGAGTTGATTTGGCCTATTTTGATCGGTCATTTCCGCCACGAGTTGTTTTGGCCGTGGGTCGTTTCAGCCCGGGGGGGGGGGGGGGAGTACTCTCATCTTTTCTGCATATGTTAGCTTGGACCCAGCATCTACTGTGTACCCAATAAAAATATCAGAACAGCAGGCGTTCCCAAATGAATATGTGATTGAATCCTGATAAATTGCTGCCCCTCCCCCAACCCTTGGTTAATAGGTGAGATGATATAACAAACATATTTTTAAGCCTAAAACCATCTCGAGATGTCTGACCAAAACCCGTCTATTGAGTTTTGCATTTCTACAAATTACAAGTACAACATACAGATGTATTTTGTTGTTTTGATGACTTCTGAACCGTTTTACACTCAACATTAGCGGACCAAATCGTTTCGAGATGCCATGTTGTTCTCTTGTTATTGCATGTGGGGCCTCCATACTTTTAACAGTTTTGTCCAATTATCTAGGCCACACGGACTTACGATTTGTAGTAAACAGAGTTTAACAGTTATTTGAACAGATCAGCTTCGACATCGTAAAGATTTTTCTACAGCGAGATACGACAGTTTAAATATAAGTATGTATAGATAAAACAAACCTTGATCTACGAAAAATATCTTAGGAGAAGCCAAAAATTGTAACGTCTTGTGTTCCTTCATAAAAAAAATTCGCTAGAGCAAGTAATCCCGTCTATCGTCCCGTTTCAAATAGAAAACGAATAAAGCGCATGTCGGACTTTGGAGGACATCGAGTGTTCGTATCTCATTCTGCCAGGACACTACCTGTATTTTTAATTCCTTAGCAGGTGGCAGAGTCGCCATAGTAACCATGCATAGTTTAAGGCGTTTGATCCACTGGACTGTTAGAATGTTTTTATAGTGAAACAGATTATCGAAAATTTGTAGCATTACTATTAGAATATTTTTCTGCGCGTGTGCATCGAACATTGATCAGAGTGTACATCAGATTTACATCAAATGAAACAAGCATAAATTTAGTATCATTTATAATTTTAATACATTTCATAACAAATAAAGAAAAACTCGTTGATAAGTCTACCCAACACGTACACAGACACAGTCTGATCATCGGTTGACCTAGGTGCTGATAAAGTATGTAGAGAGATCTGCTGTATTTTCGCCCTCCCTGATCAGTAAGATTTAAGCCGAATGAACGTTCCCCATTTCAATAATCGGACGGGTTCATTTCAAATTTTACAGCTGTTGGTGTCGGTTTTTAAATTTTATTGAACTTTTAGAGGAACCATCTGAAAGCAAACAGTGAAGACCCTGATTTAAATATAATAATAATAACTCTTTGATAGGCTATTCGAACCAGATCCTGTGGAGTTACTGCTTGTATAGCAAACAGCATGAACCTAGATCAGGCTCGACACTTCATAATGAATGGTTACCGTCACAAGAAAATCGCTTTCTTGCATGCTGACTCGTAGATGAGTCTACACAACTTTTGCAGTCTGATCATCGCTCGGGATATTAAATTTATTCAATAGTGTGTGCGAACAGTGAAGACCCTGCCTAAACGCCGCATTCTTTGGACGTGCTGTTTCGCAAGTTAAGAGATAGCGAAAAATAAAGGCGATGATCAGACTGCGCAGATGCGTATTCTGTCCTGCACCTTTGCTGTTCGGAGGTAACAAAGTCAGGTTTTCTCGCGACGGGTAAAGTCACGAAAACTGATCATTTCCACTGTCCACAAATGGGAGTGGTAATCAAAACAGTTTAAAACTGTCCATATCACAGTGGAGACACTGATCAAATGTACAAAGGGTTACAGTGCGTCCAAACGGACGAGGAATTATCGTTGTGGCAGCTTTTTTCATGCGCTGGTGTGTCAAATGATAAAGTCGTTTTAGACTCACATATTGTTGCGAAACAAAATTGTTAACATTCTGTTCAGATCAATTTGAAGTAAACGGGGAATATGACAAACAGTGAAGACCTAGAGGAAATACTGGACAAACGACTTTTCATCGGGGTCTACACTGTATTCTAGGACAGATTCGATCTCCAGAGAAAGAAATGAAATATTTTTTATGAAATCCCTCAATATATAAATGGGCCGTCCTGACCTAACCGTTCAAACTTTATGGACAATTCCATTGATCTATAATCTGGTACTGATCGCACATGCGCAAATGCCACTCATTAACGCACATGTTTACGTATCCAAAGTGAGATATTCAATGGGATACTTTGACAGTGAAAACACGGGTGGCATTACATCAGAGTCTGCTCTGTTTTTTATGACAATATAGATCTTCAGAGAAAGAAGTGTAAAATATCGAATTTAGTTGTAAAGGGAATAAAGATCCGTCTACAGGTATACATAGATAACATTTGTATATCGCACATGCGCAAAAGCCCCTGATAAAAGCTGATGTTGGAGAAGCCAGAAAACCGTGTAGATCCAAATCAATTAATCACTAATGCGAAAATATGTTAATACCATATGAGAGCATTAGCATGCACACGCAGCATTGCCACTATTTTTAAGCGTCTTTTTTTCTTGCAATCTTTTTTTTTTTAATTTTACCTTTTTCAAAAACAAATTTCAGATATACGATATACCATCTGTTTGAATCCAATAAAATTCCCGTTGTCGTGCCTGATCTGGGTCCATTTTGGTTCGGGGAAAAATCACCAGATGACACAAATCACCTCACGCAACCACACAGCATGGGGTCCAATGTTGGTTTATTGGTAAATACGCCTTATCCAATGCAATCAGTGAAGACCCGAATGAGGTGACTGAGTTCTGTGGCGTTTCTTAAAAAGTCAAAATAATTTCAAGATTCGGATTGTGATATAACATACTTGTAAATAATGGTGCCAGTCGAATTATAATTATTTATTTTACAAAATTAATGCCGTATTTTCATAATTTATAATTTAAGAAATATAAATATTACCCGAATTTCCCACTCTTATAAGTTGGGCCAGTCCATTTCTGAACCAAGAGTTGTATGGTGTTACTAATATTTTTTATTTAGTTATTAATAGAACTTTTTATAAGAAACCGTGGAGACCATGATCAGACGCCGAAGAACAATTAAATTAGCTAATGAGTCCAATTTCCCACTCTTATAAGTTGGACCAGTCCTTTTCTGAACCAAGGGTTTTATGGTGGTATTTAATATTCTTTATTCAGGTTTTAATAGCACCTTTTATAAGAAACCGTGGAGACCCTGATCAGAGCCGAAAAACAAAGTTAAATGGTCTAATGAGTAGTAGATACTGACAAGTCGGCTCTTCTTTAGATAATCTTTTCGCAGTTTTTACACCGAATAGACTCCGTCAATTCTCACATTATATAATTGGCAATAAATTGAAGCCATTCAATTAGAACAATGTGTCAATTAACTCTTTGCATGCTGAGTAATTTTGCAAGCTATCTAGTTGTCTGCCGTCCCTTCTTAAATGGGCCTATGAAACAATATTTCAATGTTAATCCTTTAATTACAGAAATACCAACACAGTGTCAACGTTTCTCACTCAAATAGTTTGAAGCCAGATCAGTTCGACGCTTTTTCGGGCCTGATCTGGATCAACACAGTTTGTATCAAATTTATCGCCACTAGCAAGTGAAGAATCTTAACCAATTTAGGTCAATAGAATTTCCCACTCTTGTCATTTGGGCAAGTTCATTCTGTATTAAGTCGGGTGGTATTTTTATTTTTTATTTAAAATTTAATAGAATATTCTTGATGCAAACAGTGAATACCCTGATCAAGCGCAACTTTATAAATAAATAAATAAATAAATAAATAAATAAATAAATAAATAAATAAATAAATAAATAAATAAATAAATAATAAATAAATAAATAAATAAATAAATAAATAAATAAATAAACAGTCTTTCACGCTCAAAAAAGCTGAGTAACAGACACGCGATTACTAAAGTGTATGTGTGGTCAATACCTGTTGTTACCTTGGATACAGTTGCTAAAAATAGACTATCGTGGAAAGCTTGTGAAAAATGTCAAAGGGTTGTATCAGGAAAAATTAAAAAGGCTACATCAAATTTTATTTTAATTGTATGAAAAATATACCAATTTGTTCGCAATTGAACTGAGCATAGTGTCCCGTTTGCACAGGGAAAATATATTGAATACTTTAATAACTATGACCGAATATCTACCAATGAGCTGATCTCAAAAAGCCTGTTTTACTATATAATTTAATCATTCTTAGGGTTCTATCAAAAACCATCAAAAAGGACGAAGAGTTTGCAGAGGGAAATTCATCAAAAATATATCAGAATAATCGCAAGATATTTAGGTAAAACATTTGTTTGCACAGGAATTCTGCTTTAATAATTTCAAAAGATATAGTATAAAAACTAACACCTTCCATTATAATTCCCTATTACCGCTTCAGCGCACCGCAGCTACCTGGATGTCCGTTAAAGTCCCGTATGGCGTCTATTTTATTGATGAAATGTGTACTAAAATAAAGATGCATTTTAATTTTACCCGAAAACCTGAAGTATTTTCAATATTATTCCAGTATTTAGTAAATCCACGTGTGTAGTGTTTGGGTATAGCTAATTTGCGAAAGGAGTTACATCGCGAAAGGAGAATCAAGACAGCTCGGCGACAGAACAATTCGTCAACACATTTTTGAAACAGCTCGTCGACAGATTCTAAGACAACTCGTCGACACTTTATGAGACAACTCGTCGACACATTTATTCTAAGTTAATTGACCAGTAAATGATAATAGCTGCAATTTAATTACTTGTTTGTTTGTTTAAATCTTTTTTATTGCTTCTGTGAATAAAAGTATGAATAACTCATATGACTTCCTTTTAATGTCTTGATTGAGTCAATGTTTAAAGTCCCAGTCAACAATTTCAGTCATGTCTGGACTCCTCATAGAGAGAGAGTGAGTGAGAAACGTGAATGGGGTAGACTAAACTTCCTCCCTAGATCCAATCCCCATCCAAACTTGCATGAAGTGAAGCAATTTTATCCTGTCAACAACCCATTACGATTTTCGTACGTATAAATATGACGCATTTCATCACCTATATTCAGAAGCATCCAAGCAAAAATTACAGTAACTGTTGCTCATTGACTGCACTCAATATGTACATTATATTACTATCCCTAATTGCACCTGATTACCAATTACAATTATAATTTACTGGTCAATTAACTTAGAATAAAGGTGCAACAAGTTGTCTCACAAAGCGTCGACGAGTTGTCTCAGGATCTGTCGACGAGTTGTCTCAAACAATGGGTCCACGAATTGTTCAGTCGACGAGTTGTCTTGTTCCAGCAAAAGGAGGGGCCCTCCACCTAAGCTCCATATACTTTCCAAACTGAAAACATATATAGGAGATTTATATAATTACTATAATAAATAAGTCACTTTTTACACCTCTCAATATAACACAAACAATACAGAGGGTTCTGGGTTTTAGAGTTAAATAAATAAAATAAGAAAAGCAAGGATTTGGTGAGCTATAGTGTGTACAGTGTGTTGCTTGGTTATGGTGTCGTTGGGTGTTGTAGGTTGTGATTTGTGCCCTGTTGTGAAGGGGTGGTACGGTCGGACATGGCATGGTGTACACGCTCTATCTAACCTCATATTAATAATGTAGATAGTAACCTGTCCTTCCTCACTTCACCCCCCACAAATGTGATCCTTGTGGTAACATAAGTTGAGTAAGGCTACTATAGCCAATCATATCCACCCAAACTCACCCATCTAAAACGAGTGTAGGACAAAAGCCCACTAGGACAAAAGCCCACTAGGACAAAAGCCCACTGGACAAAAGCCCACTAGGACAAAAGCCCACTGGGACAAAAGCCCACTAGGACAAAAGCCCACTTATATGCATTTTACAGGGATAGGTTTGAACTGAGGGGGGGGGTACTCTCATTTTTTATTCATACTTAGGCTTGGGCCCAGCATCTACCGTTCACCCCCAAAAAATGTCAAGAATTTCAAGCACCCCAAATAAATATTTGAAATTTAAGCAACCCAAAAAATATCCTCCATTTTGTACCTTGACCTTCAGAAAAGACCCTAAAATGCATTGTATAGTCCAATTTTGTGATGACCCCAAAAAATATCCACAAAATCTTCATACACCCAAAAATATTCAGTTTTCTGAAAACCCCAAAAAATATTGGAATTCAAAATTTTGAACCCCCAAAAATAGCCCGTGCCTACGTATGCATGAAAATATAAGAGCATAAGGGGAACAGACAGACGGACCTGAGATGAAGAATCTCCCTTCTCAAATCTGAAATTTCAAACATCTCATTTTGTTTGGCACCTCTCATAAAAGGGCATGCTAATTGTTACCGACAGATCAAGGGCATTTGGATTAATTAGACATATGTTTCCCAATTATAATAGATTGTTTGACCCAAACTGTAAATTGATTTTCTTCAAATATCAATGGCTTTTAACACTTAAATTAAGTTGTTTTGTCACAACGTACAGGAGAAATGATAATGTCAGTGAAAACACACTGCAGGTGTGACACCCTGAATGGAGCAGCCTGGTCAGGGTTAACAGTTTTATAAAAGACTTAAACCTATTTTTTCAAAGAAGTGGGCTTTTGTCCACCCTGCCAAATTAAGCAGTGGGCTTTTGTCCAGTGGGATATTGTCCAGTGGGCTTTTGTCCTAGTGGGCTTTTGTCCCAGTGGGCTTTTGTCCGTTCCCCATCTAAAACACCACATCATGCTGTCCCCTACTACCCCATTCATTGTCACATAGGATATCAAATGTTCTCCGGTATTTTGGGAATGTACCCCATGTGTTCTTTTTCTCCTACATGTTATTGTCATTTCACAATCTGGTTAACGCAAAAGTGTCCAATTTCTGTCTTATTTTGGCCAACAAAATACATTTTTACATCATGCCAATATTTTGTGTAATGGTCAGATATATTGATTTATAATGTTAACAAAATATGCTTGTTACAGGGACAGGTGTGTTACTTGAATGGGTCCTGATCCTTGCTGTCTTTCTTACTTTAATGATACTCCCAAGATAATAAAAAAAGCATTTTCACTACTCCACCCACCAAAAATTAATGGCTATTAAATGTTAATAAACGATGCTTGTTTCGCCAATCTCTAGAAGTTTCATACCTATTTTTTCATTTCGCGAAATTAAGTCGTTTACATAAACGAGGGTAACCTAATTATTGCCAATTATTGCGGATTAACACACTCGTGGTGGTTTTTGTGATGAGGCAAATCTTCAAAAAAACAATATTTGTATGCGTTCACAAAATATCATTATTTTCATCTTGCACTTAATGTCATCCACCAATTAAAAGAAATTCTGCTATAGGAAGAATTTGTCTATTCATAGGTAATGTTAGATTTTGTCAGCGTATGATACAAACCGTAAGAAATCCGTTTGAAAGTATTGTTATTTTTTTTTTATAAATGAACACGAATGGGTAAAATTTATTTCGAAAACTGAACAAGAGGAGCAAAGTTTTCTTAACATTTCTCCTAGAAATATATTGTTTTAGTAAAGAAATTCTTCTATATATCGTTCTCTGGTCTTTCAAGAACGTACCTCATCTGTTGTTTTTATCCTACATGTTATTTCTATTTCACAGTTTGGTTAACGCAAAAGTGCCTAATTTCCCTCTCTTTTTGGCCAACAAAAACAACAAAATACACATTATGAACTTGCTGCTAACATTTCGTGAAATGGTTAGATACATTGATTTATAATGTTCACAAAAGAGGCTTGAAACTACTCCCAATTGTAAGAAAACAAAAATAGGCACTCTATACCCCACCCCAGGATAATGGACTTGATATGGAATCTTAAGGTGTTGAAAAAGTATCAGTTTTAAGACAGGGCGGTCATTTTGAAGGACACCAATTCAGCTGCAAGTTAAAACACGTTAGTTTTGATTCCTGACTCAACCGATTTGCTACCTGGGCTTCTTTCACGATTGCACGTACATCATTGAATGATTCGACATGAATTCACAGTTCGGTATGCTCAAATTTACACCCCTTTTAAGACACCGACATACCCCACCTACCCTGATTACAGTAGTCTAGTAAAAAAAATTCAACATCTAAAGCCTTTCAAAGTTTCAATTTTTTACGTCCGGTTTTGTTGGAAGAGGCTCAGGGCATACACAAGTGACAGACTATGCATGAATTACGCTTGTATCACGTGTCTGTTGTATTGTGCAAGTGACGTTAACGTAATTTTTATGAAGTTGTTGATAACATGACAGCATATCTCCTGCCATGATTTACAGCAAACGTCTTCCTCACATGATTGTCAGTGTATGCAGTCAATATCAGTTATGAAAGCGTGTATAAAGGTAACTTATGGAGATGTTTCTAAAAAGGAGCTGTAAATTGATGTTCAAATTTGACGTTTATTTTCGAAATATTGAAGTTATTAATTACTTTTAATTATGAAAGTATATAAACTCTGTTGCTAATATGGTATCATACACGCCACAGTTTAAGCACAAAATTAATCAAAAAGCTTCAATAGACTGTGCAGAAAGGTGCTGGATGCTGCATGTACCCATGTGACGTCATCAACAGCGTCGCGTGATAGTGCAGTCAAATTAACGACTGATTCATACCAATTCTGGGTTGCACATTAAAACCCTGCGAGTATAGCTTTTCAATCGCATATACGGTTTGCAAGAAAAGTGCAAAAATATGGTGATACGTTTTCAAAGTCCTCAAGTATAAATGTATAATACAGATGCTCTTTACTAATATTTTCAATACTTCTCATTGCATGCTGGGTATTTTCTATGTTTTTGTCGTCTGCTGAATTTTTTCTTTCATTGTTGTCATAAAATACTTTCAGGAGCATAAACAGAGTGGCAAACGGTTTGGATCCAGATCGTCCTGATCTGGGTCCAAACTGTTTGCGAATGTTATTAGCACACAACAAAACTCGCCACTAGCAAGGAAAGCGTTAAAACGCGTGCAGTAGTTCGTATTCAATGTTACACTCACAAGAAATGTATACGTGGGTCATCCAATAAAGAATGAGACTTTTTCTATAGTACAGTGAATTTACATGCTAGACTTATGAAATCTCATTCAACGCTAGCATGTCTTTTTGGCTATTCACATGAACCATATTCGTTGAGTTACACAGTTCCAACTTTTGTTGCTAGGCAATATAAGAAGACAAGGCAAACATCCGTGGCCGGCTCAGTATAGGTGGTCACCATGGCAACAGCTTAAAATGTATAGTTTATTTTTCTGTGAATACTTATATATGCTCATGCAATTTATCTATAACCAATAGCGGAAAGTAATAATTCAGAGTCTTGAGCTGTTACCATGGAAACAAAGCTTTAAAAATCAGGTTTTTAAGAAATCTGGTATTTTCCACTGACCTCATGACTTATAACGCTAATATCATATAGTCGATAGCAATTTAAGTGAACAGGGTTCTGTTCATCTATACATAATTATAATCAGCTGCACGTAGCGATACATTTTGTGGGATATTTTTCATTAAAATGGTTATCATAGCAACGCAAAGTAGAGTGATTATAAAAAATCGAGTAAATCGGTCGCTAGGCAACCAAAATAAAGGTTATGCATAATTAGTTCTTCTTTCATTGCATTTTATGTAACACTAAGATTGTTCAGTAGAAAAAATGATATCAATAGGTTAAATGCTACCTATGAACGAAAACAAATGACGTTGGTTTACCGTGGGTATGCAAAAAATAGTGCAAACGTGGACATTCCGTTACTATGGCAACTGATATTTCACAAGCATATTGTTTATATTCCTGAATTGCTAAGATGTTATACTATAAGTATGTTGAATTTTAACTAAATACACATACAGATTTTCTAACTATAAAGAAAGCCTCATTCTTTATTGGATGACCCTCGTACAATATGAACTTTGTGCAAACATGCACTTGTACAAATGTTTCATATTTTACGAGGTGTTCACCTTTAACGACTTTAGCCATGAACTCATGGTCCAGAAGGATTTAAGAAGTTCTTTATTTTGCAAAGTTGTGTCATTGGGCAAAATACTTCATACTGGTTCACTCCCGATTCAAAACTTCCCGACATGACAAAATGACAGCCCCATAATTACTGGCATATTAATGGTAGAGCAAAAAAAAAAACAGGCAAAAAGTCGCTTAGTTAAGGCGGAACCCCTCCCTATCAGTAAATTGAAAGCGATTGAATAAATGATTTTGCAAGATGTTACCTGATGACTCCCTCTACCAGAATTGCACAAATGCTTCCTCCTTGATGAACAAAAGGGCCACCAGTTCTCTAGATAAGAAATATCTTTAAACGACGTCTCTTCCTGAACTTCTGGTCCAAATTAAAAATAATTTCACAGAATTGTTCATCATGATGCCTTCTACCAAAGCTGCACAAAGGTTCTGCTCCGCTGAACGAAGGGGCCATCAGAAGCCTAGATAAGAATGGTCTTTAAATGACATCTCCTGAACCACTGGTCCAAACTAAAAATAATTTCACAGAATTGTTCCTGGTGATGACCCAGGACTTAAGTTGAGAGTGTGTAACGAAAATTTAATGTTCTTATTTCTCAAGCAAAATATATGTTGTGGGTACTCAAGAGAACCGTCTCAATCAGACGGCTCTTTTGAGCACCAAAAACATATGTTAAAACTGATCGGTAAGAAAATATTTACAATTTTACGCTGAAATTTTTTGTTTATCTTAACCTATGTGACCTCTTCTAAAATTGCATAAATGGGACCGCTCTGCCCAACAAATGGTGGCTATAGCTCTAGATTTTATCCAATGCCACTCATTTGGACTGCAACATACCTATCTAAACATCGGTTTCTCAGAAATCACTGGGCTGTTTGATGGAGTATTCATTAGATAGTTTAGGTCACTTGGCCAAAATGGCTGCAACCCCCATATATGGTAAAACAAAGTATGTTTTATTATAAGCTGTAGTTGACCTTGACCTATTTTAACATTATTAAAGAGATCAGGTGAGCGCCTCAGGACCTTCAGGTCATTTAGTTTTTTATATTGTGATCAGTTTTCGTCTGGCATGTGTCGTTGGTCCATCATCCTCTCAATAAACTTTTTCTTTAAATAACATAAATAATGTTTATTCATACTAGAGAGAACCCTTACACGAATGTTTCTCTACCATGAGCTGGTGAGAACTCTATAAATATACGTTGGGAAAAAGTTTAGCAACATACTTTAGTGATTCACAGTTAAGAAGAAATGGGATTTTTAATTTTAAAATTTCAAAATTATATGTTGACAATGAAATTAACCGGTTGGCATTTCACATAATGTCAAGTCTGATTTTAAGTCCCCTTGCTAAAACAGCTTATCTTGCAATCACGCAAATATTTTTTCTGCTAAAAGTTTCATTTTCCATCAAATGTTTAGATCTAAAAGCCCAAAAGTGAAAACTAGTAAAAAACTGAAAGTTTTGGTCACCATTTTCGTACATTTTTTAGTTAAAAATCATATTTTTCATTTAAAATGCTCAGCAGATCAAATCCTCGCTAAGAAACCGTAATTTGTTTCTTTTGACTTCTTGAGGGTAGCCATAAGCTCATTTTCAAGCAATTGATGCTAATAAATTAGATCTAAGGCAGCTGGCCACAAAGATAGCATATGGAATAACCTATTATTTATAACTTATTGCTAAACTTTTTACCCTCAGTATTGTTATTAATACTGGAAGTAACCTTACATGTATATCATATGGTAGATAACTATATGTTCAAGAACTGTTCTTTAATGATTTTTTGAATTCCTATCATGGATGGGAGGGGACAAAATGAATAGTTATCAAAACATAGGCATGTATTTATATCATACTTGTTGCCATAGCACCAGAATATTTTGGCAGAGAATATTATTGTATAGATCCTATTGGAGTCAAAAGCATTCCATACACAAAATTACATAATTTCTACATTTAACAAATTTAAGCTGAATAGATTTTCCAATTTTAATTATTTGGACGAGTCTGTCTTAAAGTTTAGGGTTGTTTGAGGGTATTTATCATTCATTTGATTTCAAAGCGGAGTAGAACATTATTGATGATAGGAGTGAAGACCCTGATCAGAGGTTGCACAACATCTGATCTGGGTCTGCATTGTTTGTATACTCTATGTTCCTTAAAAAGGAGTTAGGCTTAAAAGAGTTAATAATCTTGTGTAATATGACTTTTTATGTTAACACTATTTTTTACTTATAATCTTAGTCTGTCATAATTTACTTTCAGATATTATTCTGAGATGTTCACTATATACAGAGATGCTCAACTTGAGGTTTTCTTTAGCTCTGACTATCTGTGAGTCATGAGCCCTTTCTTTGTTTCATCATGGTGTAGTAATTTGATCAGAGTGTTTGTCCATGATGATACATTGCATTAGTTAGATGGCCTTCATGCGAGCTGAACATTTTTTGTGCTTCAACAACAGCAGAATCTAGGGCGAAGATTTGGTACCAGTAAAATGCATTTAAGCCCCCCGGTGGCTTAGGCTGCTGTCCGTTCTAAGGCGGTGGTTCTGTTGTTGTTGACTTTCTGTTTATTGTTACTCCAATTGTGGGAGTCTCGAATTGTTCTATGTTTTGTTGTACGTTACTCTATGTCCATTTTAGTATTGCAATCATCTTGGTGGGGAAGAGAGAGCTGATTGCTTTGCTTGGTTTGTCTTCCTGGTGTCTCGTGGTGGTTGGGCGGCTCTTCCTCACGGTGCCACGGGGTTGTCTGCAGTTTGTGATTGTGGTATTTCCTGATCATACTCATTTACTATTATAGAAAGGATGGAGCTACTACAATTACAAGCCCCAGAGGCACAAGACGCAAATAACACTTTATTATCAAATGATAAACTCTTTGAAGGTTACATACACTTCATAGATTGGTGACTTTTTTAAATTATCCTCAAAAGTCTTAGTCTTTCATGATGTTATCATTGTTTGTGGGGGATTTTGTGTAGCATTTGAAGAAGTCACCATTCAATGAAATGTTGCATTCAAAGAAGCCACTGTTAGATACAGTGTAGCATGGGTTGTATTAGACAAAGCTCAATAAATAGCAGGATCTAATAAATAACTTCGTGTTTTCTAATGTTTAAACATAATCAGTACAGTTTTCTCTCGCTAACTCGAATCCTTCAAACTCAAAATACCCTCTTAAGTCAAAGTAAAAGGGATACATGCATTAAGAGGCTATTTAGCACCCCTATGAGGTCAAAAAATAAAAGTTGCTCTTCACAAGTTTCTTCTCATTAGTTTATTTGAACAATAGCCAAAGTGTAAACATCTGTCATTGATTCGACCATTAACGTTGCTATGGTTACAAAAACGGCCGCTAAAATAGGCTGAAAATAGGAAAATGATCAATTTGGAGCAAATTTGATACATGTAACAGAGGAATTAATATAGAGCACAAGCAAATACAAAAAAAACATATTTTAACAGATGATGAGAATTATCACGGCACATAATATATTAAACGTTTTTTTTTTGTATTTGCTTGTGCTGATATGTAATTCTTAAAGATCGGTCTCCAAAAGCCTCAAATTTGGCCTAAAATGGCAATTTCTCTATTTTAAGCCTATTTTGTCGGCCATTTTGGTTACCATAGCAACCGGTAAAAGTAAAATAAATGCCAGAATTTTACACTTGGGCTATTCTTCTAATTAACCAATAAGATGAAATAAGTGAAAAGCAACTTTCAATTTTTGGCTCTAGAGGGGGCCAAAATAGCCCCCTTATGCACCTACCCCTTTGTAGGATGAATTCATATTTAACAGACTTTGTTCACAAATATTTTCTATCCAAAACTATGCTGACTTTGATGTACTTAAAAGGACTGTCTCAGTCAGACTCCTTTTGTTTGTGCATGCATGTACATGTACTTCATACAGCACATAATTGTATATTCAAACAACTTGTCTCCATAAGACATGTATTAGGTGTACAGCATAAAATTGGATATGTAATAGCGAAAACACTCTTGATTAGCTTATACACTGTAATAATCTTTTACAGATCCACTGTTTTAATTCAAGCTACAAATAAAACAATGTGAAAAGTTTGATTCTAAGGACTTTGATTTAACGAGAGGTAACTGTATATTAAAAATAGTAAGTGAGTATGATCAGGAAATACCACAATCACAAGCTGCAGACAACCCCGTGGCACCGTGAGGAAGAGCCGCTCAACCATCACGAGACACCAGGAAGACAAATTAAGCAAAGCAATCAGCTCTCTTTTCCCCATCAAGATGATTGCAATACTAGAATGGACATAAAGTAACGTACAACAAAACATAGAACAATTACAGTAACTTGCTAAGGTACAACAAACTGTCCAGACTATGTATGGTCGACCATTGGTTAGAAATCAGAGGATGTTGGTAAACAACCCTTACTGGGCATATTAACACTGTTGCCATGGTAAATCCTTTCATTTGTAAAAGTCTGTAGTTTTTAGCTCTCCTGCTCACAGTGTGTTCAATGTGAGCTTTTAAGAAATGATGTCCCTCTGCACAAAACCTTATCATAAAAGGTTCTGGTTTGCAATCGCAACATGGAATATGTACATAAATATCTTCCTATGAAAAACGACAACTACTTGCTGTATTTGAGAATAATTCAATTCTTATTGTTTCTTTAAGTCTAACAATTTAGATAACAAACTTGACCAGATTGTGCAAATGAGGTTATAGGCTAGACACTGAAACGATATTTAAGCTTCTCTGTGGGTCAACTATCACATATAGTGTGAACTGATTTATAGGCGAGCATATAGTATACCAAAGCTTCTGTCATCCGTCTTTCAACAATTTCAAACACTTGGCAAACTCTACTCATATTTCACATTGAGATCTATAGGATAGAGCGAGAAAAGCAAGTTGAATGGTACTGATTGCACATTCGAGATTGCTGCAGGGCTAAAATATGGCAAAACCTTTCAAGAATAGTTTTCTCTGGAACCAAAAAGCCTGTGACTTTTCTCTTTTCAAGATTTTATATGTGCGGCCCCTTTGCTGTCAAACTTGTAGTTGTGCATATATGCCTTGTCTGACGATGCTCTTGCTGTCCCTTGCAATCTCTATACATGTCCCTGCACTCCATTCCAACATAGTTCCAATAGAGTACCACAAGGAGGTATAATTTTAATCCCATGAACTTTAGGCCAACACTGCCAAGTAAATGGTAGTCCAAAAAACAGTAAAAAAAAGCAGCATAATGCATTCTATTACACATTAGCCAAAGGCTCAATATGAACTATTGTGACCCTTTCATGTCCGTCATCTGTCAGTCAACAATTTGCTTTAAATAACATTCCCTAAACTATGAAGCTCCACAGGAATGCTTAGATCCTATTGTGATCATTGGATGCCGGTCGTCCGTCATGCGTCGTCAACAATTGCTTCAAAGGGCATCTCCTGATTGGATTTTGATCAAAAAGTAAATAAGTATGATCAGGAAATACCACAATCACACACTGCAGACCAACCCATGGCACCATTACAGGAATGATCCTTTTATGGTCCTCTTCAAATATTATTCACAATGGTTCCCGTCTGTTGTATATCTAGATTGGATGGGCTAAGAATATATTTACGAGATTAAAACTAAGTCTTCTTGTCTGAAACCATACTGGCTAGAGCCTGATATTTGGTATGTAGCATCACCCAAGTTTGTTAAAATTATTAGTCCCCAAATCAGGGGACCATAGGTTTGCTCGATTCTGTCCGTCAGTTACGCTTTCATGTCCAAGCAATATCTCCAATAGCATTTGAGATAGGCATCCCGAATTTGGTGTGTGGATGCATCTTGGAATAACTGAGGATCTGGTACCATTTTGAGGTCACTGACCTTGGCCGTTGACCTGATTTCTATAATAATCGAGTCCGAAGCATATCGTCTACATTATTTGAGGTAGGAATCCAAAATTTGGTGTATGGATGCATCTTGGGATGGCAATGTGGCACACACCATATTTGGGTCACTGTGACCTCGACCTTTGACCTCATATCTAGAATTATCGTGTCCATAGCATATCCTACATTATTTGAGGTAGGAATCCAAAATTTGATGTGTGGATGCATCTTGGGATGACAGAGTGTCGAGGACCATTTTGGGGTCACTGTTGACCTTGACCTCCTTTCTAGAATAATTGTGTCCGTAGCATATCTCCTACACTCTTTGAGTTAGTAATCTCGAATTCGATGTGTGTATGCATCTTGGAGTGTTCCTCATAATGCCCTTAACCAAAATTGTACCAATTGTTCTGCTCCGCTGAAAAAAGTACTTCCAAAGCTTTAGATAAGATTAATCTTTAAAACGACGTCTCCTGAACCACCGGTTCAAATTCAAAATTCAAAATAATTTCACAGAATTGTTCCTCATGATAGCTTCTACCAAAATTGCCCAAATGGTTCTGCTTGGCCAAATAAAGCGGTTGCAAGAGCTCTAGATAAAATGTCTTTAAACGACAACTGAGCCACTGGTCCAAATACAAAATAATTTCAAAGAATTGCTCCTGATAATGCCCTCTAACAAAAAATACACAAATGGTTTTCCCTGCCAAACCAAAGGGCCTCCAGAGCTCTTGATAAGAAATGTTTTTAAATGACATCTCCTGAACCGCTGGTCCAAAATCAAAATAATATGATCACAGAAATGTTCCCAGGCTTTCAAGTGGGCCCTACTTTTCCTACTTTTCCCTACTTTTTCGATCTGATCCTATTTTCCCCTTCTTTTTCATGAAAATGCCGTACTATCCCTACTTTATCACTCCAGAATGTCATTTACTCGCTCGCTTGGGTTTTATAAATGAACTTCTATTTAGGGAGCATACCGCTTAACACCTCTTTTTTTAATGTTTAACCTAAAAATCTCTCTGTTTTGCTAGTACTATTGTCACAGGTAATATCCTGCTCATTTAATCTGAAATTACTTATTTAAAACAGCTCGTTGTAATGAATTTTTTTATTTGGAAAAGCTCTACTATCCCTACTTTTTTACACCATTAATCTCTACTCTTTCCAAATTTTTATCCCTACTTTTTCCCTACTTTTCTGTTGATGGGCACTTAAAAGCCTATGTTCCTCATGATGCCCTCTACCAACACTGTTCAGAACGTTCAGCTTGGCTGAACAACATGGCTATAAGAGCTTAAATAATCAAATCACAGACCAATACATCATGTGCCAGGATTCAGGTGAGCGATCCAGGGCCCTGGTCTCTCTTATATATGTGAGGATTATACTGCAAATTTAAAGCTATATTGGCTTTTTGTGTATGGAACTTCACATTTCCCTAAAACTATTATACTTAACAACTTTTATATAAGTACCAAATGTAAAGTTGACCTTTGACCCAAGGCATCTCACTTTAGACTGTCACATACATATCTAAACATCTTTTTCTCAGAAACTACTTGGCTGATTGAACTCTAGCTAGTCTGGCCTGGGAAATATGCACACTCTTAGTTTCAGTTCTTTGGTGCAGACTTTGCTTCCAAAGGATACCCTTTTAAGAACATATTTGACTTCACTACAGCTGGTGACTGGGACTGTGTGGCGGCGGTAGAACGTCTCCCTGCCCTTCACTATAGTGTAGATTTTATTTTCATGTCCTTTAGGATCATGGGTTTCATTGTGGAACTTTGAAACCACTGATGACTCCGAAATGGCAGAAACTAGCCAGTCTGGCCAAGGAAATATGCACACTCTAGTTTCAGTTCTTTGGTGCAGTCTTTGCTTCCAAAGGATACCCTTTTAAGAACATATTCATATGGCTTATGCGTTAGATAATTTAAACAATAGATTACATTTTGTTTCAGGTAACTTGACCAAAAATGAGCACCATGGACATACATTGTAAAAAAAAAACTTTAAATTTTCTTCTCTTATACCAAAAGGCAAATTATGCTTGGTCTGTTTGGTATGTAGCATTGGGCCATACTCAATATTTTTTAACAATAAGCCTAGGTTGACCACGACGTAGTTTAACATTAATAAGGAGATATTGTGCCTCAATATCAGGTGAGCACTTTCAGGTCCTCTAGTTATGAAGTAATAGGCCTTGGTATATTGCATCATCATTTCGTTCGTTTCGCTGTTCGAAAATACTCTCCATTTGATGCAATGAGAAGTAACCAACAATAAGATATGTCCTCCAATTATGATCAACACACTTTATTTTATTTGTAAAAAAGCAAATGTCTATGCTTTACTTATGGGCATGTCATTAAAGTAAAAATAAAATCATATTTATTACCAAAAAGTCATTTTTTCTTTCCAAATACAAATCTGGATAGTGAAACTTTGACACATAGAAATAGGTAGTGCCTATTTAATTCATATTACATGCTCACCTGAAGATTTGAACCACCATAAGTGATTTTGGTACATACCTCACATGGGCAATGCACCGTTTAATCCCCCATGCTGATGCAGTGGAGATAGCGTTTGTCTTCATCTACATATACAAGCAGCAAATTTTCTGATGTGTCTAATGACATGTTTTTTACAGGCTCGCATGAGCCTTCATTGCTAAACTAAAATCAAATGTGCTTACTAATTTGATATTTTATTTAAGTTAATATGTATCATCAATTTAATTTGATTTGGAACATAAAAAGGATTAATTGGATGCTATTCTTGAATCAATTTTATGTTTTCATATCGTTATGATTTTATATGAACAAACTCTACTATGCAAAACAAAATTTCCAATACTTTATTTTAGTCCATTCATTTTGCAACAGCTACAATATAATCTTTACAATGCAAGAGAGTTGTTCTAAGTGAAAGGCATTGACCTCTAAAATGTATAACCATCAAGAACCTTGGAAAAAATATCATGTTTCAATGCTCTATAAAATTGCAGAACCAGACAAAGCGTATGATAACCATCTCCTTAACCATTTTAAGTCGAATGAAACTTCCCTCTTTTATCAAACGGACCAGTCCTTTTTTCGCCTGTAGGGTTGTAGGGTTGTTGGACGTTGTTTTCCATTCTTATTTTTTAATAGAATATCCTGTAAGCAAACAGTAGAGAACCTGATCAGACATTGCAGTCTGTGGCGTCTGATCTTGGCCTCTCCTATTTGTCTATGTCCCACAAAAAGAACGCTAGCCTAATGTGGGTTAAATACTTTTGTTTTATAAGTTACTCAAATCAGTTGTATTGTTACTTCATCGAAATGGATAATGATTGGATATAGAGCGGTTTGAGCCATATATATATGCATGACGTTTGCCATATGTGGGACAGAAACCGTTACGATAAAAACATTTTTTTTGCTATGGCAATGATTAATGTTTACTTTAATGTTTCATTTCTCGATTTCAGCCAATACTGTAAATAAAAAAATGTAATTTTAGGAATTTTAAGTAAGTTTTCCCTCAAATCATAGCTATCAATATAGTTATTGTAGTCAATAGCTGACAAGCTATAATTGCATGTATTTTGTTGGCTTACACAATTAGTGATATAGTGCTGTCATTTCATTAAATATTGTATTTAGCGGAAAGTAACATATATAACTGTAATAACAGGTGCCAAAATTAGTAAAAAATCTTATTGCTAGTAATTGTCTTTCAAATAAAGTTAATATTGATACGTAAGAATACGAAATAACTGGATATTAACACTCGAGGAATTCCTATTATTTAGGGTAACGTAGTGAATTTGGCTATTGCAGAGTAACGCCTCATGAGCTGTAAAGCTAACGCACTTCATTATGAGGCTAATATAATTTGGTTTTATAAATTTACAAGTTACAAACATCATTTTGTGGAGGTCGTTTCGTAGCCCATAATCTAATGATATTACTGCATTAAAAAGTAATACATTTGAAAGTAAGTAACGTATATAACTGTAATATCATGTTGTATAATGGTTAAACGCATACTGGATGCTTGCTGCATTTCATTTAACGATTTTAAGGCTATCGTCTTGTCCATATATAAGAATTTAGTATAAGTCACAGTAAAAATATATCGCAGCATAGAATGTTCACTGAAAATTGTGTAATACACGCACTCCTGAATTGTCATTTCAGGTGGTATGTTCTTTTCTTTGATTTGTAACAAATGTAAAACATGACAAACATACTATAAGAATAATGTTTAAATATGATTATAAATATGTTATTTTACTTGATAAATTAAGAAATGGGGAATATGTCATTTCTTTTTGAATTTGGATACATTATATTCAGGGGGTGGGGTAAATCACCCCTTCCTTTGGACATTTTCACGTCTAGTATACAATATATATAAAATATATATGTATATTGCTTTACTGTCGTATGCCATTGCATACATGTAATGTATAAATTTATAGGGAAATATGCTGAATAGGAAGCAAAGGTTGAACGTGAGGCGTGTTTTCCTCTCAATTTACCTAAGCCTCGTTTAGCGAAGGGTACGTTCAAAGATGACGTCACAATGACTACCACAATTTAACTGTACGATGTACCTAGGAGTATTGCAGAAGACCCTAGCATTGCATTTTTGCAGTCAAACCTTTTCTGGCAGGTAAGTTGTGCCAAGTCAAAAACTAAGGCCTGTACAGAAATCAGCGCCTTGACTATCAGTATTTATTTATAAGAAACATCCAACTCGGTCATCAAATGTATAATCACTGTACCAGATTGTGGCCTACCAAATGGTACAGAATTATCTAATTAAATGTTCTGCACACTTTTCCAACGGTAAAAAGTTATATTTTCCACTGGGATTTTGCGCTTTCCAGTATACAAACAGTACAAAATATTTACAATGATACGTTTCGTGTTTGCATCATAACATCCTAAAATGATACCAAACATGATAGGGTTTGTAAATTGGTTACTTAGATAAAAGACCATGCTAAGAACTTTCCAAATGCCCCTCGCATATCCTCCATTTCTGGGGATAAGTTAATCTGTTAATGATCCCTCAACAACTGAACTATAAGCCTTAACGGACTTAACGTATATGTGACTTTGGCCTTTAACGCATGGTCATTTGGTGAATTAAAAACGTTGTTGTAATAAACACTCATAAGCAATCATTGTGCTAAATATGAACACCCTCCATCAAAACATTAAAGAGAACTTAGCGTTAGGAGGAATAAGACAGCTTTTAAACGTGTTTGATCTTGAACTTTAACCCAAAGCTCATACCTACATTCCGAGACCTTTGTTGTAATTTACACACCATAGATAATTATTGTGCCATATATGAAAATCATTGGTTTAAAAAAGGACAGAAGAAATCGCATTTTGAGCTGTAGATAAGTTTTAAGTATAAGTGACCTTGACCCATGACTCTAAGGTCATATTGATACTCTGAAACCTTTGTTTTATTATTTTGCCATGGGTTTCATGCCGTATACAGGGTTAAAGAACGTGTGACCTTGACCTTTTACTCGAGGTCATATAGGGGAATTGAAACCTTTGTTGTAATAAACATACTATAAGCAATCATTGCGTTAAACCATATTGGTAATCTAGAAAGCATATCATTGTGCCAAATATGAGCATCCTAGGTCAAAAAAATGAAGGAGTTTGTGTTACGAGCCGTAAAGGAGATTTCAGAAACCCTATTTTTGTGATTTTTCGGGGGGGGGGGGGGGGTCCGGACCCAATGTCCCCCTCTGGATCCGCGCATGAATTGGAAATGGGCTCTTGGAGGGGGCATACGGCATATATGGGTTAAATCATGGACTGAATAATGGAAATAAAATAATCATATTCATACCACTAGGCTCATGGGCGGATCTAGAGGGGGACAGGGGGTCCGGGTCCCCCCTGAAAAATCACAAAAATAGGGTTTCTGTGCAATACTGGTCCGGGTCTCCTGAAAAATTACAAAGCTACCAAGCCAGCATTCAATGTTGGCCCATTTAAAGCGGTATTTCGATCCTCTATGCCCTTATCAACCAAAACAAAACGCTACCAAATTTGAACCCCCTCTGTAAAAACTTTCTAGATCCGCGCATGAGGCTCATACTACTTCTTTTGTTATGTAATGCACCTGCAGAGTTGTTTGCACAATAGCATTTTTCCGCATTGATATTGACTTCTTAATAATAGAGATGGGGTTCGGGTTTGGCTATACAAACTGAGCCAACCCTTAGTTGTTCAAGGTACTAGATTTGTCACGACACCGTGAACAATCCCCTGCTTTTTATTCAAAATAAGTCTATTGATACATATCTTTCAGAAGGAATACAGTTAAACATTAACAGTTTGAATATTTCCACATCTTAACAAGATAAATTGATTTAACTATGCTTTTGCCATTTTCATGCTTTTTTGACATTCTGTCGAAAAGGCAAATACGGCAAATCCTTGTGCTGAAACGTTTCTTTTATTATATGGCGCAGTGTTCAATCTAGAAAATTCTAAAGGAGGCCATTGTCATTTGATTTTGACAGATGAAATTGAAACAAAGCCCAAAATTTCTCCATTCACATAATATTAAAGATGGCCTACTCTAGCTTTAGCAAGGGACCATTTGATAAAAAAAATGGCCAATGGCCCCAAGGCCCCGCCCCTCTCTAGATTGAACATGGATGGCATTGTATCATGCTCAGTAGACACTAAAACTCTACACCAAGCGTCCATGCTTTTTTGACAGGTCAAATTTGCTTTAAATATTTCTTTAGTGGATCGCTTAGTGACAATTTATGTCATACAATTAAAGGTGTCATTGCATATGCGCTAAGAACTCAAATATGATGAGCTGGCTTTTTAGTATTTCACTTGCAAAATTACTCTTAAAGCGCCAATCACAAGACATGTTGTCTGTTGAAATGTTTCAGAAGCCTCTCTGAAAAACTGTGTAGCCCCCGATCAGACTGCTCCTGTAGGAGCAGTCTGGTCTGGGTCCACACTGTTTGCCTATATTATACTTACATCAGTCATTAATACTAATTAGCAAATATATGCAGCAAGCGACATATGCCACTATCAGATGCATTTTTTACATATTAAGGGAAAACGCATTTATTTATTTCAGAGAAACGTTGGTATCTGCTGAGTATACAAAAGAAGCAGATTCCACATCCCTTCAAAAGACTCAGAGTGGTGACGAGCACAGATTCCAATGGACGGCACAACAACCTTCATGTAAAAACAACAGAGGACAACCGAGGATAACTACTGTTTACCAGACACATTAACATTAGAGGCGGCGGACAAATGCTCTTGGGACAAAATTAGACCTTGTGACAATAACCCCCTTCTCCCATAAGAACACAAAAAAAAACAAAAAAAAAAAAAAACACACAAACAAACAGGATCGAGGATATAAAACTTTTTCATGCTCAACTAACATACTAAAATAACCAAGGGGGAATGTGGGCATTTATAATTGTAGGGAGCATGGGGTATATAAAATTATAATTACGTGTATATTTTTGAGAACAGGGAAGAATGGCATTTCTTGGTGGTAACAAGAGAGTTTGTACCCGCTTTGATAGTGATCATAGTGTATAGTACTTATTTCAATCAATTTAGTTGATAATATCTAAGGAGGGAAAGTGAATCATTTTTCAAACGGATTGAGGAGTTTAAATAAACAAACAGTCAAACAGTTAATAATAAAAAAAATGAGTTCTTCCTGTCTTTCAGCAACGTCTTTGTTTACTTAGCGTATCAATTACAACTTGCATGTAAACAGCTCTGAACATGGTCCACGCCGTTTGTTGCAGCGTACGCGCGGATCCAACGCCCCCCCCCCCCCCCCACCACCACCGGGAAATCACAAAGCTATGGGCTCCTTAGCAATACTGGTTCGCGGATCCACTGTGAAATAACAAAGTTACCGGCATTCAATGTTGGACCATCATCGGCCCGCCAGCGAAGAAAACGCCATTTAAAGAAAACGCAATTTAAATGGCGTTTCGCTGGTGGGCCGATGATGGCCCACTTTTAATGTTATTTGGATCGTCTCTCCCTTCATCAACTAAAAATATGGTTGTCATCATATTTGGACCCTCTCTGACAAAACTTTCTGGATCCGCGCAGGTATTGGGTCAGAAACAAGTTCATACGTATAGCATAATCACAGACCGCAGACCAATCCGTGGCACCGCGCGGAAGAGCCACAGTACACAGACAGTCACATGACAGCAAGAAGACAATAAAAGTAAAGAAGCCAGTTCTCTCTCCCTCAGCAAAATGATTGCAAAAGTAGGGCCACAAAGCAAAGAACCAACGCATAACCCCACTCTTTGGAGCAACACCAACCAATGAATAAACGGCAACAGCATCTCAGCCTTAGACCTTACAGCAACCGGTGCAAAGGTTTGGGGTGGCTTAAATGTGTTTTGGAGGCCAAATCTTCATCCTAGATTCAGCCATTCTAACTATCGCCACTATCATGTAACTACCAGCTTAGCAAAAGCAAAGTTCATAAAATCAGATTTGGTGTTATAGCTGTCATGTAAATATAAACAATTGGCCATATAGTGACAGGTATTTTAATACTGATTGGCAGTTTGAGATGCTTAAAAGAGGAAAGCCAATGGACATGATACTTGCTTAGTGAATATTTCAAAATAGGTTTCCTTAATTTCAGTTACATATGTTGTTGGTACACCTTGGAATTGCCTCATTGAGGCAATTCCAATGTACACATACAACATATGTCCATTCAATAAATGAGTGTTTTGCACTATAAAACAGGTTTTCACAACTGAACTTCTCAACTACTTTTTTATGTTTCAGTGTAATGAGCATGTAGAAATGAACAACTTTTTGTGTAGTTTGGCATGCACCTGGATGATAATTTTATATCATTGACAGCTTCTCTTTAGATGTTTCATTGGAATGAAATGCTAACTTGGCGGTTGCCTGGTTGTATATATAGAAAAATATATTTAGCTTGCATGGATGTTTTCTAGCTTATATACAATGCATCACCACAGAGAAACATACTATGACGAATCAAAGAAAAATTGTTTTAGCCACGGTGGGTCCGGCCAAAGATAAGTATCAGGCACCAACTCACGGATGAAAGTTTTAGGCCAGGGTCGTCATTGAGCGCAGTTGCTCAGTGATAGAGTGCTTGACTCGAGATCGTGGGGTTGCGGGTTCGAGCCTCACGGGGGCGCTGCGTCGTGTCCTTGAGCAAGACACTTAATCCTCTGCTTACTACCAGTTCAACAAAGGAAGACCCATCCCGATATTACTGAAAAATTGTTGACTGGGGCGTAAAATCAAATTAAACAAAAACATTATTATAGTAACCTTCTACGGACGTATGTAGTTCACCTTTATTATCCATTCGTCTGAAAGTACATAATACTAATATATAATATATAGTTATTGATACATCTGGAATTTATATTGAGCTTACTTCATATGTACTTCAGTGTTGGTTGATAAATTGTTTAAGTCACTTTTTCTATCTTTATTAATTTAAAAAACTTAATCGATTTTAATACACAATGCTTTCTAATTTTTTTGGGGGTAATCAATATGAATAAAGATACCCTGTACTTCTCTATTTATTTTTTTAACAGTAGAGTCAAATTAAATAATCTAAAGTAAGTATCAGGTTCCACACAATGAATTTACTTATTAATAAAAGAAAGATTAATATATTATTGTATGACCCCTGTCACGATTTGAATTGTTGTGTCCTCTTAGGGTCGCCGTGCCATCAATATATTAAATGATACATTACAACTGCCAACACCCTGATCAGGAGGCACATACTTGTCAGTCTTTGCTGCGATTTTGATATACTAAACTGTAGTTTGTTCCATCAAGTAGTTAATATCTATAGAATGGGTGGGTGTAAAAGCTCATCCCTGATTTCACTATAGGTTTATGTTTATTTTATCGTTTCCATGTTAAGCGTAACCTATCATCAAATGTAATTGGACCTATACGGGAGAAAACCTGTCTTCGGGGTTTGCGAGTTTGCAAAGAGGTAAGACTCAAATTAGCCTGCTAAACTATAGCGACAAATAACATGTGCGGCCCCAGAGAAGGGGAGCAGTAGGCCCGAACCTCCCTGAAAAATTGCAAAGCAATAGGTTTCTTAGCAATACTGGTCCAGATCCCCTGAAAATGAATTACATAGCTACCAAGCCAGCATTCAATGTTGGGCCATCATCGGGCCGCCAGCGAAACGCCATTTCAATAGGCCGATGATGGCACACTTTTAGCGGTAGGTGGATCCTCTCCCCTCACCAACTTAAAAAAACACACACTAAAAACACAAAACAAACACACACAAAAAACCCAAACAAAATGGATCCGCGCATGAATAAGAATGTTGAACTTTTGCGTGTAGCAAATAGAGTCATTATCATACTCGTACATCACAAAGGCGTTAGCCAGACTGCGCCGACGTGCAGGCTGATCTGCGTCTTTGCTACTCGCAGACAAAAAAAATCTAATTTTCTCTCGACAAGGCCCATAAGTCACATTTCATGAAAATATACCGTCGGGCATGTTGCATGTGCGAACAAAGAAGGCCTAATTCTGCCTAGTCGTATTACCATATTGGATAGAGTCTTACTTTTGTACGTGATTATTAACGGGAAAAGCTGCTCCATAATGATAACGGTCGCCGAAAGTCCAGACCAGTCCTGGCATTCGTTGTTCGTTTTGCACGAAGGGGCATTGTGCCGTGTTGTGGCGTTCATAAAGGCATTCTTCTATTATGATCAGCGATGAAGTTAGAATTACTTAAGTCTTGTACTAGCTGGTATTTGCTATGGGAACAAACAATATATTTATTGCCTCAGAGCGAATTATAAAATGACATGGTATAGTTTTAAGACTTTTAAGAAACGCGACATAACCTGACGAAACCATAGGGTTCTTCTATACTATTTCATCGCGGTAAGTTTTTATCATTATGGTCACATAAATGATTCAGTTATTAAAGCGCCACCTATAATTTACAGCAGACGACAATTGCAAATTTTGCAGCTTTTTCAAAAATAAGAAATAAGGCATGTTATTTCAAGAGAATCGTCTGCTGGCAGACGATTCTCATGTAGTATCGTACCTTATTTTTGTCTAAAATTGAGAAATGTGGCGCAAAATTTGTCGGCTGCTGCAGTCGTGATTGGCGCTTTGAGGGTTAAATATGTGATAGCAACAAATTGCTGCTTACTCTCTTTGCCGAATGTTAAAAACAATGTTCTGGAAGAAAATGTGTACGGATCCACCCAGATTGAAATAAATGCTTTACTACCATGCAACTACCAGCTTAGCAAAAGCATAGTTTATTAAATCAAATAAGGTGATAAAGCTGTCATGTAAACATAAACAATTTGCCATATAGTGACAGGTATTTTAATAGGCAGTTTGAGGTGTTTAAAAGAGGAAAGCCAATGGACAAGACACTTGTTAGTGTATATTTCAAAATAGGTTTCTCTTAATTTCAGTAACATATGTTGTTGTTACACATTGGAATTGCCCCGAAAAGCCAATTCCAATGTGCACCTACAACATTTGTCCATTCAATATGAGTGTTTTCGCCATAAAACAGAGTTTTCACAAACTTCTCAACTACTTGTTATGTTTCAGTGAAACGAGCATGTAGAAATAAACACGTTGGCACGCACCTGGATGACAATAATAGATAGCCAATTTTACATCATTGAAAGCTCATCTTTAGATGTTTCATTGGAATGAAATGCTAATTTGGTGGTTGCCTGTTTGAACTAAGGTGATCATTACAAACAAATGGTACCAGATCAGACTGCTCCTGTTGGTGCAGTCTGATCTGGGACTACTTTGTTTGCTTATGTTTTTCCTGTCTGAGTTATTTGGTTTTGGCATGCAAAAAGTTAACACTTATATTAAGAAAGTTAAACGTTTGTACAGAAATAACGTTATTTCGGCTAAAAAAACTATCACTATAAACTCAAGACTTTTTTCCGTTTTTGATGGTTTTCTACACGCTAAAATTGCAGCATTTTCCAGTGAACTTTATTTTAAATCACACAGACTTCCGCGCATTTTTATTTTAACTAAAATGAAACGCATAAAGAGCCATCTAATTTGTAGTTTCCTCTTTTTTAAGTATCAAACGAATATGATAAAACATGCGCAAAATATAAAATAAATAAATAAATTACAGCTACTTCGAAATTGGCCCAAGAAAGCAAGAAACCTATCGTGTGTGTTTTTTTTCAAATAGGGTTATATCATAAATTTTATAATATAACCCTATTTGAAAACAATTAGAGCAAGCAGCTTTCTTGGACCAATTTTGAAGTAGCTGCAATCTATTTAATTTTTTTAAACAATTATAAAATTTATATTAAGAAGTTATTTTCTGTGTTAGTTTTAATTTTGTCTTTTGTCACCAATTTACCGCACTCTCATCGGTTTTTATTAATGTTTAGCGCTTTTTATAAATAAAGCAAACAAATAAACGGAGACAACACTGACTTGAACTGAAGAATATTACAAATTAAACCGCGAACCGTAATTCCCTTAAAATGCCTTGTTTCTTCGTTTAAAATAACAATAAATAACGTCATCGCTGGTGAGTACGCAGAACCAAAGATTAGGGAACACTTGCATTTCGATTTGAAGTAATTTTTTATTTACCTAAAATACATTAAAGATATGGAGCCCAATTTAATATGGGGTGTGATCGCCACGTGTAACAAAACATGCACAATACATGTCGGGCATACTGGAGATGATATGGCGTATCGCTGCTCTCGGAATCTGCTGTCACTCTCCTGAAGTGCAACGCCAAGTTCCTGGAGAAATTTAAGCGTTCCCTTATTTTTGTTTCAGTGTATATGTGGGTAGATTTGCCCTCCTACTCAACGCACTTCACCGGCGTCACTGCGTTGTGCCCTTGAGCAAAACACATTAATCCATGCTTAGTACTCAGTCTGGTTCAAACCAGGAAGACCCGTCACGATATAACTGAAAAATTGTTGACTTGGACCAATACTCACAAGAATGAGCTGGCTACATATTCTAAAATTTTTAAAGCGTATGTGATGGCTCTATTTTATTATGATAATACCTCAGAAAATGTACAAAATATAAAATCTCTGCAAAACTGATATTTAGGTTCGTTTGGAGGGGGTATAAACGGTTGATGCTGAGGCAAGAAAAACTGTGAGTCCAACATCCCCTGAGCTTTTATCGCCATTTTCAATAACTTTGGGTAATGTAGCTGGCGTAAACAATTCGACTATCAACTTTACATACATAAAATGTATTCGTGAGGCCCTGGAAGGGGTTTTAGGGATACAGGGATATTGGCCAAAAACTTAAAGGGATATGGGATATTTTTGTAAAGGGATACGGCATACTTGGATCAATTTTAGGGATATGGAGATACAATGCTTTCTGAATTTTGGGGATATTTGCCATATCTTTTTAAGGGATATGGGATATTTTTCAAAATAATTAAAGGGATATGGGATACTGGGAACCCCCCCCCCCCCCCACCCTCCTTCCAGTGCCTCATTTGTGACATTCGAACTTGTTAGTTTTTGCAATGGCGAGCATGAGCATCCCCGCAGTCTCACCATTTGCTGCTCGCTCATACAAGGTGGGAGGGACAAAGACGAAAACTAAGATCAAAATGTAGACCTGCGCATATATGTATGCTACCATGCAACTACCAGCTTAGCAAAAGCATAGTTCATATAATCAAATTTGGTGATATAGCTGTCATGTACATGTAAATATAAACAATTTGCCATATAGTGGCAGGTATTCTTATACTGATTCGCACTTTGAGATGTTTTAAAGAGGAAAGCCAATGGACAAGATATACTCAGCGTCAATGAAAAGTTACCAGTATCAAAATTTCGATATTTCGGAAAATATATAATACAGCTCTTTGGCTACTGTATGTTCATGTTTCGGGGCAACGACATGATAGTTTGAGAAGATAAAACACTTACACAAGCCCTGGAACTATGGTGCACGTGATGTACGTGCAGTATACGTTTTTCGCAGTTTTTAAGAATTTGAAATCGTCATTTTCAGAAGACAACATGCCGGAACATGCCCGAGGCATTTTCATTGAAAACGCCACCAAAATGGTTTAGGTTATCCAATTCAACGCGAAAAATGAGGATCAAACTTTAAGGTAGCACCAAAACTTTGTATTTCCTATACAATGCAATGGAAACTACAGGGGTCCGTCAATGAATGATAATAATGCATAGAGGTGTGATGGATACCGTTTTCCATAGTGGTGATGCATGGGACTCTATGCCATAAATTTGAGTGTTAAAGTATCGGCAGTTCTTCTTTCAGAATGAACTAAATATTGTCCTATGTAAAGTGTATGCGATTTACTGGTAACTTTTCACTGACGTTGAGTATATTTGTTTATTGTATATTTCAAAATAGGTTTCCTTAATTTCAGTAAGATGTGTTGCTGGTACACATTGGAATTGCCCCATAGAGGCAATTCCAATGTGCACCTACAACATATGTCCATTCAATTAATGAGTATTTTACATCATAAAACAGGGTTTTCACAAACTTCTCAACTACTTTTTATGTTTCAGTGAAATGAGCATATAGATATGAACACGTTTTTGTGTAGTTTGACATGCCCCTGAATGACAATAAAATATTAATAAAGCCAATTTTATATCATTGACAGCTTATCTTTAGATGTTTCATTGGAATGAAACGCTAACTTGGTGGTTGAATGGTTATAAAGAGTAGCTTTTATCTCTTTTTATTCTGATGGATTTTCCATGCATATTGATATAATAGAATGAAATTTTAAGGGTTGTCGTTCCATTTTCTATAAAATGGTGTTTTTCTGTCCCTGGAGATTGTTTTTATCTTAGCAAACAGTGCAGATCCTGATGAAATGCCGCCTTATGCGGTATTTCATCTGGGTCGTCTTTGTTTGCCAACATATCTGTTTTACCAGTATCCAGAATGAAAAGGGTTAAGCAATATCATTAACCCATATAAGCCTAGCGTCCTTTTTGGGGGTGCAGACCCAGACCAGACGCCGCAGATCGCGGCGTCTGATCAGTGCCTCCACTATTTGCTTTCTGTAAGCAAATGAAAAATACCACCCAACAACCCTTAAGACTGAAATCGACTGGTCAAAATGATAATGGTGGGAAATTCCATTTGGCATAAATGGGACAGGCAATACCATTTGTACCGACATCTCATGAGTTGGACCATTTGAGCCGCGACATGAGATTTCCAACAATGTGGTATGTGCGGCCAGCAAAGCCTCAGATCAGCCTGCGCATACGCACAGTCTGATCAGAGCCTTTGCTAGTCGATTGAATATCATATGACTAGTAAGCTACTGGCGGAACATCATTTGGGGGTTCTAAGCCTAAAAGGAGGCTGCACAGGCTCGTCTGAGCCTACACTTGTCAAAATGTCACATTGTTGGAAATCATATGTCGCGGCTCATATCTTAGGTCTGAACGATTTGCTTCACTTTCAACATGTTGACATTGCAGGAACAGTGAATACAACGACAACCTATCTGAAAAAATGGTTCGAAGCGTAGCAGTATACATTTTGCTTATTTTGCATGCAGGTAAGATTTATTAAGCTGTTCGGCCATATCAAGTTAAACCCAAATAAGGCCCAACGTTCAGACACCCACAGTAAATAAGACAAATATCAAGAATCGATACGATCAAGTATCACACCTTACCGGGAAATCATATGGGAAAGTGACAACAACGCAAGAAAACATCACGCACAAGAGAGCCAAGAGGTCAGCCCTTTCCCAGCAGGCGACCACAAGGTTGCAAGGAACAGACAAGACAGCATAATTAAGAAATACAAACATGAAACATAAATTACAAAAATTATAAACAAAGAAACACCGCCATGGAGCAGTCAAATATCTAGTGCTTCTCATTTGAACATAGCAAATAAATTGGCTAATCAAACTTGTGTCTTTGAGCATGAAACTTTATCCTCTGCTTAGCACTGATTCAACTCAGGAAGACCCACCCCGACATGACTAAAATGTTGACCGGGACGTAAAGTATTAAATAAAACAAACGTTTGTACATGGAACATTGAACTGTTTCAAAAATAATATTTAAGGAATAACGACATTAAAGTGTCAAATAGTTTGGATCGAGACCATACCCGACGTTTTTGTCGCAAAAGTGCAGGCTCGTCAGAGCCTTAGCTGGGCACCAGCGTTCTTTGTCTCAAAGCTTTCAGTAGAGCAGGATCAAGGTGATGTTGTACATTTCGTTTGTATCCGCAGCGCATACACCATATGTCACGGAACACTACCTTCATATAAAATCGAGTATGATCAGGAAATACCACACTCACATGCTGCAGACCAACCCACGGCACCGTGAGGAAGAGTCACAGAACATATATAGTTACGATACATATACATCTGTAAGACAACAATAGCAAAGCAACCAGCATTCTCTACCTCTTCAAAATAATTGCAAAATTAGAATGGACACAAAGTAATGCATAACAAAACAAGGAAAAACACAGAACTCCCACAAACAATGGGAAATGCGTTAAACAATTGATCAACAACAGCACAACCACCGCCATAGAACGCGGTTTTACTAGCGCTAAATCGTCGCCCTAAATTCTGTTGTTGTTAAAGCACAAACCTGTTTAGCTCACATGGAGGCTTCCTAACTAATGCAATGTATCACCACAGAGAAACAATCAAATCAAATTAACACATTATGATGATACAAAGAAAATGGCTCATGACTCACAGATAAGCCTGGTTTTAGGCCACGTGTCCAAGACTCCTGTAACTACTAAACATATAAATATTTGGTCTTTTTAAATTTACTGCCTATTGTCCAAAATGAAGTATATATATAAGACATTTTTAAGATATAGGGGATTATGTACAGCCGCAGTGTAGATTTGCATAGCTGTGTGTATATTTTTGATATTACTTTATATTACATGTACTGGTCAGATACCAGTCTACCATCATATATGTATATATTTGCGAAAGTACCCGTACTCGGAGTTTCCAATATACAAAGTGGTCAATCTGATTCGGCTGGATGCCCAACATTTGGGATTGTTTTTCATCAATTAGGGATAACTGTATTCATAATTTTCATTTTGGGAGGTACATCGTCGGATATACGGTGGGAAATTTAGTTTTACGGCGACGCGTTAGCGGAGCCGAAAACGTATATCCTAACATATATCCGACGATAAACCACCCAAAATGGAAATTTTGAATATGGTTATCCCCATTCTAATGCACTAGTAACATTTTTACTTAAGAAAGACTGTGAAAACGTAGTATGTTGCGCCAACGTCCAGCGGCTGCCAGCTGCATAAAACCGCTCGACAGCCGCATATATTCACTTGTCAACAAAAGAAAAGTATATCGCAGGATATACTGTCACATTTTTATGACGTTATCCAATCAGACATCGCGTTGCATTAGCAATTACATCAGAATGTCCTTTTTGTTCAACAGAATCAACACTTACCTTGTCAGCATCTACCGGAGCAGGCTCAACTTCAACAGTAACAGCAGCGTCTACAGGGACAGGGTCAACACCAACAGTGTCAGCAGGATCGACAGAGACAGGGTCAACACCAACAGTGTTAGCAGGATCGACAGAGACAGGGTCAACACCAACAGTGTCAGCAGGATCGACAGATACAGGGTCAACGCCAACAGTGTCAGCAGGATCGACAGAGTCAGGGTCAACACCAACAGTATCAGCAGGATCGACAGAGACAGTGTCAACTCCAACAGTGTCAGCAGGATCGACAGAGACAGGGTCAACACCAACAGTGTCAGCAGGATCGACAGAGACAGGGTCAACACCAACAGTGTCAGCAGGATCGACAGAGTCAGGGTCAACACCAACAGTGTCAGCAGGATCGACAGAGACAGGGTCAACACCAACAGTGTCAGCAGGATCAACAGAGACAGGTTCAACACCAACAGTTACAGCAGCATCTACAGGGACGGGGTCAACACCAACAGTATCAGCAGGATCGACAGAGACAGGGTCAACACCAACCGTATCAGCAGGATCGACAGAGACAGGTTCAACACAAATAGTTACATCAGCATCTACAGGGACAGGGTCAACACAAACAGTGTCAGCAGGATCGACAGAGACAGGGTCAACGCCAACAGTATCAGCAGGATCGACAGAGACAGGGTCAACACCAACAGTGTCAGCAGGATCGACAGAGACAGGGTCAACACCAACCGTATCAGCAGGATCGACAGAGACAGGGTCAACACCAACAGTGTCAGCAGGATCTACAGAGACAGGTTCAACACCAATAGTGACAGCAGCATCTACAGGGACAGGGTCAACACCAACAATATCAGCAGGATCGACAGAGACAGGGTCAACGTCAACAGTATCAGCAGGATCGACAGAGACAGGGTCAACACCAACAGTGTCAGCAGGATCGACAGAGACAGGGTCAACACCAACAGTGTCAGCAGGATCGACAGAGACAGGGTCAACACAAACAGTATCAGCAGGATCGACAGAGACAGGGTCAACACCAACAGTGTCAGCAGGATCGACAGAGACAGGCTCAACACCAATAGTGACAGCAGCATCTACAGGGACAGGGTCAACACCAACAGTATCAGCAGGATCGACAGAGACAGGGTCAACGCCAACAGTATCAACAGGATCGACAGAGACTGGGTCAACACCAACAGTGTCAGCAGGATCATCAGAGACAGGGTCAACACCAACAGTTTCAGCAGGATCGACAGAGACAGGGTCAACACCAACAGTGTCAGCAGGATCGACAGAGACAGGGTCAACACCAACAGTGTCAGCAGGATCGACAGAGACAGGGTCAACACCAACAGTATCAGCAGGATCGACAGAGACAGGGTCAACACCAACAGTGTCAGCAGGATCGACAGAGACAGGGTCAACACCAACAGTGTCAGCAGGATCTACAGAGACAGGGTCAACATCAACATTGTCAGCAGCATCTACAGAGACAGGGTCAACACCAACAGTTTCAGCAGGATCGACAGAGACAGGGTCAACACCAACAGTGTCAGCAGGATCGACAGAGACAGGGTCAACACCAACAGTGTCAGCAGGATCGACAGAGTCAGGGTCAACACCAACAGTGTCAGCAGGATCGACAGAGACAGGGTCAACACCAACAGTGTCAGCAGGATCAACAGAGACAGGTTCAACACCAATAGTTACAGCAGCATCTACAGGGACAGGGTCAACACCAACAGTATCAGCAGGATCGACAGAGACAGGGTCAACACCAACCGTATCAGCAGGATCGACAGAGACAGGTTCAACACCAATAGTTACAGCAGCATCTACAGGGACAGGGTCAACACAAACAGTGTCAGCAGGATCGACAGAGACAGGGTCAACGCCAACAGTATCAGCAGGATCGACAGAGACAGGGTCAACACCAACAGTGTCAGCAGGATCGACAGAGACAGGGTTAACACCAACCGTATCAGCAGGATCGACAGAGACAGGGTCAACACCAACAGTGTCAGCAGGATCTACAGAGACAGGTTCATCACCAATAGTGACAGCAGCATCTACAGGGACAGGGTCAACACCAACAATATCAGCAGGATCGACAGAGACAGGGTCAACGTCAACAGTATCAGCAGGATCGACAGAGACAGGGTCAACACCAACAGTGTCAGCAGGATCGACAGAGACAGGGTCAACACATACAGTGTCAGCAGGATCGACAGAGACAGGGTCAACACAAACAGTATCAGCAGGATCGACAGAGACAGGGTCAACACCAACAGTGTCAGCAGGATCGACAGAGACAGGGTCAACACCAACAGTGTCAGCAGGATCGACAGAGACAGGGTCAACACCAATAGTGACAGCAGCATCTACAGGGACCGGGTCAACACCAACAGTATCAGCAGGATCGACAGAGACAGGGTCAACGCCAACAGTATCAGCAGGATCGACAGAGACTGGGTCAACACCAACAGTGTCAGCAGGATCATCAGAGACAGGGTCAACACCAACAGTTTCAGCAGGATCGACAGAGACAGGGTCAACACAAACAGTGTCAGCAGGATCGACAGAGACAGGCTCAACACCAATAGTGACAGCAGCATCTACAGGGACCGGGTCAACACCAACAGTATCAGCAGGATCGACAGAGACAGGGTCAACGCCAACAGTATCAGCAGGATCGACAGAGACTGGGTCAACACCAACAGTGTCAGCAGGATCATCAGAGACAGGGTCAACACCAACAGTTTCAGCAGGATCGACAGAGACAGGGTCAACACCAACAGTGTCAGCAGGATCGACAGAGACAGGGTCAACACCAACAGTGTCAGCAGGATCGACAGAGACAGCGTCAACACCAACAGTATCAGCAGGATCGACAGAGACAGGGTCAACACCAACAGTGTCAGCAGGATCGACAGAGACAGGGTCAACACCAACAGTGTCAGCAGGATCTACAGAGACAGGGTCAACACCAACATTGTCAGCAGCATCTACAGAGACAGGGTCAACACCAACAGTTTCAGCAGCATCTACAGTGGCAGGTCCAACACCTTCAGAGGCAGCATCAACAACTAAATCATCTACAGCAACAGCATCTTCAGTGGCATCATCTACAATGGCATTAACTACAGTGGTAATATCTACAGTCACAGGTTCAACGCCTACAGTGGCATCATCTACAGGGGCAGGTACAACACCCACAGCGGCAGCATCTACAGCGACAGGTACAACACCCACAGCGGCAGCATCTACAGCGGCAGGTACAACACCCACAGCGGCAGCATCTACAGCGACAGGTACAACACCCACAGCGGCAGCATCTACAGCGGCAGGTACAACACCCACAGCGGTAGCATCTACAGCGGCAGGTACAACACCAACAGCGGCAGCATCTACGGCGGCAGCATCTACAGCGGCAGGTACAACACCCACAGCGGCAGCATCTACAGCGGCAGCATCTACAGCGGCAGCATCTACAGCGACAGGTACAACACACACAGCGGCAGCATCTACAGCGGCAGGTACAACACACACAGCGGCAGCATCTACAGCGACAGCTACAACACCCACAGCGGCAGCATCTACAGCGGCAGGTACAACACCCACAGCGGCAGCATCTACAGCGGCAGGTACAACACACACAGCGGCAGCATCTACAGCGGCAGGTACAACACCCACAGCGGCAGCATCTACAGCGGCAGGTACAACACACACAGCGGCAGCATCTACAGCGGCAGGTACAACACACACAGCGGCAGCATCTACAGCGACAGGTACAACACCCACAGCGGCAGCATCTACAGCGGCAGGTACAACACCCACAGCGGCAGCATCTACAGCGGCAGGTACAACACACACAGCGGCAGCATCTACAGCGGCAGGTACAACACCCACAGCGGCAGCATCGACAGCGGCAGGTTCTACAGCGACAGGGTCAACACCTACAGCGGCAGCACCAAACCCCACATCGACAACAGCTACCTCTGGCACAGTCAACACAGCGACTGCAACTCCATCAGGATCGACTCCTACCTCTATAACATCAACTACCTCAGAGACAACAACTTCAGGCTCATCTACTTTAATCCCTCATGTTTTAATCATTACTGCCATTCATTTTTTCATAACTCGCATACCAATACTTTCATATTGATATAAGTAATCAACTCGCAAAATATATATAAGCCGTGACATGTGATTTCCAACAATGTGGCATTTTGACAAGTGTAGACTCCGACGAGTTGTGCAGCCTCCTTTTGAGCTTAGAAACCTCAAATGATGTTCATTAAGTAGCTTAACACTTATATAATATTCAAGCGACTAGCAAAGACTCTGATCTGACTGCACGTGTGCGTAGGCTGATCCGAGGCTTTGCTGGTCGCACATACCACATTGATGGAAATCTCATGCCGCGGCTTAATTATTATTTTGAGGGTTTGCAATTTTGGCACATATTGTTAAGATATAATTTGATACATTCGATTTTGGCGCATTTTGTCTCAATATAAATTTGTTGATTTACAATTTTGGCGCATATCAAATATGCGCCGAAATTGTAAACCATCATATATATTTTATATTTCCTGAATACTGATGACTTTAAAATAAAATGTTCAAAATTTTTACGATGACCCTCCTACGCAAGGCAAGGGTACTAAGTCCTCTTTGTTCTGTGCGTAAGTAACGAAGTGGACTTAGTACCCTTGGCTTGCGAAGATGTTCTAATGTGTACCAACTATCTATGTGAATGGGTAATTCAACATTTGCCTTAATAAGCACATTTTTGCTAAACACTTTTCTAAGCTTTATGGCAATATTTTTAAAACAGTGTTTACTAAGATTGATTGTTCGATTATCAGTGAGCTTGTTAGTGCTCAAAAACATATTTACTTGTCTCAATAGGGGCGGATCCAGGATTTCTGAAAAGGGGGTTCATATTATGAAGGTGTGTGTGTGTGTGGGGGGGGGGGGGGTTCGCTTTGCTGAATTTATCTAATTTTTCTTAAATATCAAATGAAAATGAAATAATTTGGTCTCAGTGAGACCAAATTATTTCATTTTCATAGTATATTTAAAAAAAAAAAACGGGGAGCGAGAAGGGGACCCCTTAACTCCCCCTTGATCCACCGCTGTTGAACCAGATTAAAATATAATATGCTTTTATTTAGTTAATTTACATTTTTACAATTTTTTGAAAGTGATTACTATATTTTAAATATTTTTTAGCCTTTTACGAAGTCTGAAAACGGCTCTTACTTGGTATGGAAAACATACATGAGAGTCTGCCCACGCTTGGAATTTAATAATATTATTTTTATTAATTGTCTGGGGCATGCCTTTTATATTTATGGTGCATTTGAGTTTTATGCGATTCCATTGCTAATTTATGACGTCATGTATGATATCCCTAGAATACCTTAGGGTACCCAGTTATAATCATTTCTAAAGTAATTGACTTATCATGTAACGGGCGTAGCAATTTTTTATTAAATAACTAAATCATTAATAAGTTCGTTGATACGATAAATGGCTTTGTATGTATTAGGATAGTGGGTGGGCATTCATTTTTATGACATGGTACCCAAATTTTCAACTGTATATTTTGTATTCAGATCAAATTTGGAACTAAATTTTTTACACGTTGGGATATTTGTCAAGATACCATTTCAACATATAAACTATCCATATAGGTTAAGAATATGTAGACCAAATTCCATGAACTTAAAGGACCGGTAACATATTTTTTTTCAACTTGATGTAAACACATGGCCCTAATTCGTCAAACTGTAAAAATACAATAATTATGCTTCAGTGTAAAACATACATTAATACTTGCTTAGTTTGAATCACCATGCTAGTACGTTTATTGGTAGAAGTAGATATGTTCAGTATTTTCCCTACTATGGATTTGCAAAAGAAAAAAAAAATATTCTTTGATATTAAGTGCCACAATTCTTATTTAATGAAGTGCTTACACAATAACATTGTCCAAAATGATACAATATGGTGACACCTGTGCTTACCACATCCAGATTCTAACATTAAAACTACATCTAACCAATGTGACACTTAATAATGTGACATGTAATATTATTAAGAATTTTAATTCATACAGAAGAGAAACCTTATGACAAGTCAGTTCATATAGGAGAAGAACCTTATATCTATGATTTTATAATTGTAAGCCTCATTAATAAATATGATTCACAAGAATAACCCCCTGTCAAGCCTATTGGTTAAAATTAACCATTTTAGTCAGGGAGAACGCTTGGCCTCAAAGATATTGCTAATTTAATGCTTAAATCTTCTCTGATCATTCTGTTTTGTGAAACTGATGCTGATTTTCATCAAACAGCACCATTTATACTTTAGCTCGCTGTATATTCTAGGCATACGGTATAGTTTCTGGACCTCACTCATTTATGTAGCACACTGTTCTATGATACCTTTGATAAGACTCTGTTATACTATATCCTGGTCAAAACCAAAATGTGTTTGCTCTAGTTCAGTTGGGATGTAAAGGAAATATTTGGTCTTCTTGTTTTCACATGTTTATTGTAATGATATTATGTTTCTTAAACACTATCATGCAGGACTTGAGTTTGTGATGCACATTGTCTTGGTCCCATAGTGCCATGACATGGGGTCATGAACTTTGGCATTTCCGACTGTTGAAGCATTTGAAATTGTCTAAACATGTCTTTCTTTAAGAAAAGCGGAAGTAAATTTAATAACAACCTCCTTCTGTCGAGTTATTGATTCATTTCAACTAAATAATTAATATTGCTAAAACTGACCTATACCCATAAGAGGTAGGAAATGGCAAAGTTACCAGTTTTGGATTTTCATGAAATTTGGCTCATATTAGCTAGATATATATGGCATGTTTTTGTGATAATATGATATCTCGACAAAGACTAGAACATATCTATCCTTGGAATTGAATGTTGAATGCTTTGTAAATTTTTGATAAAAAATATTGAAATTTTATAATCACCTCTTCAGAAAACGTAAACCATAATTTATCCAAATGGTTTCTTGGTATTAATATGGTAATTTGGATTCAATCTAAATGACAAATCATAGAAATAAACAAAGGTATAGATTTAGGACATGGAAATTTAGGGACAGGTATCACCTCAAAAGGTGGAGTACGTCACGGTGGCTTCCTAAGCCTTATTCTTAACTATCTAATTCGATAAATGCATTTTCATAGTTTGTGTATAATGAGTTATTTATATGCAAAGTTTTAAGAAAAGCCATGCGTGGGCACAGATGAAAGTACCCCCTTACTTTATATTGACATTATACGTGAAATGAGGATGTGAACTTTGATAGAGATTTCTCTTAGAAATATTTTTATTAGCCAGTACATGACATATGCTACAAAATAATATAATTATATGTCTTCAGTGTATACTAGAGAAGAGATTGGGCATCTACCTTAGCAATATCAGGCCCTGGCTCAACACAATAGGGCATGCAAGAGGTACGTACATTAAGGGACTAATTTGGCCCCCTCTTGGGCCTAAAAACTGAAATTTGTTTTTCACCAATTTCTTTTGATTGGTTAATTAGAGAATTTATTTTGACAGTTATTTAACTTTTACCGTTGTTATGGTAACAAATATGGCCGACAAAATATACTTAAAATAGAGAAATTGCCATTTGGGATAAAATTTAAGGCTTTTGGAGACCGATTTTTAAAGAATTAGATATCAGCAAAGCTAAGTACTTAATACACCTTTTAATATGTTGTGTGCCGTTATAATTCTCATCATCTGTTAAAATATCTTTTTGGAATTTGCTTGTGAGCTATGTTAATTTCTCTGTCAAATATCTCAAATTTGCTCCAAAAAAACAACTTCCCTATTTCAGCCTATTTTGGCGGCCATTTTTGTTACCATAGCAACTGTAAAAGTCGAATTGATTTGAGACTTTTACACTTTGGCTATTGTTCTGATAAACAAATAAGAAGAATTTGGTGAAAAAACATTTTTTTGTTTTTAGCCTCATGGGGGGGGGGGGGCAAAATAGCCCCTTAATGCACGTAGTTCTTTATCCTGCTCGTAAATGTTGACTTGCTAATAATTAGTGTCATCATAACATTATTAGCAGGATGAATACATCTGAGTGTTTAAGCAGCAGAAAAACAATTTTTTTTTACTTTATATGAGTCGTTGAAATTTCATTTTAAGCTAAGTGAGCATGACAAAGGTTTTATAACCTCATGGCAGCAGGGCCTCGACGCGAGAAAACCTGTCTTCGGTGGTTTGCGAATAACACAGGCGCAGGCCAGCCTGCGCATCCGCACAGTCTGATCAGCGCCTTTGTTATTCGCTTTTTGGAAAGTATCGTATCAAGGTGTGCTACAAGCGAAATTTCAAATTTCAAGATAGTGTGTGTAGCTGAGGAGACTGGTTTGAGTCTCGCTTTTTAAAAAAAAACCGAAGACAGGTTTTGTCGTGTCGAGGCCCAATTATTATAATAGTCTTTGCACACTGGGAGGCTAAGAACTCATTGGTTCGTTATGTGTAAAGCAATGCCACTACACAGGCAGGGCGATGCCAAGGTTCTAATATTATAAAAATCTTTTTCATGCTAAACGCAACTGAGCAGGAAAATTTTAACTTCTCATGAAAACTAAAATGCTGAAAATTAAGACACACTTTGCATTCAAATATATCAGATGCTGTAGTTACCATGCTCAAAAATGTCTAAAAAGGTTTTTTTTTTCAAGCAGTGTTAAATATTGTTTTTATAAAGCATTTGAACAGGAATATCAATAAAATGATAGGGTGAAGTCGGGTAAATTCGGACATCAGGTAAATTCGGACACATATTTGCAAACAGTGCAAAGCCAGATGAGACGGCTCCTTATGAGCCGTCTCATCAGGATTTTCACTGTTTGCTTAGTTAATTTATTTCTTATTCCACTAATTGAAGTATGAAACAAACAAGATCGCTGTCCGAATTAAGCTGTCTGTCCGAACATACCCGAATTTACAATAAATTGACCTTTGTTTGCCATTCAGGCAAAATCGTACACACTACACAATTTGCAGTTCGCACCAGCCTTAATAAGAAGTTGAAAGAAGACCAGAGCGGAGAACTACTTTCTCCTTTTTTCGCTATTTTACACTGTAAAGGCAATCTTTTACACTGCATGGAAAACTTACGTTGGAAAACTTACGTTTTTCAAACGATTTTTCAGCCTCTATAGACAGAACCGCACGTGACAGGAAAGACTACCTTATCAGAACCGATGGCTCTGATTATCTAGCTTCCTATCTGTGTTAATGAACTGCGAACAACAATGACTAAAATTTGCTCTTGATCAGCGAAAAACAATGTACTGATTGAACAAAATGTCAATTATTTGACAATCACTCACTGGTTTGCTCTGAACGGGGCTTTTTTTTACTGTGATAATGGATGTTTATTATATTTTAGTAGCACAACTGTATATAACATTCATGTTTTTGTACAATGTGATGCGAGAACTATAATCATACTTGGCAATCTGGGCAGTGTAATCAATGTGTGGATTAGGATCCAAAGGCCATGGAGACGCTGATCAGCCTTGGATGACACACTGCCAAGATTAACCCCTAAAGCGCCAAACGCAACAAAAGTCGTCTGCTTTTCTCGTCTGCTGAAATGTTTAAGAAGCTTCTATGGCAAACAGTGTGGACCCAGATCAGACTGCTCCTATAGGAGCAGTCTGTTCTGGGTCAACGCGGTTTGCTTCCGTACTTAATTTCTCAGTAATGCAAGGCAATTATTTGCAGCAGACGACCTCAGCAGACGACATTTTCAGATGCATTTTTTTCTTGGCGCTTTAAGGGTTAATCTAATTCCTCACTAAACGCTCTCGTAAATCTGTTTATGTAATATGTTGACTAGTATGTTTTTATAGAAAATAAGTAATATATTGTTAAATCACTTGTTCAAATAAAATCTATTTCACCTTTTAAAATGTACATTCTAGCTGTTAAAACTCTTTGCCTGCTAGATATCAAACTCCGCGGCATTGGTGTAGACATATGTTGAAACACAACACTAGACATCTAGCTCCGCAGCATGGGTATAGACAGATGTTGAGACACAACAATAGACATATAGCTCCGCAGCATTGATTAAGACAGATGTTAAGGCACAACGCTAAACATCTAGCTCCGCAGCATAGGTTATGACAGATGTTGAAACACAATACTGAACATTTAGCTCTGCAGCATGGATGTAGACAGATGTTGAGACACAACACTAGATAACTAGCTCCGCAGCATGGGTGTAGACAGATGTCGAGACACAACACTGAACATTTAGCTCCGCAGCATGGATGCAGACAGGTGTTGAGACACAACACTAGATATCTAGCTCCGCAGCATGAGTGTAGACAGATGTTCAGATACAACACTAGACAGCCATCTCTGCAGCATGGGTGTAGACAGATGTTGAAACACAACACTAGATAACTAGCTCCGCAGCATGAGTGTAACAGATGTTGAGATACAACACTAGACAACCAGCTCAACAGCATGGGTGAGGACAGATGTTGAAACGCAACACTAGAAATCTAGCTCCGCAGCATGGGTGTAGACAGATATTGAGACACAACACTAAACATATAGCTCCCCAGCATGGATGTAGACAGATTTTGAGGCACAACACTAAACATCTAGCTCCACAGCATGGGTGTAGACAGATGTTGAAACACAGAACTAGATATCTGACTCCGCAGCATGAGAAGAGACAGATGTTGGGGCACAACACTAAACATCTAGCTCGGCAGCATGGGTGTAGACAGATGTTAAGACACAACACTAAACATCTAGCTCCGCAGCATGGGTGTAGACGAATGTTGAGACACAACACTTATAATCTAGCTCCGCAGCATGGATGTAAACAGATGTTGAGACACAACACAAAAAATCTAGCTCCGCAGCATGGATGTAGACAGATGTTAAGAAACAACACTACACATCTAGCTACGCAGCAAGGGTGTAGACAGATGTTGTAACACAACACTATATATCTAGCTCTGCAGCATGAGTGTAGACAGATGTTGAGACACAATACTAGACAACCAGCTCCACAGCATGAATGTAGACAGATGTTGAAACACAACAATAAACATCTAGCTCCCCAGCATGGATGTAGACAGATACCGAGGCACCAGACTAATATCTAGCTCCGCAGCATGTGTGTATACAGATGTTGAGAAAAAACACTGAACATTTAGTTCCACAGCATGGGTGTAGACAGCTATTGAAACACAACACTAGACATCTAGCCCTGCAGCATGGGTGTAGACAGATGTTGAAACACAACACTAGATATCTAGCTCCGCAGCATGAGTGTAAACAGATGTTGAGAAATAATACTAGATAACCAGCTCCACAGCATGTGTGAGGACAGATGTTGAAACGCAACACTAGATATCTAGCTCCGCAGCATGGATGTAGACAGATGTTGAGACACAACACTAAACATCTAGCTCCGCAGCATGGATATATACATATGTTGAGACACAACACTAGACATTTAGCTCCGCCGCATGGATGTGGACATATGTTGAGACACAAACTAAGCATCTAGCTCTGCAGCATGAGTGTAGACATATGTTGAGACACAACACTAATATCTAGCTCCGCAGCATGTGTGTAGACAGATGTTGAGACAAAAACACTGAACATTTAGTTCCACAGCATGGGTGTAGACAGCTATTGAAACACAACACTAGACATCTAGCCCCGCAGCATGGGTGTAGACAGATGTTGAGACACAACACTAGACATCTAGCTCCGCAGCATGAATATATACATATGTTGAGACACAACACTAGACATTTAGCTCCGCATCATGGATGTGGACATATGTTGAGACACAACACTAAGCATGTAGCTCCGCAGCATGAGTGTAGACATATGTTGAGACACAACATTAGACATCTTGCTCCGCAGCATGGGTGTAGAGAGATGTTGAAACACAACACTAAACATCTAGCTCCGCAACATGGGTGTAGACAGATGTTGAAACACAAGACTAGATATCTAGCTCCGCAGCATGAGTGTAGACATATGTTGAGCCACACCATTAAACATCTAGCTCCGCAGCATGGGTGTAGAGAGATGTTGAAACACAACACTAAACATCTAGCTCCGCAGCATGGGTGTAGACAGATGTTTAAACACAACACTAGATATCTAGCTCCGCAGCATGGGTGTAGACAGATGTTGAGACACAACACTTAACATCTCTCTTTGCAGCATGGATGTAGAAAGGTAGTCAGACAAAAGAGTAGACATCTAACTCCACAGCATGGGTGTAGAAAGATATTCAGACAAAACACTAGACCTCTAGCTCCGCAGCATGGATGTAGAAAGGTAGTCAGACAAAACAATAGACCTCTAGACCCGCAGCATTGGTGTAGAAAGGTATTCAAACAAAACACTAGACGCCTAACTCCACAGCATGGGTGAAGAAAGCTTTTCAGACAAAACACTAGACATCTAGCCACGAAGCATGGATGTAAAAATGTGGTAAGACAAAACAGTAGACATATAGCTTAGCAGCATGCATGTAGAAAGGTAATCAGACAAAACAACGCAGCATGGGTGAAGAAAGGTATACAGACAAAACAATAGACATCCAACTCCACCATAGGTGTATAAAGTTAATCAGACAAAGCAATAGACCTCTAGCTATGCAGCATAGGTGTAGAAAGGTATTCAGACAAAACAGTTGAAATATAGCTTAGCAGCATTCATTTAGAAAGGTTATCAGACAAAACAATATACCTCTAGCTCCGCAGTTGAAAGGTATTCAGACAAAACAGTAGACATATAGCTTAGCAGCACGTATGCAGAAAGGTTATCAGACAAAACAATATACCTCTAGCTCCGCAGTTGAAAGGTATTCAGAAAAAACAGTAGACATATAGCTTAGCAGCACGTATGCAGAAAGGTAATCAGACAAAACAATAGACATATAGCTTAGCAGCACGTATGCAGAAAGGTAATCAGACAAAACAATAGACATATAGCTTAGCAGCACGTATGCAGAAAGGTAATCAGACAAAACAATAGACATATAGCTTAGCAGCACGTATGCAGAAAGGTAATCAGACAAAACAATAGACATATAGCTTAGCAGCACGTATGCAGAAAGGTAATCAGACAAAACAATAGACATATAGCTTAGCAGCACGTATGCAGAAAGGTAATCAGACAAAACAATAGACATATAGCTTAGCAGCACGTATGCAGAAAGGTAATCAGACAAAACAATAGACATATAGCTTAGCAGCACGTATGCAGAAAGGTAATCAGACAAAACAATAGACATATAGCTACGAAGCATGGGTGTAGACATGTGGTCAGAAAAAAACAGTAGATATTTTAGCTCGAGGATGTAGCCAGGTGCAAAAACAAAACAAAAAACAAACAAATAAAACAAAAACTAAACATCTAGCTCCGCAGCATGGATGTAGACAGGTTCTCGTACAAAACAGCACACATTTTCTCTGCAGCTTGAGTGAAGACAGGTGTTCAGAAAAGACAAGGCATCTAGTCTAGTTTCTCCTGTATGTAGACAGGTGTTCAGACTAAGCTCTTTATGGATGACCCAACCACTAAGCAGTAAGTAGACCCATTTGTCAATATTTGGCACAGACAAATGAGCCGTGACATGTGATTTCCAACAATGTGGTATTTTGACACGTGTAGACTCAGACGAGCATGTGCAGCCTCCTTTTAAGCATAGAAACTCCAAATGATGTTCGGTCAGTAGCTTAACACTCATAAAATATGCTAGCGACTAGCAAAGGCTCTGACCAGACTGCGCATATGCGCAGGGTGATCTGAGGCTCTGCTGGTTGCACATACCACAATGTTGGAAATCTCATCTCGTGGCTCAAATGCATGTTACCGGTGTATCTATGCGTGTTAAAGCTGCATAGTCTGTAACTTTTGATTTTCTAACTTTAAAAATAATGTTTTTATTTTTCAAGAACAAAGTAAAAATACTCAAATTCAGGTAAACATTTTACCATTTTCGTAAATCTTAACAAGTTATCACTATCAAAACAACTGCATTTATGCTAAGGTTCAACGGTCTAGAATTATTGGAGGGACGCAAATAATTACCAACAAGAAAAAAATACACCTATTTGGTAAGATAATTCACTATTCCATGCAGTTTTCAGCTGTACTGAACAATTTTATTGTGAAAACATAGCTTTATTCTACTTTTACAAATGATTTAAAAAGAAAATAAAATTTTTCGAAAAATTTTCATAGTTACAGAGTATGCAGCTTTAAAATATGACACTAGAAACGAAAAAATAATTCGCACAAAAAACAAAATTTAATCAACCAGGGCCCGGAATTACAATGCCTACTTAAAGTTAAGGTAGACTTAAGTTAAATATTGATTTTTCAGGATGCAAAGCATTATGTATCAAACTGATTAAAATGAAAATAGTTTTATTTTTCTGTAGATCACAATGATTTCTTTGACCACAAGTACTGCATCGACCCAGGCCATTTAATGAGCTTCTAATATAGCATGTTAAAATATCAATACTTAATTTAAGTTTTCCTTAACTCTAAGAAGGCATTGTAAGTCCGGGCCCTGCTCTCCTTGTCAAGTGATGTGATTGCAAGAATTGACATGGCACTGAGAAATATACCACAAAAGTGAACTATGGTCGACTTAACTTGAAAATCAACTGACAGTAATATGCACGACCCACGTTGAAGGTTTGTTAATTAGAGCGAAACTCTCGTTGTTTGGATAGTCTTATATTAACATGTGTGTTAGTCTAGAGCAATGGCATGCAAGCATTGGTCTGTTCAACAAAAAATGTGTAATCAAGAAAAGAGTCAAGGTTAGGGTCTCAATTGCTTTCATCTTTTACTACATGAATTATATAGTACTTAAAGGGGCCGCTATTTCTTGTAAACTATTATCATTTGTTTTAAATGATATAGTGTGTAATTTGTATTTTAAGATAGTGTTAATCTTCTTACTTTCGGAGGCTGGTGACATAGAAAGGAGCCATGGACCTGACATCATTTAAAGCTCTCTTTCTATTTTACACAGCAATATTAGAAGATTACGCAATAAGTAAGATTGTATGTATATAACAGATACCTTTTTAGATTTTGACATATTATGTTTCACAGAATGTCATCTAGATGCTAAAATAAAAACAGAATCTCTGATTACGTCAAGCAATTGTGATATTCCTTACCATAAAGATAGAACAAAGCATGGTGGAGGGTTATTAATTTATTTGTCATGTGGACTTGCACATATTGGAATTAAAGATTTGGAGACATTCTGGAATGAATCACTTTGGGTTGAAATTAAGCTAAATATGAAAGCTATATTATTTGTTTATTTTACAGTCCTCGAACAGCAGATGCTGTCTTCTTTGATGCCCTTAACAAAAATATAAAAAAGGCTCTAGACATTACCAATAATATTATAATTTTGGGAGATATGAATGAACATCTACTGAATATCAATATGCACCATTTGAAAGATGTTTTGCTTCTTAACTCCCTTCACAATATCATATCTGAACCAACACGCCAGCTTGCTTTGTTAGATCCTATTACACTTCATGAAGATATGTCACCTTTAAATCAAGGCATTATTAAAGTTCTACCTGATATAAGTGATCACTGTGCTACCTATGTATACTTTTTTGAGTATCCTGTACATGGAACTTTCACTCGAAATGTCCTGATGTATAAAAATGCAAATAAATTATTTAATACAACAATCTCCAAATTTGACTGGTCATGCCTTCATCAGGGTAATGTAAATGTAGCTAGTTCATTACATGTATTCACAAATATTTTCATTGAATTTGTTAAATTGTGCATATCAAGTAAAAACAATTGTAGTTTGAGAAGATGATAAACCGTGACACAATTCTGAAATAAGAAGGAAATTAAGGAAAAGAGATAGACTAAAGAAGAAAGCTATACAATCAGGTAATCCAAATGTGTGGAACAAATACGAATTCTTTAGGCTTAAGGTAAATAATCCAATAAAAGCATGCCAAGGAATTATTTTATATAATTTAGATATGATTGTTACAGACTTTCAAAATAATGATGAACGTAAATTTTGGAAAGTAATTTGCCATTTTGTCAAAAAAAAAAAACACAACAAATCTACATCTTGTATTCCTTCTTTATGTTCAACATTTCCAACTGGTGCCAATCAATGACATTTCAACGATGAAGACATTTAGCTAATTGTTTGATCGACTATTTTGCTTCCATTTTAAGAGGCAATAATGCAGAAACCCAGTTACCTCCCCTTACTTAGCTCACTGATAACTCTCTATCTCAAATAAACTGCACTGAACTCGAAATTGAAAATATGATCGAAGTACTCAACTCTAACAAAGCAAGTGGTGATGATGGCATAAGCCATAAAATGCTCAATGGTGTGTCAAAAACGGTTTTAAAACCCCTCTGCATTTTAGTGAATAGGTCCTTTGATGAGGGAATATTTCCTGATATATGAAAACTTGCGAACGTTATTCTCATAAAAAGAGCTGTTTTGGAAAACTACATGAAAGGATTGTTTTCAAGAATATGTATAATTTTCTAATAGACAATAATCTCTTATATAAATATCAATCTGGTTTCCTACCTTATCATTCAACAGTGTTTTAGTTGATTGACATATTTCATCATATATGTCAAGCTTTTGATGATAGCATATTTTCTTGTATTGTCTTCTGTGATGTGTCAAATGCATTTGATAGAGTTTCGCACGAGTGTCTTCTGTTTAAGTTGAGACAAAATGGCTTTGAGAAAACAGAAATATTGTTTTAATCATGTTACCCTGGCTTAAAATCTATCTTTGCTGGAATGCCTCAAGGATCTGTTCTAGGGCCTCTGCTATTTTAGTATATGTTAATGATATAGCCACAAAACTTCTTAGTTTGACAAAGCTGTTTGCAGATGATAGCTCACTATTTTATGCTGCAGAAAATATTGCTGACATAGCTGGTATTATTAAACATGATTTACAACTGTTGTCAAACTTGACTGGACAGTGGTTAGTCACCTTTAATCCATTGAAAACCGAGGCTGTCTTATTTACCCTTAAAAGCTGGAGTTCATACCACATCTTATTTTTTGATAATATTGCAATTAGCTTTGTAGATAGCCATAAACAACTGGGTGTAACATTAAGAAGTAATGGCCAGTGGTACACTCATATTGGAAATATGTTCAATTCAGCAACTGAAATTTAGGGAATAATGCGTAAACTGAAATATTCTATTAGTAGAAATGCTCTCAACCAGATGTATATATCTTATCTGTTACAAGTTGTAGAATATGCGTCAGTTGTATGTAATAGATGCTCTGAACAAGACTCACAAACACTTAAAAAAATAAAAAATGAAACAGCCTAAATTGTTACTGGATTGACTAGACCTGTGTTATTGGAAAACCTGAAAAAGAACGTGGAAGGGCAACTCTATCACAAAGAAGGCAGCACCATAAACTCTCATTTGTGTATAATCTAAACACTGGTATGGTGCCATCTTACATACAATATTTAATTCCTCCTTTAGTTAAAGAAATTTCTGATTTCCCCTTGAGAAACAAAAGAAATACACCTGTACCTCTTAATTGAACTAGTATTTTACAGAAATCTTGTATTCCATCAGCCTTTAGGCTTTGGAATTGTCTTGATGATAACCTTAAAAATATATCAACATTGCCCACCTTTAAAAAGCATATACACTCAAAGATTAGCATAGCACACACTCCTCCCTAGTTTACAATTGGAAATAGAATAAGTCTGTCCTACATGTACGATTGAGAAATAAATGCAGCAATCTAAACAAGTGATCTTTTTAGAAATGATATTCGTAATAATCCTTTATGCGATTTTTGTAACGTGCTTCTTTCAATGCAGAAAATATTCAGTTGAAAGACATGTTTTCAATGATACAGTTAGAGGTTTTCATCTTCTAAACATTAATGTCATTCTTTATGGCAATGAAAATTGGAGTAGTGAATCTAATATGGTCTTGTTCAGGGCTGTGCATAGGTAAATACGTGCACCCAAACGCTTTTAAAAAAAACCTTCTATGACTCTTTTTCAAAACATTCATAGAAACCAGTTCTAGATGACCTGACTGCTTTAGGTTTTCAAGTTCAAGATGTTCATATTAGCAGTTTTATATTTTGTTTTCTAATCATCCACGTTTTTCCATCTCTATACTTACTTAGCTATCAAAGAACTGCTATTTATTTATTTATTATTTATCTACTATTTATTTGTGTTTGCTTTTTTATCTACTTATTTATTTGTTGTTATTTATTTATTTCCATGTATTTTCTGGTTTATATTGTTTTCACTTAACTTGTTCACAACTTGTTTAGTATTCATATGTATCTGTACATGTTTAGCGATGTTTATTAGCTTTTATGTATGTTTAAATTGTAGGGGAAGGGAAGGGTTGTAACTAAGGTTGTGAGAACCTGTGACCCAACCCCATTGCTGTATTAAATTTGGCAATAAAATATGTTTAAACTAACTCTAGGTATTCAAATTGAAAACAATGTTCAGGTATTCAACATATCTATCAAGGTGGGCAGATAGCCGTTCTGAAATAGGTTCCATACGAAAGCTGGTTCTAATACATTTAACATCGAGACACAGGTATGCAAAACGGTGATAATGCTTCGCCAAGAAAGGTTTGCGAAACCGGGACTAGGCTTCTCGGCAAAACCTAGTCATCGTTTTGCATACCAGTGACTGGAAATATTAAAATAAATACGTATGCAAAGTTTGATCCAAATATCCCATAAGGTTTAAGAGTTATGAGGGTTTTCACTAACTGGTAACGGACGGACAGACTCACATATTAATTATAGTACAGACCCAAGGGTCGTGCAATTGTGCTGGTTTCATATGGTTTCGGAACAGTTTCACGCGGTTGTACACCTTTCAAAGAAAGTTGTAGTTTTCTATTAGTTTGAATACAGGTAAGATAAGATACTCTTGACACAATAGAAATGAGATTCTTTAAGAATATTTGATTTTTGGTTAAGATAGGAAGAAATGTATTTGATTGAACGTGTTACAAGAAAACATATGAGTCGGTGTCCAACAAAAGGTACAGTTGGCAGGTACCCCCACTGAAGACTCGGATCAGTTATGCTCAAGGGCACAACGCAGTGCCTCGGGCGAGGCTCGAAGCCGCAACCCCTCGATCTCGAGTCAGGCACTCTACCACTGAGATACCGCGCTCCACCACAAAATTTCGTAAGCAGTATTGTCGATGCGAAAATTTAATAATTAATAATGAGGAAAGAAACAATCTTTAAATCACCTTTGAAGGGTACTTATTATAAAAATTAAAACTAATTATTATATTAACCAATATATGAATGATTTAGAGAAGACCATTATACATATAGTGACAACCATTATTATAAGAGTGACTAGAAGGGGGTCAATTGATGGGTGGGCCCCTCGCAGATATCCGCACTTTTATCAAATACCGCAAAGTATGACAGTTTTAAACCTTGATTGTTGTCTCCTAGGTCATAACAGCAATCCATCATCAATAAGCCATTTACAATCAGTGTCTCAAATATGAACTTTTGGTTGTTTAATTTGAATCTTTACGTCCCAGTCAACAATTTTCCAGTATGTCGGGACGGGTCCTCCTGGGTTGAACCAGTGCTAAGCACGGATAAATGTTTGATTTGATTCTTTACGTCCCATCAACAATCTTTCAGTTAAACAGGGACGGGTCTTCCTGGGTTGAACCAGTACTAAGCAATGATAAATGTGCCTTGCTCAAGGACACAACACAGTGACACCGGTGAGGCTCGAACCCGCGGCCCCTTGGTCTCGAGCCAAGCACTCTACCACTGAGCCACTGTGCTCCCTCAGTTATTGGTATTACAAGCCATATATGAGTCATTCTACAAAAGTGAAGGAATTTGGGCTAAATTATTTTGCAAAAAAACAACACAACTAATTTGGATTTTTGTAATTCTAATTTCAACTCTGAACAATTAACAGCAATAAACCATTCATCTAGACAAGAAAATTGCATAATAATGTACGTGTTGGCTTAATTTAATGGCTGCCCTTGTTTAAAATGCCATCCCCGTTACCACGACAAGAAACCTTTTTTTTCTTAATAAAATTATTATCGAAGTTATTTTCTTTTTACATTACTTAAATTTCCTTTATAGACCTTTAAGTTTACATACCTTTCTGCTGAAAATATTTTTGTGACTAATAATGTAATCAGTTATTAGTTATTTTACTGAAACAACGTTTTTTAAGACTAATAACATCAAATCCATTTTGAGAAATAATAGGATGAGTATCTTCATTTTCTGCAATATGTAGCCGCAGGCACCAACTTACAAATTAGTAAATTAAATGCAACAGCAGAACATTGGATTAGTTAATATATTGAGGCAAAGTTGACGGGTAACAGGGATGACATTCGGTAACAGGGATGACATCACCATTTTTTTCTTCAGAAACATAGAAAGCACTTGAATGTTATTAACCTATATCTGGTGAATGTGCTTTGGATAGATTAAGCTCTTAGATGCTCTTTAATGCTCAAAGTGACTTTTAAGTACTCATTTAAAATCACTATTGATCACTCACTGGAGTTTTCGTTAAATGTTTTGACAGGTGTCAATCCGAAACTGAAAATGCCCGTATAGGCTAGTAGCCCTGGGATGGGGCCGATGGCCATTATTTGAACAAACTCAGAAAAGGACCACTAGTTGATCCTACAAACCAAATAATAAGACTCCAGATCTATACGAAAATACAAAATTTGATTTTTTTAAATACTCGCTGCTCGAAAAAAATTGAGGTACGCTGGAATAAGAAATAGGGCCTATATATGAACTATTTCAATAAATGTCAATAAAACAGATGTTTTGAGGCGTAAAAGAAACGTGTCTCACAGAAGTTTGTTTTACACACAAAAACAAATGTTTAATAATAAAAAAAAAACAATGAAAATAATCATTTTAGGGGTTATATAGTTTATGTCTTCCTCCCTATAAATTGAAAGTTTCGATACTTCGATATTAATCTCTAGTCCCAAGGACTTCGAATTAACGAGATATTATATGACAATATAAAACATGTGATCCCGGGGGTTGAGCCATTTTGACCAAAGAACTATCAATTGAACAAAGTTGGTAAAAACCACTATGTGACGCTAAATATCAAGTATAGAACACACAAAAAATGGTAATATCTTTCTCTGAACAAATAAATATAAAGTATGCAACTTCTAAGGCGGAACAAACCTACATAAAATAAGTGTACCCTAGGGCGAGACCTTTTTGCCACCGGGCCATATTTTGAACAAATTTGGTACAGGTCTATAATTAATTGTGAAAGCTTAAGGCATAGTGGTTACAGGCTAGAAGATATTTTTGAGCTATCCCTATGTAAGCATATGTAAAATGTGACCCCCACCCCGGGCATTTTGTTCCCATGCATGGACATAATTTGAACAAACTTCGAAAAGGTCCTCTAAATGATGTAAAATATCAAATATCCAGACACTAGGCCTTGTGATTTCAGATGTTTTGATTTCCCCTATATGCGTATGTAAAACATGTTATCAACTGGGGCGGGGCCATTTTTGACACCAGGAACATAATTTGAACAAGCTAGCAGTTTGAAGGACAGCTAAATCACCCGCTGCAGAATCCCATAACATCGCAGTGTAACTTTGACCTTGAGTGAGCGTAGCTGAGTCATGAGTTCTGCACACCGTCTCACTGAGAGGAGCAGTTGAGTGAAGTTTAACGAAAATCGTTCAAAGGGTCAGAATGATATGGAGCGTACACAAAATTGAGGGTAAATTCCATTATCTTTAATTGTGAGCTTGACATTGACTGTGCGTAGCTGAGTCATGGGTTCTGCACAACGTCCCACTGAAGAGAGCATTTGAGTGATTTTAAAAACAAATCATTTAAAGAGCTAAGACGATATGACCAGACGCTAAATTGAAGGGTAAAAAATCCATGAACTTGAAATGTGACCATGACTTTTTAAATTCTTGGTAGCTTAGTCATTGCTTCTGTACACTGTCTCAATGAGAGGAACATTTGGGTGAAGTTTTATGAAAACTTTCAAAGGGTTCAGGAAATATGTCGCAGACACCACCTTCAAGGGTAAATCCCATGACCTTGAACTCTGACATTGACATCGAGACTGCATAGCTGAGTCATGTGTTCTTAACAACGTCTCACCAAAAGGAACATTTGAATGAAGTGAACATATGAAAGTCGTTCAAATGGTTCGGGAGATATGGAGCAGACAGGAAACTGAAGGGGGTAAACCAATGACCTTGCAAGTTGACCTTGACCTTGAGAGACATTTAGGTTAAGTTAACTATAAATCAGGGTTCAGAAGATATTGAGCGGACACATAATTAAAGGGTAGATCCCACAACATTGAAGTGTGACATTGACCTTGAGTAAAGTAAAATGAAAATCGTTCAAATGGCCCACTTAAACTGTTGTTCAGACACAGCATATTAAAATAAGCCTAGTTGAAAGAATTATAAATGGTCGAACACAGCCTTTTTTGATATTTTACATATCTTATCATATTTGCTTTTGTTGGTGAGTAACAAGGATGACCGTAACAGGAATGACAACAATTATGCAAACTCTCACTTACTTTGCTTTCTGGATGCAAACACTTTTAAATGATTACCCAATAATATTGAGGCACATCATACTTATATAGTTTTGGGATTTTTATTTATTTGCAGCATATACATATTATAGAAATATGGGTAACAGGGATGACAGATTACCTGTCTGACTCACTACTTACTTTAGAAAATTGTTTCATATTTACCTCTAAGCAAACCTTTATTAAATAATTAAATGTTTTTAGAAAATTGACACTCAGTACCTCACAAATGTCCAGTGCAAGATAATGTTCATAGGTAGTAACTCTGTATAATACATACCTGCAACTCCAGTAACAGGGATGACACATACTGTGGGACATACCTTAACAAACATGGCACAGATTCAAATCATAACGAAAGGATAATCGATGCGTCTGTTATTGGTAGATTTCTATAAAAGACTTACATCACGCTTCTGTTTGTTTTGTGTATACAAGTAAGTAAGGACGCAAAGATCAGGAATCGATACAATCAAGTACCACACCTGACCTCGGATACAAATGGGATAGTAACAAGCTCACAGTTAGACACCACAAACGAGAGCCAAGAGGTCAGCTTTTTCCCAGCAAGTGACCACAAGGCACATATAAACAGACGCGTACATAGCAAACACAAGACAGCAAAAACATAAAAGATCCACAAAAGAAGTACCGCTTTTTTTTGGAACGGTCAGTAAAATATTTTACTGGAAGGCTTAAACCGGTGTAACGGTGCACTAACCTCACCCTTAGTTCAGATGTGAATCAAGACATATAGATGTTTGGTTTGCATGAAAGACCCCTAACTTATCAAACTGAAGTTTAACCTTCACTATATTGCGATGGGACAAGCAAATATAAGGGGGGGGGGGGGGGTAATCTGTAATTCATTTAGAAAGATATATGAGCACCTGTATCCTAGTCACTGTTGTAAATGTCGCAAGGTGGTTCTGGACGACAATTCGTTACGGGCCTATGACGACTGCTTACCTGTGCTGGACGACAGGTAACGGGTTTTAGATGACAGATTTAGGGTTTTGGGCGACAGTGGAAAGGGGCAACACACACAGACGTCGCAGAAAATGATAATATAGTGTGTTTGGCTATTTAAAATCATTTCTGTCATATTAGTGTTTGTAAGTTCTGCATTAGAAGTACAAACACCATAGATATTTGTTGTTAAATTGTAAAACTCTGGTCTGGAAGAGAAACTTCAAAAATATGTAATTTGTAATTAATTACTTGCATTCCCATTATGAAATAAGCATAAATGGGCAGGCAATAGATCTCACATGATTATTCCGTCAATTTTAACATGTCCTTCTTCAAAGAAAACTGAAAACCTCAAAATTTCGTTTTTTCAATGTTACTGGTTAGAGACGACTGTGTAACTGGCAATAGACGACGTCAGTTTTTCTGTAACAGGTGTGAGACGACATTTTTCTTTCTTTTATGAACACTTGAGAAGATGTTAATACTGCCCTGAACCCTATTCAACGCCTGATGAAGTAGTTCAGCATTGTGCGACCTCCCACCATTTTTTTATTCTTAGATAAAGCTCTGGAAAGTACAACATATTACTTAATAAACAAACATCTAATAGTTATTTATTTGTTTGATTTGACTCTAAACGTCTGAGTCAACAATTTTTCAGTTATGTCAGGATGGGTCTTCCTAGGTTGAACCAGTATTAAGAAAGGGTTTATGTGTCTTGCTCAAGAACACAACGACGGTGAAGCTCGAACTTGCAACTCCTCAGTCTCGACCCAAACAATCTACCACTGAGCCACTGCATCCTTCCAACATCCATTGTTATTTAAAGTGGCGTCCAATTGTACAACGTCAAAAATTTGATACAGTATATTAAGTGGAGTAGCTATTTTTTTTTTGTTTTTTTTTTAATATTTGGGAGGGTTTATAACTGAATATATACAGTGGGAAATCTTGCTTTTGAGAGAGAAGACCACTGGCTCTGTAAACGTTCGCCTGATATCTGGGTTTGGTATACGCACAAACTATACAAAACTAAGGCAAGTTCAACGATGTGAGTGCTGTTGAGCACTCTTTGTACTGGTGCCAGGTTTTACAGGTAGACATTACGAATAAAGATAGGTACTATGCCGTTGCCGCTTTCTATGACTTGACGTCATAAATCTCACGAGACACCAATTGTAACGTGCGACGGCGCGCAATGGACAAGGGACGTCCAGAAAGTGTTGGTTTTCGATGAAATAATTATTATTTCTCAGCACAAAACAGTGTTGTTGTTGGTTTTTTTTCATTCTGTTTCTCCTTTCCAAATATATTTTGTAAAACAAGTGAATGAATATAAAAACAAATCAATAAATGCATGCCACGATCGCCGACGCTTCGAAAACAAAATTGTTAGAGATAATACATTAGTTGTGTCCCCGATATGCAGTTCGCTGATCATGAAGCAATTGGATCTGCAAGAAATGCGATAAGAGACGGATTCAGTGTTTATTCTATCCGGGTCAGCTACCGGACCTTTATCTTAAGTGGGTGTCTCATCCAGCCACGACAGGGAAACTCAGGATAAACATTATTATAAGCGCTGACTGGACTTATAAACCAACTTAAATTTTCGCATGTTTTTGTCTTTGCTGCAACTTTGGCGTGGAATCATGTTCCTGTTTTGCAAAACTGGACTATGATATGATGATACACAACATGTATTTATGGACATGTTCGCGTGTATAAGTTTTATTGTTTTCTTTCTCAATAAAATCGCAAAAATACATCGCTCTATAAAATAACTAACAAAAAACGCAGTAAAGTTACTAACACAAAAAGGAGAGACGGCCGATATAACACCTTCCTCTCGAGCAGAGAAAGCTAATATGAGACTGCACACACATGTAAGCGCTTTCCTGCAAGAAAACTTACTGCAATAAAATAACCAACAAAAAAAACCGGACAGACAATTAGACAGCATTAGGCGCTTAAAAATACAACACTGTCTTCTCCAGCAGCAAGCGCTCACTCATGACCACACATGCGCGCATTCTTGTAAGAATGTTTTATCGGACCCGAGGTTTCTTGTGCAGACTCATCAGTTATTTCGCTTTTGGTACTGTGGCGACGGCTCCGGTGAGCCTTTGCACTCTTCAGGCTCGCTAGAGCCTGCGCTGCAAGCATAAATGAGACCCAATGCACCGTTTGAGTTGTACTTAACCCTTTGTCCAGTGAATAAGGCTCAGGCCAGCCTGTGCAAAAGTGCAGACTCGTCATAGCCTTTCGCTGCTCGCTTACATAGCAAACTATCGCCATTTGAGCCAGCATTTCAAACATGGTATTCTGCATTGTCAAGTGAATATAAAAATGACCAAACCCGTCAGAGCATTGGCTGCTCGCATTAACTTATCGCATTGTGCGCCATACGCCATTTGATCAAGCGCTCGGGATTGTGTTTTGTGACTAAGGCTCAGACGAGCCCGAGCCTATGCAAAGGTGGTTTCTCGCCAGGGACATAGTGTCCAACTTTATGTACGCCCCTTCAGACGTTAGCGGGAAAGTAAGACGTTATATTCAGAATAGTCAGCGAGTTTTTCGCGCCATCACTTAATGACGTTCCCGTTGTTACGTACGTCGTAAACAAGTACAAGACGTCGAAAACAAGTGCCGTCATTTTGGCAAGTAATAAGAAATTCGCTGGGCATCGAAAGGGTTAAATCTCCCGAAAACGATGCTCATTCAATAACCCAAACCTATATTTAAAAATATTTCGTCCGGGACCCGTAACGAATTGTCGTCCAGCACCACCTTACGTTGTAACAGACATCCCTAAGCGTGATATACATAATTTAATTATTTTAATCTTGGCATTTGTATAGTCCGTCCAGCTAACAGAGACTGGGTGTGTCAGACAGAGGGCTGTCATACACTGTCAAATAAGACTAGTCTACAGTAAATCGGGTGTAATAGCCCATGTACGCTTTACTCGTGCAACCCACTGAAGCGCAGACGGCAAGGGTGGCCAACTTGATACGTTAGCATGCCTGGTAAACGTGTATCTTTAGTATGCTACAGGGGACCTGCTGCAATTCATTTACCGGGATAGATATGTTGTGAAAGCCGGGGGAGGGTAGGTTTTCACTTTCTTCAAATTCTGTCTGTATGGCAAAATTGGTTTGGTTTTTAAGCTGGAGACAATAATAATAAATCACCATTTAGAATTCAGCGGGACAAGGGTTAAGTATCTGAATCATGAGAAAGGGCATACAAACATGAGATCTGGTCTTATTGCATATCCGCAAAAGCCTCTAATAATCGCTCATTCTGTCGTGTTCAGAGGGACTAGATGTCTAAAAGTTGTTCGGGGTCTTCTTCAACTTGCATACTTTGTATATGCTAGAAGCGAAAGCCCTGGCGAGGTCATGCATACATGCAGTCTCGTCGGAGCCTTCGCCACACGCCGATGTAACAAGAACCATTATCTCGTGTGCTGATTATTTATAGTAAAACGTAAGTGTGATTAAAATTTCATTACGGACCATTATTTTATTTACTCATTCAGTATGATTATTTGAATGGTTATAATTTCGAACATTGTCTGGGCACATATATCTAGACTAGTCAGTCTCCTTGTTATCCAAATTAATTCAAAATGCCCTTTTCTCAAAATGGGACTCAAAACTACTGCAGGTATAATTCACAGGTATACAGGTGTAAAGCGCTTCACGGTGAATAAATTCACTCTGTCTTACCGATTTTTAAATGGAAATGTCCATGGGTGTGTCTTTGCTAAGAACCGCCCAGTCTCTCTTAACTGGACGGACTATAGCAATGGCCATATCAGCAATCCGAAGCCATTATTAACTAACGCATTTTGACGTCATTGATTAGAGCAAATGCTCCATTTTCCATAATATTTTCAAAAGTATTCAACACTTATCTTCAATTTTTCTTGAATTTGTTCAATGTTGTCTAAAAATAGAAAATGATGTAATGTTCTCAAATAGCCTATGGAGTTACAATCCCTATACAACCATTGTGTAAAATATGAACCACCTATAGCTACACAAAAACGGCTAAGAGATATTTGTTTTACAAGCCATACAATCAGTAAATGTTTGACCTTGACCTTTTGACTCATTAAAAGGCCATGTCTTAAATCCAAAAAGCGTATTTGTCATCCACACACCGTATGCCAACATTGAATTAGATATGAGTATCCTCCACCAAGAAATGTAAGAGGGGTTCACATTACAATCCATACAGCTTGCTTTCAGTTTAACCTTTGACTCTAAGGTTAAATTGGCTATCCGCAAAATTTCTTATCACCTTCACACAATAGGTAATACTGTACAAAATATGATCAGCTTTCATCAAAAAAAGAGTTATATTAGCATTACGAGCCGTATGTCAGATTTTAAGTATTTTTGACATTGACTCTTGACTCCAAGGTCATAGAGGTGATCTGAAGCATCGTCGTCTACATACCATAAGCTATCATACTGGTAGATATGAACATTATCTGTCAAACTTGAAAGAGGAGTTCGTGTGTAGACAGATTTAAAGTGTATTTGATATTGACCTTCAATTGACTCCAAGGTCATATCGTCGATCTGAAACCTTCGTTGCAACATACACACCATAGGCCAAATATGAATATGGTTTATTGGAGTTGATGTTTCATTTTAAGTGTATTAGACCTTGCCATTTGACTTCAAGTTCATATTGGTTATATGAAACTTTCATTGTACTTAACATACCATTGGCATTCATCGTGTCAAATATGAACACCATTGGTAATAAAATGAATGATATCGTATGGAATCAAATCATTGCGCCAATGAGGAACACCCTCCGTCAAAAAATGCCTTTGACTCCAAGATCATATTGGTGACCTGATTTCTTATTGGCACAATGACTGTATGTATACAAACTCCTCTTTCATGTTTTGACTGAGGATATTCATATTTGACACAACGATTGACAATTGTGTGTTAATTTCAAGAAAGGTTTCAGATCACCGATTCGAAATTGGAATTAAAGGTCAAGGTCAAATAAACTTAAAATATGTCATGCGGCTCCAAACGTGAACTCTTAATTTCTTTCTTTTTTCGATAAATGTGATTTATGTTTTGTACAATAATAGCCTATGGTGATAACAAATGTTTTGGATCTCAAATTTGACCTTGGAGACAAACATCGAGGTCAAATAGGCATAACATAAGGCTGTATGAATTGCAATTAAAAACCGATTATGTCCAAAACTTTTCTTGTTTTTCCGTTGTTCAAGACATCTGGCTACCAGTTCAAAGTTTTGCTTTTAAATTCAACTAATCTCACACTTTTCAGACGACAATTGTTGAAAAACACTAACATCAGTGTTATGTTAGAATAAACCGCATGAGATAATCAAAACTATAGCAAATCATGATCCTTTGTCACACTGGTAAATGTATACGTCGTTTTGCTGGTATTTACGCATATTACTGGCACTTCATAGACCGGATGTGGTAGACATTGGTGTAAATACTGTATTTAAAAACATGCCATATACCACAAGGGCTATAGACTTCAATCATTTTTAAGCATTCAGTACGTGCATGGCGATTTATGTAAGCATTTAGGAAAAGATTCGAGTACAGATCGAATACTTATCATTCGATCGGTACTCGAATCTATTCCTAAATGCTTACATAAATCGCCATGCAAATACTGAATGCTTAAAAAGGATTGAAGTCTATAGTCCTTGTGGCATATGGCATGTTTTTTTATATAGTATTTACACCATTATCGATCATATCCTGTCTATGAAGTACCGGCAATACGTGTAAATACCAGCAAATCGACGTATACATTTACCAGTGTGATTGTGTCAGCGGTTAAAAAGTGCTAAAGAAAACATCCTCAAATCAACCATGTGGAAGAGACAGTGAATATATAATTGGTGCGTTTCTAAAGTCCTTCAGTATATATGACGTTGTTATCTCACTCCCTGCTAATTTACTTTCGAAATTATCTTATGAACAAAACAAAATAACACATTTTATTATTTTCTGACATAAATCTATTTTCAATCATGCAAGGTTTTATTTCTTTCCAGAAAGTGGTGACTATTGTTGCCAATGCATAGGGCCAGTTAAGCAAAACTAATTTGCGTAAAATTGCAATTATTTTCTAATCCATCATTTTAAACATGTGTTTTGGGTGCTCAAAAGAACCGTCTTATCAAGACGGTTCTTTCGACCACCCACAACATATGTTTTGGTTGAGAAATGAGAAAAATAATTTTCAGTTACCCACTCTTATCTGGGGACCTGCAATGATAACATTTGCAAACACTTTGAACCATGATCAGTTAGGCAAAATATAGCCCTGATCTAGACACTCTAATGGTATCACTGGCATATACTCTGAAAAAGATAATTTAAAAATGGAACACACGCACATATAACCCACGAAATGTAAGTTTTGTTTTTATTTTCTGTAAATTTAGAAATTTTTGGTCTGTGAATTCGGAAATTTTTGGTAGAGGTTAACAGTGTTTCTGACAGCTCCTTACGTAGATAAAAAGGACACAACTCAAAATTGTAAATACTATAGTTATGGGTGCTGCGTTCTTCATATCTTCAAATGTTGGTTAATACATTGCTCAAAATATTTAAAGGAACACTGCATGTTTTGCCATTGATCATAATACAAATGCACACATAGTCCGGCTCATAGCAAGAGTTGTGTTGATAAGGCGAAAACATGTTAGTCCTGTGATAAGTTTGGTTACCGATCAAGGACTATGTTTCTTGATAAAAATGAAGTAATCCCTTTCCAGAAATCTCCATGGAACGCTTTATGTAAAAATGGAATTTTGTTAAAAATACCCCTTTTTTCAAAACCCAATTTTAAGGCGATTTTTTCAATCAAACGCAACAACACCGTCATTTCTGTGCATTCAAAAGCCTTTTAATGTTGCAGAAAACATTAGGTTACGCTATTAAACATTTTTCGACTCGTACAATATAAAAATGCACGCAATATAACTTAGCATTGTGGGTAAGCCAATCTTATTTTATCAGCAAAACACATTGACTGTTGGTCGCTGAAATTTAGAAATTAGAATGTAGTAAAACCTGTATTAAACGGCCACTCTCAAAAAGACAGAAAATTGATTTCCAATACCAATTATCGCTTAATGCAGGTCAAAAGTATTGCAGAATGCTCCAAAGGGAGCATTCTGCAATACTTTCGACCTTCATCAAGCTACCAATTGTCATTAAGACCTTAGTTTTGTCTTTTTCAGTGGCCATTTTACATAGTTGGCCATCCAGAGCCTGAAAAAAATTCTGTTGGCATTTTTGAGTACACTTTGGCATCAATGCTTAAAATGTATATTGATGTGTTTTAAGAAGGATAGGGGTGGATGCCAAGTCTGGAAATGTCCCAAAGTCCCAGAATTAGGTCAAAGGTCAACTGAGTGCAAATTATTGTATATACGTCAGATTTTAGCGTTTTTATCAATTAGCTATCCAAAATAATGATTCAAAGTAATGCAAAATCTCTTTTGGATAATACAGCCATGCTATATAAACAAACAGCATCATCAAGGCATGGTGTGTGTTTGGATCAAAGATCATGTAAGTGCAAAATCGGTGAAAATTGAAGCAATATTTTATTTATATGGGGCAAAATTCAAATTTTAAGTTCCCTTCTATCCTAATGGAAGAAATTTTTTTTATTGCTATCCTGCTAGGTGTGTGTCTATCATGTTTGAAAGCAATGATTAACCAAGTTTCCCGCGGCCAAATATTCAAAATAGGCATGTAAAGTATGTTACTGTATAAAATCAATTAAAATGTAATACAACTAAGAATAATCATTTCATTTTAAAGAAATTTTGTTTTTGCTTATTGCATTGTATAAATAAGTCTTTTTATGCAATTATATTATCCTTTTATACATAAGACGTGTTTAAGTTGTTACTTACGTTACATTTTACGTTGATATTGAGTCATTTCTCAAAGGTATATGTTCCTAGCTACAGCTTTCACGAAGGACTTGGCCATGATCTCATGCTTATAGGACTAAAATATATTTATTTTCTTATTTCAAACATTCGTTGGGTTCGTTCCCATCTAAGAGTAACGTGAAACAATTTTTATAAGGCCACTACCTGCTAATTGCATATACTAAGCATAGCCCCATGAAAACACAAAGACAAAGCCTCCTTTCATAAAACATCAGGCGTGTTGAAACTATGATAGAATATTGTAAATACCATATACTGTAAGGAATATATAATCACATTGGTCTTCACATCGGTCTCTTAGTAGATGGTAACATGCATATCATAAAGCTAATATACAGGTACATTTCTACACATTTTGACCATCCAGTGAAAACATTGTTAACTTTTTGTGGGGTATATCATGGAAATAGCCCTGACATTAAGGGTAATCCTCCATATAACTTTAAACATTTAATTGTAGGGGTGTCCTTTCGTTTAAACATATTAATGAAGAAATGTTAATTCAAAAGCAGCATTTCTTTGAATCAGGCTGCTTGTGTAAACGTATTCATCCATACATAAGCAGTATAGATATGATATTATAGGTAACCTCTAATTTTAAGATACCAAAAGATATATATCTATGTCTTTCACAGCGCAACTTATTATACATAGTAATTGTTTCCATTTCGATAAATTCAATACTAATTATCATTATTAAACACATTTTGCTTATTATTTTTTGCAATGATGATTGAGATCAAATGCTATGAGGTTATTGGCATGTGTTTTTTATGTTATTCTTTTTAACTGTAAAATTCCAATGCACATTTTATTCCAAATTAAATTTCCCCAAAACAGATGTCTGGTCACTTCTTTGGAACACAGACATTCACCATATCGGTGAACCCAATTATTTGATTGTGTTCATAGTTTTCCATCAGTTTGGGGTCATTTCTTAGTATTTAAAGTAAATGTGTCTTGAAATGGTTTTCTAATATGTACACTTACTAGCATAATCCATTTGTTTAACATCTCCGATTTGCTTGATGTATATAAGATCCTAAGGTAGTTAGCTCGCCTGTTCTAGTGTAAAATCTATCTGTTAACCATGACAATTTGCTAAGACAGGGATTGATTGCATATAGGGTAGATGACTTACATTAATGTATACATCTACTGCTCGTAGATACAAGTGCAATATATCAGATTGGATAACACTTGTAATTGGTAACATACTCGAAATGTGTAGTTTTAATATGGCATTACTCTTGAAATAAAACTGAACTACTTTCCTTTCACTATATACAAGTCAGTTCTCAAACATTGTTAGTCTTCACAAATATCTACAAGGGTATAGGTACAAGAGTGAGCAAGTATATGCTTAAAATGCTTTCTGGAAGCTGTTGTCAGCAATGTTGTTCACATTTTCGATGGTTTTGCATATATATTTAAGACTATCACAATAAAAAATAGTAAGTGAGTATGATCAGGAAATACCACAATCACAAACCACAGACAACCCCGTGGCACCGTGAGGAAGAGTCGCTCAACCATCACGAGACACCAGGAAGACAAATTAAGTAAAGCAACCAGCTCTCTCTTCCCCATCAAGATGATTGCAATACTAGAATGGAAATAAAGTAACATACAACAAAACATTGAACAATTACAGACTCTCACAATGGGAGCAACAATAAACAAAAAGTCAACAACAACAGAACCACCTATAAGCCTAATTTAGTAAACCTTTTAAAACCAACAAACAGACCATAACTCACTTTTCATAGGACATATATGAAACATTACTAGGGTTACAAATAGCTCAACAAAATCAAATAGGCTTTTAAAAACTAAAAACAAACTACCTTGTGAATAAGAAAAGCAAAGAAATAAGCTGCGTGTGACACTACTTTTTCAACATTCAGTTTAATCTGTGAGTTTCAGAGATGCAAACCATACTAGTGAATTTTGGGAATAATTTTTTGTTTTATGCTTAAAAACAAAACAGTTAACTGATCTTTAAATAAAGTACCATTAACGTTCGAATGATTTGTTGTTTATGTTACCATGAAATATGTTCAGATGTTTACAAGACTGCTACATGGCTTGGGTAACCTTACCTCAACCAACCTTAGTCTAAGATAATTAACAAGCAGAATAGTTTCTATCAGAATTGCTGCAAAATATAATAAGATAATCATCATTACAATATGATATAAAATCTAGCTCAACAAAACATAGAAGATTTTAATGGGGACAGATGATATATTAATTTTATAATGTAATTGTCAACAGTGAAAAGTGAAAATTAAAAGAGTTCAGCATACAAGGAAAATAATTTAAAACTAGATCTATGTAACATCCCATATTTGGACATAAACCATGCTGGTTTTGTACTACGATGTTATATTTGCAATCTTCAAAAACCTATACCTGCTATAGAAGACACTCAGCACTACCCCTGCCTTATTTCCTGCCTTGCCACTAGATGTATGAAATAATGCTATACTATTTTAAGTAAATTATTGATACTAAGTCAATGTTTAAATTATGATGTATATTGCATGTTTATCTTTATGTACCATTGGTAGAAATCTGAAAGCTGCAATATTAATGTAAAGAACCAATCAAATTACAAAAAGTAATTGAGTAAGACCAGGAAATGCCAAATTCACACATTGCAGACCAACCCATAGCACTCTTTTAAATTAAGTCTTATATAGAATAAAGTGCGTGTAGTATATGTAAGAAAATTGTGGAGAGCAGACCCAAATTTTATATAAACCTAACAACAATTTACTACCTTTATCCATTTATGTAAGGCACCTTTTGTTACCTACTTTACCTGATTAATATATGTGCAGCAATTTGAGCCCCATTATTGTTAATATAGTTATAATTGGATTTTATTATGATTGATATTGCAATGTAAATAATAGAAAAATGAATCTGTAAGCAGCTATGCGTTACATGCTGGAGCCAGTACAAATTACATATTAATTAGCATATTTAAATATTTACTTATTTCACTTCATTGCAAGTTAAAAGTTATAAACTACTTAAAATATATGAAAATGAACATTTTCAAATAGAATATAGATCAATATCATGTATATTTCAGGTTAGGTATGATGGTTTATTCTAATACATGTAATTTGAAAAGTCATTATCTGCAATTTAGTATAAAATGTAACATACTTATCGCTGATGAGCAGAAATACATATCACAGATGTATGCAATTGATTTTTATGTCTAGTTAAAACAGGTGATGCTAAACTGTTTCACTAATACTATTAAAATAAATCAACATTAGCTTGTACTGTGTGTACTGTTATTTTCAATGCTAGTAGGGTAACGTTGATTACAGGTGATTTTTAGTAAAATGACCACAGAAAAGTAATCAAATTATGGGTTTCTATGGCCCCAAGACATGTTCCAAACTGAAAATAATTTTACTTTCTAAAAGGTGCAGCAAACTCTCAAAGTAGCCCATATATCTCAGTTTAGCCCAATTGAGAGAGAATTTCAGTCAAAATTGCACAAAACTTACGATGTTTGTCTTTGTAAAGGCCATAAAAGGATACTTCCAAAGGGGTTCCTCTAACAATAAACATGTTAAATTAAGCCTTCTGAAAGACTTCTATCGTTTTTAGAGTTTAAAAAGCACTTTGTTGTTGGACCAGAGAAAAAAGAAACACAGTTTGTAAAAATGCACCGATTATTGCACTTGATGACCTTTGACCCTATTTCAAGTCCAAATATAAACATCTAGTGATAAAAAACATTTTTCAATGTTTTTCAGACTTATAACTATAAGCATACAAAATTAAGCCTGAAATGAAATATGTTTACATATAAAAGGATAAAGTTGTTTTACAGTAGTACATATTTTCTCAGTTTTGCACTCAATGACCTTTGACCTAATTTCTGGCCTTCATATGCAAATTCAGACTTGGCATCTACCCCTATGGCTTTGTACACATGCTAAATATTATGTTAAAAGTAGTCTAACAAATGTACTCAAAAATGCCAACAAAACCAAAAATATGCATCTTTTTTCGATTGAGATTGCCAACTTACACAGGTTTTACTGTAATATATTAAATCTGGTTGTTTATGCTCTAGCTTTTTTTATATTCTATTCATATATAGCAGCTGACCAGTGTTCAACCCTTACAATTTAAACCAAGATAGATCTTGTTTTCTAAACGGTGTAGATCCAGATGAGCTTGTTTCTCAGGGTTTTTGACTTAGTTTACGATTATTGGTAATTTTGCACACCGGATGAGGATATCTGATATTTTATCCTGGGATAGAAAATCTTATCTCAGCCATGCTATCTTACCCAGGACGTCAAGTAATTTCATCATGTCAATAGCATCTTAGTGTTCAGGGACTTCTGGAAGCTTATTTTAAAGCCAATAAATAAATGAATAAATGAGCAAAAACAGCGGTGAGCAAGAAAATGAATCCATTATTCGTATGAGGGTAGGATAGAAAAATCAGTCCCTTTGAATCACCGTTTGTCATCACTCAGCAAGCCTCGTTATGCCAAACGGCGATCCTCGGGATGGATTTTTCTATCTTAACCTCACGTTCATGATAGATTCTTATATTATTCTCATTCAGTAAATCATCCTTTAAACATGCATGCACCGCTATCTAAAGGTGCTAGAGGCGTTAAGTCGGGTTTGAGGCCTTACCAACGCCCCTACCTATGGTATACAAGCAGTGAAGGCTCAGACTAGACTGGCCATTTGCACAAGCACGTCTGAACCTTCATAGCTTGTATATGCGATTGTAAAAAAGGCATAGGCTGGTGCGTTTCCCCTTTTTCTCTTGAAAGTTCCATGATAGAGCTCTATGTCTCAAACAGATGATAGCAATTCACCATACATTACATTTATTAACAGGGTTCATGTTGGAGCCAGTGGGACACTGGAATGCTTTGGCAAAGTCGATGTTGTTCTGTAGGGGCCCATTAGCTCTGAAAAAAGTAATATAAAGTAGTTCATTAATAATGATATAGTTGATCATGGTAGCCAACCCTTTTACAAATACCTCATCATGAGATACCCTGTCTCAATAGTTTGCAACCAGATAAGGCCCAATCCAGCCTGCTCAGCTACTAAGACGTAGTATATATAGCCAGAACATATAGTTTCATAATAATTCCAGCCATGATTTTTACACTGTTGAATTATTTTGGCAATCTCCGTAAATCAGTTATAACTGCTGGTAAAACAAATCTCATATCAGTCACAAATGATATATTTTCTATTTCGCGGAGAAACAGCGCAACACACACAGAACAGTGAGAAATTTTGCAACGTTTTGCGGCGAAATTTATCGGCGCTTCTCCGCGATGAATGTCATTGTAGCTTGAATATTAAATACTAAAAACAGGTAAAATGAAACTTACATGTTTTCTTCGCGAAAAAACGTTTTTCACAGTGATATTTCGCCAGGTTTCCTGGCGAAATCAAGGTTATTAACTCGCAAAATTTGGTTGTTTCGCCGCAAAAAAATGACCGCCAATCACAGAGAAAAGCGACAAAAAATTTTACCAGCACATCACTTTTGTATTTCTGGATGAATTTAACTGCAAGTGTTGTAATATCCAGCACAGACTGTTTTACAACAACTTATATGTAATATATTTCTTTCTCCTTTTCCTCTTTACTTTCTTTTTCTGCATACTGTTTAGTGTTACATGTAATAAGAAAATGTTATAATCTTGCGAGCAAATAAATAGTCCATAAATAGAAGCGTATAGTAGATATAATGTGACGAATGCAATTATGTTTAAATATATGCTAGTTTAGAATTATAAAAAAAATAAAATAAGTTTCACCTAGGAGTACTAAGGAAGTTGCATACAAAACTTTGGTTCGGCCTAAACTAGAGTATGCAGGACCCATTTGGAGCCCTAACTCAAAACTTCAGATTAATCAGATTGAGAAAGTTCAGAGGACAGCAGCCCACTAGACCTGCAGGAGATGGCAAAACACGAGTAGTGTCGGCAAAATGCTTGATGAGCTTGAATGGCTATCTCTTGAGGCCCAGAGGTACCAGTCCTCCTTGCTTCTCTTTCACAAGATTCATTGTAGAGCAGTGTCTATTGATAAAGACAAGCATATGACCCCTGCTCACATTAAGACAACTACCAGGTCATCACATAGTGCTCAATATCGTAGACACCAGACATACAGTGATGCCCTGAAGAAATTCTTTTTCCCTCGACTATTCCACATTGGATAATCTGTCTCCTTCTGTGGCCAGTATCCAGTCCACAGAGGAGTTTAGGGAACTCCTTATTTAATCAAAAATTCAGCCAAAAGTTTTTTATTTTTTTTTTGATTATCAAACTTTCCAAATTAGCACTCCCTGGTGCCATGCTCAAGTATAAGCTAAACCAGTAACGAAAGAAAGAAAGAAAGGAAGTTTTGGATGGCAAAAACTGCAATTTATCAGGACATACTTCACTAAATCTTGCTGTACCCACCTGAACATAGCAAGGCTGTATGAGTCAATTTTAATTCTTAATTTCCTCGCTGGTTTCGTGAAAATACTACACCATATCTACAAACAGAAACAGACTATATAGGCCAGCAAACAATATTTCAGTACTTATTAAATCAGCAGGCAGCAAAGCTTCAGGCGAGTCTGCGCATATGCGCATATGCGCAGACTCTCCAGAGGCTTCGCTGCTTGCATACACAAAACATGGATATATACGAGCTGCAAACCAAATATCTATGTGTCTTGATCCACATCTAAACTTAGGGTGATGTTGGCGCAATGAAACCGGTTTAAGCCCTCCAGTAAAATGTTTTACTGACTGTTCCAAGGCGATACTTCCTTTGTGGATCATTTGTGTTTTTGTGTCTTGTGTTTCTCATGCTTTTGCGTCTGTTAATTGCTGCCTTGCTGTCACCTGCTGAGAAAAGGCTGACCTCTTGGCTCTTGTTGGCGATGTTTATTGTATTTTCGTTACTTTCCCATGTGATATCCTGGATCAGGTGAAGTACTTGATTGTATTGTTTCCTGATCTTTGCTGTCTTTTTTACTTTAAGTATCTAGCTTTGCTATATATGTCAACATCTGCGTTTATAAAAGGCACTTGCGATTATGCGAAAAAAACTCTAGTGCTTGCTCATATGAAAATAACAGACAGTTTGGGTCACCATATTATATTTTGACACTTATTGCATTGGCAAGCTGTGAATGCTACGACATGCCTGTACAAAAGGTCAGTCTTATCAGAGTCTTCCCTTCTAGTGTGCGCAAAGTAGTGATATAGATAAAGGCTCTGAACAAAATAGGCCTGGTCACAACCAAACCTGTAATAACTAATTAAATGAACCCAACAATGGTCAGATTGTCACCAATGCTATATATACATTATTTACCAACAACCTTATTTTACAACTCAAATTACTTATAACTTAAAGTGTTAACTTGTTCTGTGAATGTAAAGTTAAGTAGGGCTGATTTTAGCTTTACCCATTTAAGCATACACAAATCTGATGGGCATCTGATCAGTATAGACCTGACCAATGTTATATAGACTTTATCGGCCAAATCCTTTTTTCTGCATATTAAAGGATATGCACAGATACTTAGCTTAATCTAAGTGTTTTAGTCATTTACGTACTATAACATAAATTAGGTATATACCTTTAATCATAAACATTAAAGGAGACATTCCGAATAGAAGACAAAAATATGGAATAGCTTTACATAAACGATTTTGACCAACCTGTGCAGAATTTAGGAAAAATAGCTGGTTACTATCATAAGATAATCCAGGTAATTTAGGTTCCTCTTTTCCATTGGCTACAACCCATTTCCGATATGCCTTCAATAGAAAGAAAGACAGTTGTAAGGATCTATGACAATTAATTTGAGTCTTGATCCATAGAAGAGGTTGAATTTGTTTTTAATCTTTTTGTAAATTTATCAATTTAATAATTTGTAAAAGTTGTTACAAGTACATATTTCGAACACAATCCATTTACGCTTGATGTCAAAAATTGAAATAAAAAGCAGGATGGTCTGGATGGGATTTAATAATTAGTGAATATAGAGAAAAATTATTCAAGAATAATGAAGTCCTAAAATAATTAATGATTATATTGTTTTAATGAATAGCAGATAAAAATACTGAAACTGAATAGGTTTTAAAAGAATAAACCAAAATATGAGTCCTAAAATAAAATGATGATATATCAAATGTTTTACAATAATGGAAATCATTTAGATAATTAAGAACACAAATTTAATGAGAATGAATAATGGGTTAAATTTTTAATGATTAGAAAATACCAGATCCCCATCCAAACCCTCAACCAGGTGTGGGGGTAAATACAATCCTTTTTTAACTGCACAATATAATGCTGGAAGATCTACTGTTTATATGGGCCTCCTCATAAAACTACCTGGCATGGGTATTTGCAAAAATACATTACCCAAAACAGTGAGTATATTTCTAAAATTCTACCACAGTTGAAGTTGCAGATACAGAACCACCTTAAGAGGCCACTGCATATATTACACATTGTGGAAACATGAAAAATCGTTCTTTGAGTACCCTCAGTGTTTATCTTAATTAAAATAAATAAAATAAACCAGAACTCCACTTTTAATCCGAATCCAATGTATCCCATATTAATTTGGATTTCATCTGCTACGTTAAGCTATCCAGGTTTGATTTATTAAGTAAATTTAGATTAGATATGTGGGTTTACTGAATAAACCAAAGATAAATACTCATTCATTTAGCTCTGGGTTGAGTCATTTAAAAGTCGAATGACACCCATAATGTTCAGAGTTAATCAAACAGTTCAGACTTAACCATACAGTCTTCTGCTGTTTTTTTTTTCAATTGGTTTGACTATATATACAATTGGGTTCTTCTCTTTTGTAGATTATTATAATATTTTTTAATTGATGATCAAGATATTTTTACCTTGAAACTTTCTTTCATGCCTCCATTGTCAGCAATATTTTCTTTCAGTGTCTTTGTCCCATTCAGCTGCAATGTAGAAGAGGTACAGCTTAGCGTTTGTTTAGGACACGCACAATAGAGATGATAAGAAATCTGGCCTCGAGGTTATAAAGCTTGAGTACAATCTCAGACTCAAAATAAAGTGTAATGATTGGCTGCTTGCGCGCACGTGTCCGCAAGCAGCCAATCATTGCGCTTTATTTTGGGTCTGAGGCTGTACTCTAGTTTTATAACCTCGAAGCCTGGTGTCTATGCCTGGTGATTATGTGCTGGTCTGGTCATATTTATCAGAGGAGTTTCTTGTTCAGAAAGTGTGTATGATCAGGAATTCTCATGAACTTTGTTTTGTAACTCGACGTCTGATTCAATCACGTCCAAAATTTGTGACAGTTTATCGCATTGGAACTAGTTTGACGTCATTTATTACGTCATATTTCATTTGATGACTTACGCCTTTGTGTGTCTTTAAGAGGCTTGAAATGCTCAAATTTGAAAGGGGATAGCAATATGCAAAGTTTAATTTGTGGAGTTATATCGCCAGATATACTTTCCGAAATTACGTTTTACCGCTTTCATTTGAGCGTAGCCATAAAGTAAACTTTAGACCGTATAGCCAACAGTATACCTCCCCAAATGAAATGTTTTGAATACAGTTATCCCCTAAATAACACAATCACACAGTGCAGACCAACTCATCGCGCACTATTGAAGATCCACAGAAAAATGACAGTCACAAGACATCAGGATGACAATTAAATCAAAGCAACCAGCTCTCCAGTCTTGGTTTTATCTTGTTATTATTCCCATGCTTTATTAAAAAAAAGCAAAGGGGATATTGTAACCGCTTAGTCCGTCTGTCCGTCCGTTATGCTATCTCCTCCTAGACCATTGGATGAAATTTAAATAAATTTGGTGTGTAAGTTACTCACATGAAAGGGGTGTGAAACGGCAGATTTTTTTGGCCCCTGGCCTGGGGACCTGGGGAAGCGTCAAAAGGTCAAATATCATTTAATTTCAATTACTAAGCCAATTTCAAAGATTTTTATACCAAAGTCACCCCAGGGGTGGTCTTTGGGGCACTGGGGTGCCCAGGGGTCATTTTTTTCAAACATGGTCAGGTGGCATATCAAATTGATCGTGATGACGGGCATAACAGAATGTAAGTAAATTTTTATCCTAGAGTCAAACTGGTGACCTTGGGGTGAGGTCAAAAGGTCAAATATCATTAAATTTTAGTTATCATATCACTTTCAAAGATTTTTATACTGTACCAAACCTTGTGTGTGTTTTCATAAATAAAAGGTAGAAAACATATTGAAAAGAATTTTCATTCTGTTGCTAAGGTTATGCCCCAGGAGTCGGACTTGGGGGTGCTGGGGGGTCAAAAACTTTAGCATGGGGATTTGCGATGGCGCCCCATTGACTGCTTGTTCTAGTGTAGTTATTTAGTTCTATATAATTTGGGGATTTACCTCACTAAGGTAGGGCTAGTTGCCTCGTTAATTGTATAGTAACATGTTTTGGTGTGGCTGTGTCCTTATAGTGCAACTGTGTTCTTAGTGTCATTAGATGCACTGTGATTGTTCTGTGGTTGTAAAACTTCCTAGTTATATTCACTCATTGTTTGATCAATATAGTTTACAAACATTTAATTTGTTGTTGAATAAAAACCAGATACACAAAATATAACAACATTTTTGGTGCTAGATTTTCTATATTGTGTATATAAATAAATACTTTGGGATCATGGGTTTCATTGTGGAACTTTGAAACTATTAATGGGTCACTGATGAAGCCTAAATGGCAGAAACTAGCTAGTCTGGTCCAGGGAATATGCACACTCTAGTTTCAGTTCTTTGGTGCAGTCTTTGCTTCCAAAGGATACCCTTTTAAGAACATATTTGACTCCACTACAGCTGGTGACTGGGACTGTGTGGCGGCGGTAGAACGTCTCCCTGCCCTTCACTATAGTGTAGATTTTATTTTCTTGTCCTTTGGGATCATGGGTTTCATTGATAAGTTAGGGGTCTTTCATGCAAACCAAATATCTATGTGTCTTGATCCACATCTGAATTAAGGGTGAGGTTGGCGCCGTTAAACCGGTTTAAGCCCTCCAGTAAAATATTTTACTGACCGTTCCAAGGCGGTACTTCTTTTGTGGATCTTTTATGTTTTTGTTCTGTTTTGTGTTTGCTATGTTTTGTGCGCGTCTGTTTATATGTGCTTCGTGGTCACCTGCTGGGAAATGGCTGACCTCTTGGCTCTCGTTTGTGGTGTCTTCTGTGAGTTTGTCACTTTCTCATTGGTATCCTGGGTCAGGTGTGGTACTTGATTGTATCGATTCTGATCTTTGCAACCTTACTTACTTTGAAACTATTTGATGGTCACTGATGAAGCCTAAATGGCAGAAACTAGCTAGTCTGGCCCAGGGAATATGCACACTCCAGTTTCAGTTCTTTGGTGCAGTCTTTGCTTCCAAAGGATACCCTTTTAAGAACATATTGTAATACGGAATGGATAAAGGGTGTTTGAGATTTTACCCTGGGATAGAAATTCTAATCTGACTCATGTTATCTTAACCAGGCTGTCATTTTAAAATGGCGTCTTCATGTTATGTCCCATATCTGCATATTAAGGATTTCTGCAAAACATTTATGAATAAAAAAAATGATAATTTAATAATGAGCAAGTAGATAAACTCATTATTTGTGTGAGGATAGAAACAGTGAGCTTCTTGGTGCCAAACATCGATCCTCAGAATGACTTTATTTATCTCACCCTTAAAGTGAGAAAGAGGGCAAACTCAAGTAGATTTTGTCATGTGCAGATCCAGAGGGGGCCGTAGGTCTAGACCCTCTGAAAAATACTTGTCTGGATCCCCTGGAAAACCACAAAGCTACCAAACCAGCATTCAATGTTGGGCCATTCTCATTTAAATCGCGTTTCGCCGGTTGGCTGATGATGGCCCTCTTTTAGTGTTATTTCGATCCTTTTTCCTACCCTCATCAGCTAAAACAAGGTTTTTAGAGTTCGACCCAATTTTCTAGATTTCGCACATGTCTTTCAAATAGTTTTAGTATGGCCGATGCTTTTTTCTTTGATCATTGCTGATAGTCAGGGCCCTTAGGGACAAAAAATAGGTCCCGTGCGAATTGTGTGCCGATTTATGGTGACCTATATCAAAACCTTCAATGGAGTATTGCCTTTAATTTAAAGGTGGTCACCCATCTCAAATCCGCGTCTGAGGCTAGTTATGACGTCATAAATATGGCGACCATAATAAGAAACTGCCCGTTAATAAATGCTATAGTTTGAGTTGGTATGGTCATATTTATCCAACATGAATGCTTTTTTTAACATAATTTCAATTATTTTAGTCATATGATGGTTACACCAATGCTTTACCTGACTTTGACAATGAATTATTTATCGATAACTATATTTTGCTTGCAAAATACCGCAGATTTCCTATAAATACCCAGCTAATCGGGCCACCTTTAGACTGATGGCTGAAAATGTTAGTGCTCCCTCTGGGGAATTTGCAAGCTTATCCTATCTAAAAGAGGATTCCAAGCTGCGTCTTTTAATAGATGTTTGCACTATGTTCGCCGGGGCGTTAGTTTCTGACAGCCTGTTACATATGTTACCATATCAAATTTAGGAAAAAAAGAAAATTAAAAGTTTGAGCAACAGAAAGAAGGCTAATTATTTAAATTACTCATATGGTTTGCATATTGACTAATTAAGCTACATATACATACTTCTGGAGCAAAATTACAGCTTCCTATGGTGTTATGTACGTTACTTTAATTAGATTACCCTTTAAACATGAAAATTGTGACCAATATCATTTACTTATTAGCTGATGTGTGCATTTTCCAAAATGTTTTGAATATTTTGTACTAACAAACTCATTTTGGTTAGAGAAAATCCAAAGTTTGCTTTTATACTTTAAATATAGTGTCTTATACGTGCAATTAAACAGCCCAAAGGCTATACCCAATTTTAAGGAGCCGATGTTTTTGGTAGGCATCATTTAAGTAAAAATATATGAAAACATTTGCTGCTGTTGGATATCTTGCATATTTGGGATTGTCTTGCTCAATGATTAAGAATTATAGAATTTGCAGGTTTGACAACAAGATTGAAGCACTTGTTAAAGGTTGTAACATATGTTACATGACATAATAAATCAGCAAGGACATTGACTTGATGTAAGAGATGATATTTCAGGATAAAATGAATATATTTCGCATGTTTTCCCAGGTAAAGTCTCCAGCCTCTGGTGCCTAAACCTTAGGTATTGATGATTATTAAGCCCCTGTACCTTTGCTACATATGTTATGAATATTTGTTTTCAATATTTCCTAATAAAATAATTCTAAAATAAAGATACGTCCTAGAGGAACATAGAAAATAACCGTTTCACATTTAAACAGTAAAATTTAGTAAATGTCCCTCTCTAATGTAAATATTCTAAACCAATACTTATCCAAGTCATATACAATATCGATTATTATTTCTGCTTCTCTGGTAAAATAATTGTCCTCCTCATCTCATAAAAATCAGAATAATCATCAAACAAGATTTTGACTGCAAGCTGAGTAATGACCTGCTCCATCCCAAACTCTTTTAGTAATACTCTTTTGTATGTACCTATTCAAGGTGCGTCGAATAGGATATGTTTGCTGACTATAAGCATGGGTGTTAGCCTGTAACAGCTTGTTACATATGCTACTTTATCAATTTGAGAATAAGAAAATTGAAAGTTTGATCTACAGAAAAAAAGACATTAAAACTAGCTAATCAATGAACATTCTTATAGTCTGCAAATTACTGGATGACTTTACTACATATGACAGCTGATTACGGCTACATGTTGTATTATGTGCGTTACATGAACTCAATTATAATTTAAAGGTGGTAATTTTGGTTATCGTCATTTAGTTTAACGACTGCTCTGAGTCGGTTTCAAACCGTTTTAGATTATTATGATAATTTTACTCTTAATTCAATATTTCGGCTAAAGGCCATTATCAAGAAAAACATGCACTTCAATGTCAACTACAAGATGGTTGAACAGAGACTATGTAGTTGACATTCAAATGCATGTTTTTCTTGATAAAGGCCTTTGGCAGAAATATTGAATTAAGACTGAAATTATCATATGTGTTTAACATGTTTAACATTGTTCCCTATGGAATATAAATGAATATCATTTTAGATTAGGTTTAACAAACCTATACTAAATTGACGAATACAAAAAACAAAGTTTGCTTTACTTTCTTAAATATTTTGTCTTATATAAGCTCATGCACAACCCTACCCCCAGTTTTGCAGAGGAGCAAATTTTGTTTTCGCCGCTTAAATAAAACACATATAAAACAATTGCAGAGTGTTGATATTTTACATTTTCTTAAACAGTCTTGCTCATATATCATCAAGTTTTTAAGATCAGAACACTTATTAAAGATGTCAATGTGCCATTAATGAAGTCACAACCAGGGCTCTGATCGAATTCCATGCACTTTCAGGTGCTGGTATTAACTAGTTCAATGTCAGGAAAGAGCAAGAAATCATATTGGCAGGCATTTAGCTATGCTGGAGACTATATCCACGAAGCATTCTTTCACCTTTGCTAAGTGCCCTTAGAAAGCACTGTGGCGGATGCACTAGCGTAATATAGTTGTAAATTGTCCTGACTTCTTAGCTCTCGTCTGTGATGTCTAACTGTGAGTTTGTTACTTTCCCCATTGGTATCCTGGGTCAGGTGTGGTACTTGATTGTATCGATTCCTGATCTTTGTCGTTTTTTTTTACTTTGTCGATATTGTTCGACTCACTGCGTTGACGTATTGGATATTTTGGAGAAAAAAAAGCTGGATTGCAAAAACTACCACTTCCAAGAGCTGTGTTTCTCGAAGGTGTCAAATGTGCCCAGTACCAGTGCATCATTTGGAAAACCTCATCTGTCATTAATCATGACAAATCAATGCCTGACAATTATGGTTAGAAGCGGGACTGTGATAAATATTGTCCCGTTATGATGACATTGCCCATGTGCGGATCCAGAGGGGAAGAGGGGGTCCGGACACCCCCCCCCCCCTGGAAAATAACAAGTACGTATATGGGTTTCTAAAGAAATTAGCATTTGGACCCCCCCCCCCTGGAAAAAGTTTGACACCCCCCCCCCCTGGAAAATAATGGACCCCCTCTGGATCCTTGGTAAAGTATAAGTAAAGTTTTCTCAGCAATAAAACCATTTTTTGGCCCCTCTGTAAACTGTAAAATAAGCTGAGGACTAAATAAAACTGACAAAAATTCCTGGATCCGCGCATGTTGCCTCCTGCCCCTGAAACCCCTCTGCAAATGATAAAATGTGGTTGCAGCATGTCTGTATGCGAAACATCTCGGTGTAAGTACAAAGTAAACCATTTATATTGTACTGATTTGTGTTGCCGTGGAGCAGAAGAGGACTCATGTAAAATATTGCCAGTGGTCAATATACTTATGACTTTTGAACAACTATTTTCATGTGGATTCAGATGTTTCTTTTGCCGTATCAACAAGAATGCCTTATTGTCCGATTTTGACCTTTGAAGACTATTCTACCTATAAGCATGCGAAAGATAAATCAGATTGTAACAGTTTTCTATTGAAGTACAATGGGTAACTTGTAGAGGGTTTATCCTTATTTCCATATCATGAACTTACAACTAAGTAGACTCTTCTAACGTTTGATCCTTCAGGGGTCAAAATCGGACTATAATGAGTTTGGTTGATAGTGTATGCAAATGATTTTCTTTGAGAGTAGTATAAGCAGCTATAGATAAGCCAAAAGCTAGAAGCGTGGCTCTATTTACAATATTGATATGTTGCACTAGAAAAAATGGTTTCGGGCATTTATTTACATTTACTATAAAAGCTTTGACATACACATATGTTCTAGCCGGACTGGCTCATTTTACGTATTCTGCATCAATAGTTTGAAATAGAAAGACCCAAAGGTCATTGGTCAGAGGTCGTGGTACATCTATATTTATATAAACATAAGAGATTATATTTACACCGTTCGTTATCAAAAACACTGCGTGTTTTTCATTCACTCCACTGTCTTTTTATTCGTAAATCGTGACGGCATTTACGTCCCACCCTCGAACTGACTTCACACTATCTGAATATATTTTGTATGTTATGATTTAAAAGAGTTTGCATTCAGTCATGATATATAATAAGGCTGCCAGTTTATTAAAGGAATATTTCCATGCGTTGGAAATGGACAAAACGCATATATATGTGGTGTTTACATATTAGGCGTCATTTCAATGACGTCATCTTTTTGTTCTGATGCAAAAACACGATGGGCGACATGTTAATTTTAATTATTAACCTCCTAAGATTAAATTTGGTGCATTTTGACTGAAATTGGCAAACAAAATGCAAGAAAGTCCTGATCGCCATAGACTACAATGGACATGCCGTTTAAATTGCACTGATACAATATACGTTATTTTGATGACGTCATAATGACGTCCAGACGTGAAACCCAGATGGGTGACCAGGTGATTTTCATTAGTTATCCCCTAAAGTTTGGTTTGGTATAGGTCACCATAAATCGGCATCAAAGTCGCACGGGAGTCCCGATCGCCCCTGACTATGATGTTTTAATCAGACTCCGTAGAATAACGACGAAGGAGGAGCTTAAAACCGTAATCTAATTTCCAATTTTAGTTAAACAGCGATGTAGGCGGGAACTTCTTAGCGACAGCTAAATGTAATATAATTGACAGCTTAAGCCTGATGTAGGGAGGAGCGAATGTAAATTTCGTCAGGCGTTAGTAATGCGTGTTTATTTGCGCCTGCGCCATACTACAAGCAAGATAAAGGATTCTTCTTCGGCTTTCTATTTAACCGCTCAGTGGGTTATGCCCATCTCGCGGTTTAAACAAGAAAACCTCGGGAAAGCATCCTTTATCTATTACTTACAGTCATATTTCCAGTCCCAGGTACAACATAACTACCATACTGATCTATAATACACTGTGTCTTATTCTTGAATTTCTCTTTATCCTCATTGGACCACCAGGAATGTCTGTTTCCCAGTTTATCATACAGCTGTCCTGTAAATAGAGGATCTTACATGTTATTGAATTTATTAAACGAGTTGGGGAAAAGAGATAAAATGCGAGGCTTGCTGAGCATGTTATCTGCACGAATGTTAGATTCTATTTAGCATATGACGTTTAGATTACTTTGAAATCTCATTTCTGTCGTAAATACGTTATATTTTTGTCATTATGCATGTAACGTTGTTGTGGACGTCAAACCGGGTCCGTATATCTGTATACCACTCACTAGTCGTTTATCGATTTTATTGCATGGCGTAATTTCACTCCAGGACGCAAAATCATATGATTTTGTCATACAGCTGTCCTGTTAATATATATAAAAATAGGAGCCATCATTTGAGCCGTGACATGAGATTTCCAACAATGTGACATTTTGACATGTGTAGACTCGGACGAGCCTCTGCAGCCTCCTTTTAAGCTTAGAAACTCCAAATAGTGTTCAATCAGTAGCTTAAAAATCATAAAATACTCAAACGACTAGCAAAGGTTCTGATCAGACTGCGTGTATGCGCAGGCTGATCTGAGACATTGCTGGTTGCACATACCACATTGTTGGAAATCTCATACACTGGCTCATTTTAGTATGTTTTTCAATCGCTAACAACAAAGGCTGGGCAGCCTTCGCATCACAGTTTTGCCAACTGTTTGCTATAAATATTGAAACAGATATATGCTCAGACCAAAATTAATTCACCAATTTATGCCTAATGGAATTTCCCATCCTTTTCTATTTTGAATTTATGAGTTGTTGTGTTAATTGTAAGTTTCAATTACAATTAAATTTTGAAACTACAATTTGTTAGCAAACAGTTTTGAACCTGATCAGACGTCGCGTTCTGTGGCATTTGGTCTGGTTCTGCACTGTTTGCAGATGTCTTGTTAAAAAGAAGCTGGGCTTATATGGGTTTAGGACTCTAGCCCAAAGAGATAGCTTTGCATGAATGTTTTTAACTTGTTGCATTACTCTTGTGCTGTGGGCATTGTTTGATCATCCATGCCCAGTTACCAGATATAGCTTAAAACTTTGAATTTAGTATACACATGTAAAGCGACTTTCAAAAAACCATTTCAACCTGTTTTACAATGACAATGTTTGTTCCCAAATAATTTGACTTTAAATTGAATATCTGTTGTAATTCAAGCGCATTTAATCGAAATTGGAACACTTTACAAATAAATGTATAAACAATTCAGTTGTTATAAAGAGTATCAGTATAAAGAGGTTTTACTGTTCTTTTGAGCACCCAGAAACACATGTTTAAATTGATGGGTATGGAAATAATTACAATTTTGGGCTCATAATCTGTAGATGAAAAAGTTAGTGAAGCCACGAAGTCCTTCTGAGTGTTGTAAGTAGTATCATTTTTTGTAAAAGTTGGAATTAAAACGTTTTAAACTCGTTTTTTTTTAGTTTTTCCACTCTAATTTTGACAATATTTTTTTCTTATTAATTTTAGTAAAATGCGTTTGCGAAAGATTTATTAACTATCCTACACACTGTTTAATCCATATGATATTCTTATATAGATACTTACCACGGTCCACAAATCCATGTGTAAATTCATGTCCAATAACATACCCAATTCCACCATAATTTAAATAGCTAAAATACAAATAAAATAGATCAAAGGTACCATGGAACACGTTTTGGATCATTACTTGAAGAACGACAAAATGAAATAAAGATATTTATATACTACTTTAAACGTAGCACGTGGATATGAGTTCTCTAAACCTTTTTTTTAATCTTTGCATGCTGTGTCATTTTTGTGATTATGTTGTCATCTGCTGACAGTGTTAAATGGTGGTGTTGATGTCCCGTGTTCGAATCTTACATCGGGCAAAACTTTCCAGCAAGTATTATAAAAGTAATTATCAGTCACCCCTAATATTAACTGAATTGTTTCAACATAACCTAATAAACGTTTCCTATCTCACGGCATGTTACCTTTATCAGGTCATGATGACGTTGCACTTTTTGAATGACGTTGCTAATGACGCTGAATCAACACAAAAATAAAAAATTACGTCATAATCGCTAGTTTGAAGAGTGTTCAACAATGGGGTTAACTGATAAATAGAATACCAGGTTCGCGTCTTTTGATATCAAGTTTACCAGGCTCGGCTTTGAGAACGCATGTTGAATCGCTTGGCAAGCCTCGCGATGTCAACAAGCGTTCTCAAAGCCTTACCTGGTAAACTTGATATCAAAAGACACTCACCTAGTATTCTCTATATATTGTACACAAAACTGTTTGGTATTTCTGTTACAACCAGGAAACCACCAAGTTAGCATTTCATTCCAATAAAACATATAAAGATAATCTGTCAATAATATAAAGTTGGCCATCTATTTTTGTCATCCAGGTGCATGCCAAACTACACAAAACTTGTTCATTACTATATGCTCATTACACTGAAACATAAAAAGTAGTTGAGAAGTTTGTAAAAAACCTGTTTATATTTAAAAACACTCATTTATTAAATGGACATATGTTTAGGTGTACATTGGAATTGCCTCTATGTGTTCATTTCTACATGCTCATTACACTGAAACTTAAAAAGTAGTTTAGAAGTTTGTAAAAAAAAACGTTTTATGTTGAAAAACACTCATTTATTGAAAGGACATATGTTGAAGTTGTACATTGGAATTGCCTCTATGAGGCAATTTCAATGTGAACCAACAACATAAAAAGTTACTGAATTGAAGAAAACCTATTTTGAAATATACACTAAGTAAGTGTCATGCCCATTGGCTTTCCTCTTTTACACATCTCGAACTGCCAATCAGTATTAAAATACCTGTCACTATAATAGCTATAAGGCTTTGAGGCGTGACTGCTATTGAAATAGTGAAAAGTTGTACACAGGTAAATACTGAGAGAATCAAAACATCTATATATGGCATTTTTTTTTTATATTTACATACCAGCTATATTACCAAATTTGATTTCATGGATTATGCTTATGCTAAGCTGGTAGTTTCATGGTAGAAATAGTATTTTAGTATGTGAAATGGTATCCTTGTCCACTTACGCAGGCTGGTCTTTTGAATAAAATGGAGGCTGCATTATAGCCGCAGGGAACGCTGAAAATATTCAGAAAGCAAACTAGTATTTCGTATTGAACATAATATGATTATAATCTTACACTATCGCCAAAGTACCGATAGGTAGAGAAATAGATAATAATGCCACTGTATGCGCATAAATGTTTCAAAATTATTTACCCCTTGATAATGGTGCGTAATCCAATAAAAAAATTATCCACCAAACCATATATTGAGGTTACTCAAATTAACCATCTCATCAATGATATGGTACTTTTGACCACCCAAAATGCAAGCTAAAACAGTTACATGATGAAAAAATATATTCATAAATTTTCGCTCAAATGCGTTGTGTTTTTGGACCAGTGCATTCCTTTGGGAACAGTGAAGAACCGGGGGGGGGCGGGGGGGGGGGGGGTACTCTGATATTTTTACACATACGTATGCTCGGCCCATTTTTTTGGGTTCAATATTCTGATTTTCAATATTTTTTGGGGTTTTCAGAAAAATAAATCTTTTTTCGGGTTATGAAGATTTTGTGGATATATTTTTTTGGGGTCATCACAAAATTGGGCTAGTTTGAGGGTCATTTCTATGCAATTTAGGGTCTTTTTTAAGGTCAAGGTACAGAATTGGGATATTTTTTTGGGTTGCTAAAATTTTAAATATTTTTTTGGGGTGCTTGAAATTCCTGAATTTTTTTTTTGGGTGAACAGTAGATGCTGGGTCTGAGCCTACGTATGCAGAAAAAATTAGAGTACCCCCCTTGGGAGTGAAGACTGCACCAGAAGCCAGTCGATAATGATTTGCTCCTTATCATCCACATGATCAAATTATATTTATATAACATAATGAAATTTACAGCTCAATTAAATGGAAATCAGAATTTCATATTTTGGAAACAACTATACTTTATTCAGTGAAGTCTCATATGCGCAGGCTCACATGAGTGTGTGTTGCTTGTCAATGCAATAATTCATGTAGGCTCATATGTTAGGGGATTGTTTGTTTGTTTGCTTTGTTGCTTTACGTCCCAAGTCAACAGCTGTGGTCATTGCGGGACGGTCAGTTCACCTAACCACACTTTTTCCTGGGCAGGCTTGAACAAGTGGTTAACCAGTAATTCGTTCACATACTTTCGCTTGTAACTGACAACAACCCTTCTTGAATAAATCAGCTGAAAGGAGGAGAATGACCGTAGAAATTATTTCATGATCTATCTTGTTAGGGGATTGTATGAATGTAATTCTTCAATGTATCTACTGAGTTACAGAGGCATCCTAGAACAATAAAACTTTATTCTCTGAAGGCAGCGCGCATAGCTAGTCTACTTTCCAGAGAGCGAATAACTAAGATTAGATATAATAATGAGCCAGTGCATGAGATTTCCAACAATTTGGAATGTGCGACCAGCAAAGCCTCAGATCAGCCTGCGCAGTCTGATCAGAGCATTTGCTAGTCGCTTGAGTAATCTATGATTGTTAAGCTACTGAGTGAACACCATTTTGAGTTTCTAGGCTTAAAAGGAGGCTGCAGAAGCTCGTCGGAGTCTACACTTGTCAAAATGTCAAATTGTTTGAAATCTCATGCCGCCGCTCATATGTGACCCCAGGATGATCTATGCCATTTTACTTTCATACAAAATAATTGTTTCCATGATGTCTGTCAAATACATGAAATGATCAGAATTAAAGGATGTTAGTTCCAACACTTACTGATCTGATTCGTCGAGTGTCTATAATAACCATTTACTTTTACTGGAGACATTGACCACCTGAATCACACAATATATAGAGGATCTTACATGAGTGCTCATGTTTTATTGAATCTATTAAACGAATTGCGGAAAAGAGATAAAATGCGAGGCTTGCTGAGCATTTTATCTCTTTTTCGCAACGAGTTTAATAAATTCAATAACACAAGAGCACGAATGTTAGATTCTATTTATCATATGACATTAAGATTACTTTGAAATCTCATTTCTGCCGAAAAAACGTTATAATTTTGTCAATATGATGGGCGTCAAAACGTTTCCCGAAAATCGATAAACCACTAGTGGGTTTACAGATTTTATTGCATGGCATTATTACACTCCCAGGCGCGACGTCATATGATAACAAAGAATAAATTCTTGATTTTTGGATCTTAAGTCAATTTATACTTAAAACAGTAATATAGAATCTTTTTCTTCTAAATTATTTTTATTAAATTTCTTAAGACTAAATACTTCCATGCCTGTGTGTAAATGGTTCACAAATTATTTTTAAATAGTGTAATTTTGAAAATGCATAGCCTTTCTGGTTGTAATCATAGCCTTATTCTATTCTTGTACAAAGAAATTGTGTGAGTTTTTGTTTGAGTTGAATCTTTACGTCCCAGTTAACAATTTTCAGCCATGTCAGGACGTTTTCTGGGTAAAACAAGTACTAAACAGGGGATAAATCAACACAAGACAATGTCTACGTTGAGGTCAAACCAGTGATGACCCTCGATGATTTCAAGTCGATACCCCTACCACCAAGCCACTTTGCTCCTCTAGTCTTACATATAACATTACTACTGTTCAACGAAATGGCGTGGCTTTAAATTTACCATTCCTCTGAGATAGTTACTTAAAGAATCCACAAGAAATATTTTCAAAGCAAATAGTTTAATAAAAGGTAAGATATTGTAAAACACCTAATATTGCAGCGCAATGATAGGGCCATGATCAGATAGATATGCAGTATCAAGCCAGATTATGTGGCCACGGTAAGGTTAAGCAAATTACTGGCAAAATTTGAGCTTGAGGACCTCGGCCTCATTTTGAGAGAGAGAAGCCTTCGCTGGTTTGGGCATGTGGAGCATTCTAGCGGTGCAGTCAGAACAGCATGTGATATACAGACTGAGGGCAGGCGGGGAACAGGGAGGCCAAGCTAACATTGAAGAAACTGACGGAGAAGGACTGCCTTTGTGAAAGCTAACGACAGTTGAACCTCAAGAAAAGGAGCACCTGGAGATCAGGTGTGAGAACTGCTATGCATGCAGCTAGCCAGTTACCAGGAGAGAGGCCCACTAATAAGGACGATGCCCCTGCACCTGCACGTAAATCAAAGATCCGGTTATGATGATATATGGTATTTGTGAAATCAAAATTTGGTCATTTTAAAAGACTGACTAGTATTGACCACCTGTATTTTGGCGGTTTCTCAATTTAATGCTCTCTATTGTTTATTGTCATAGGGACTACTCTTTGAGAAATAAATTATGCATCCTGTGGGGAGCATATGCTTACCATTAATATTAGCCCATTTTAAGACCATAAACATACTGTACCATTCAAAAATGATTTTTGACCATACAGGGACCAATATTTTTTGTTTGTATCGCCAATAGCGCCAAATAAAACTACCCGCCAAATATAGTGTTTTACGGTACTCTTGACAGACCAAAGTCTGATACATTATACCACTGAACATTTGCATAACGAACATCCATTATACGTAAATCAATTAACTTACCTCGTTGTATCAAAATCTTTCCTTAGTTTTTTTAGATTGACCTGAACACCAGCCCTACTAAAGCTTATATAAGACCTCAGTGGGTCATCAGGGTAAACTGTAACCTGCAAGGAAACGGTAGACAAGTATGCGTCATGATATATTCTATTTTGCCAGCTGATGAGAATTTGGCACTTACAACCACGCAACTAGCAATTTAGCAATTTTCTCCCATAAAAAATCTCAAGATAAGCTGACAGAAGCATTAAATAGACAGTCTATTATTGTCATCCAGGTGCATGACAAACTACATAAAAGCTGTTCATTTCTACATGCTAATTTCGATGAATAAACGAAAGTGTTTAAGGATTTGTTTAAAAAAGCTTGTAGTAAAAAATCATTTATTGAAAAGACATATGTTGAAGGTACACATTGGAATCGCCTCATAGAGGCAATTCCAATCTGTACCTACAACATATGTTACTGAAAATTAGGAAGAAAACCATTTGGAAATTTACATTTCAAGTATCATGTCCATTGTCTTTACCTCTTTTAAACATCCTAAACTGCCAATGAGTATAAAAATTCCTGTCACTCTACTTCCAATTAATTATATTTGCATGACAGCTATATCTCCGAATTCCAGTTCATGACACACATTTTTGCTAACCTGCTAGTTGTGTGGTTGTAGTAAAGGTTATTCAATGTTTTGTGTTGGTTATGGAATATATACAAGGGAGCAGAGCTCCTGAGTGTATATTTCATAACAAACACAAAACATTGTATAACCTATTTAGCCCTGACCCAGCTGTTTTCTGTGTTGATTTCACATCCTGAAATGTGCACAATATGTAGCATTTTGCTGCATCATGTTTAGGAGTCTCATTTCTTTTTTAGCCATGGGTGCGTTCACATGGAACAAATGGATTTTATAAGCAGCATTTATGTTAGATTTTTTTTCAACAGTAAATAAAACTGAATATCGGAGCAAAAGAAATCCAACAAGTAAACCGCGGTGGGCCCTACAAACAGCCAAAGCATCAGGCCCCTACCATCTCATCAATAGATAAGTCTTTAAGTTGGAACCGTCATAGAGTCTGAAGTCCGACCAACTGGCGTGCAATTATAGAGGAAAGCAAAGTTGCCAACCGTGATTTGGCAATTTATACACCAAGTCACCATACAAATCAGGTTCCAAGAGTCCTTGGTGCAAGAGAGATTTAAGTCCAACTTGGAATTTAGAAATCAAATCATAGTATCGTCTATAAAATTTTAATAATGTTTTGCGAAGTTTAAGATACTGATAGCCTTGTTTAAGAAGTTTCTGAGTTAACAATTAATTGCGAGTGTTGAAGTCAGCAACATAGCTAGAAGCTCTAGCAAAACGAATGAGTTGAGAGATATAGACTCCATTGGGTGTAGAAGAGGAACATGACCATCTAAAAATGGGAATTTGACAATTTCAAAATCAAAGTCGTCACGTTTATCATAAATTCTGGTTAAACCAATATCATTAGAAATTGACAAATGCAGGTCTAAAAATGCGGCTTCGGTATCAGAGGTATTGGCTTTATTTAGTTGGAGCTCTGAAGGGTATATTTGACTAACCATATTGTCAAAATAAACATTATAAATATTTAAAATTTTGTCCAAATATCTGGATGTAGCGTTAAACGCATCAATAACATCAGCCTGCTTATCATCAGAAAGAGACATCATAAAGTCCCTCTCCCATAGGAATCCCATAGGAATCCCATCTACTTGTTTAAACAGCTTGTTGCCAAATCGAAAAAAAATGTTGTCCAACCAAAAGGTCAGCGCATTACATACATTTTGACACGACTATGTATTATATTTTTTAGTTTTTTTCTGAAGTAAAAAATGCATTTCTGTCATTACATGCAAGATAAGGAGAGCCTTCTCTCTGGAAGGTTCTTTCAATAAGATCAATAAGTTTATCTTTAAATAAATTATGAGGTAAAGTAGTGTAAAAAGTAAAAAAATTATATGTAGACAAACTGATCGGATTGAAATCTCTACCTTTAAGTTTATCTAAAATTTCACCTGAATTTTTAATAGACCAAAATAGGTTTGTACCAGATCTCTCATACACCTTTTCACAATACTTGATAACATGTTTTTAACCGCTGTAAGACACAATGTTAGCAATTTAGAAAGTTCTGTTATCATACAAGAACTAGAATAAGCAATATATCTTGCTTTATAGGGGTTTTTATGGAGTTATGGTAACCGGTACAACGTAGGAACTTTGTCTTGATTTTCTTTAGCTTTGACACCAAAATGTAGGGCTGTATGACAACCATGCCCATCAACAATCACCTCTCACTTAAAGAAGGCTGCAGTTTATAAGCATTAGTGTCAACGAACTCATGCTTAAGAGTATTAATATAATACAATCGTCAAACAACTACAACATTGTTAGCAGCTTTTTCTGCTAGAACCAAAACATAGTTCATATGAAGAGAATTCAAGTTCAAGTTTAGTGACACATGAGCCGTTTCGAGGTTTAAAAGATATGTCATGCACTGTAGCATTATAAAGGCTGTTATATTTGCCAGAATGTGTATAATTAAAAGTTTTAACAGAAAGGGATGAAATTCTGTATATTTTTACCGTCTCATACTTTTCACCTAGTTTGATATCATCGTAGATCCACTCTGGGTAGCCTATTCTGGGTTCAACATAATCAGCCTATATAGAAAAAGAAAAACAAGTTCAATACCGATTTGAAATAATGAATGCATGAAAATCTTTAAACTATTAATTAAAATAACAGTCTAGTGAAAGTATCGGTTGATATATAATAATTTCACACTGATTAAGATAATGACGCAAACGGAATTATGATGCTAAGCAAGATATATGTACCATTGTTAAAATTTGTTGAACACAATCATACATGCATGCACACAGATGAAAAACATTATGTCTGAGGTCATTGATTTCCGGAGCATAAAGTAGAATATGCCATGAAACAAGTACAATATAAAAGATGTTGTGTAACTCTTTCATCTCTGCCTTGACGTTATAAAACTTGAGTTCAATCTCAGACTCAAAATAAAGGACAATGATTGGCTGCTTGTGGACTTTGCAGCCAATTATTGCACTTATTTTGAGTCTGAGATTGTACTCAAGTTTAATAACCTTTAGGCCTGGTATTTACAAAGAAAGTGTAGTGTTTTAATTGTCTTATAGTATAGCGTAGTAATTTAGCTAATTCTAATATATTCTGCTGTGTACTGTTTTACCAAGGAAGCACCCCTTCATAACTGAATACATGTAACTGTTGACTGGAATTCAAAGTTTAAATATTAACTAATATATAACAAAGTGTTTGTAAATGAGATAGTTATCAAGTACGTAGCATACTTTGAAAACAATCACATCTAGAAATTCTCTTCAATGCCGACTTTTTTTCAAAATGGTCATTACTCATAAAGGAATTAATTAGCTATCCGAGTGAGCTACCTCTTTCTGTTAAGAGCTTCCCTTATGTTTCCTCATACCTTTGCAAAAGTTGTAAATGTGTTTTTAATGTTGTGTATACTTTGTAAACAATTCACTTTAATACTCAATCACGCCCACACAAAATGTACAATATATATACATGTATACATTATGTGATTATTTTGTTGATAGAGTTTTTGCAAACGTTTGCAAAATTTGTCTACATTTTATTACCTTATTTCTAGCAAACGTTTTAGTTTCATCTTCCATCCAGTCTACATCTGTGATCATTTCCTTGATAGAGTTCCTGAGATTTTCAATCATTAACATCATCTATAAAACAGAATTAAGTTAACATAACTCAATTTATGTAGGTTGATATGGTAGATATAATCCATTGCAGCTTTCTTTAAATAAAAAAAAACTAGATATAACAAGTGTTACATGTTTCATGTAAGATATTCTAACACACATCGCCTATAAAGTCAATGTTAAAAAACGTGATACGAGGGTTAGTCAAAAATAACTAAGCCCTACCTCATAACATTTGAATAAAATAAAATGGACATATAATTTAATAATATTTCATTGTAGTTATATGTCATCTATTTAATCACCTCATTTATTTCTCTTGGTAGTTTGTTTGTAACGGTTGCTAGGCAACAGAATATGACCTGTCAAAGGGGTGTGTTCACGCTGTGATAGATCTAAATCTAAGCATCGCTATTGAAACAGTAATGTTAAAGCAATACTTTATACACTGTCGTCTGATATCTTTAACATGTACCTATTCAGTGTCACAGAACAGAAACCAGCTGCACCCAAATTATAGATGTTGTGGTTGTTTGATTTCAAAATTTTTTGAATTTTAGTGTGCCTGACGTTTTCTAATTTACCCAACCCACATTCATACTTACACAATTTTAATTGAAAACATAAAATATTAGCCTTATAATGCTTTAACAGTACTGCATACATAAACCAACCCTCAGACATATTAAGCATGCAAGCTTTTTAAAAACAAAATGTATATTTCTGGCGGATGAGATCGTGAACGCATCGATCTGACTGACGATCTTACGTTGCCTAGCACCAATAATAGAAGCTACACTAGGATAATTCTTTAGGGTAAAAAAATCGATGACATATGATACTTATAGAAAATAATCACATTTGTTGTCTACAATACCAAACTAAACTGTTATGAGGTAGGGCTCAGTTATTTTTGACTGACCCACGTATATCAAACAATAATTCACAGTTTTGAAAGAGTGAGGAAAATGCGCACTAGCTGAAGTCATTTATTACTGAAAAATTACGTCAGTCAAGTCGTTAGACTGTGTAACGTCGTTTTTACGCTTGAAACACGTTACAAATTCATGTAAATGTATGTGATACAGTCGAACTATTGGCGGAAATTCTTCAGTGCAATGGTGGTTGAAGACTTCAAATGTGTTTTCGTTGATTTATTGTGTGTTACAATCGAAAAAGATCAGCTCTAGTGCATGAATTGTTGACTAATAATTCACTGTTTGTCGGTCAGTTGTACAAAGATAAATCACTCAAGCTGTGCACTCGCGATTTAATCTTGTTTACAACTTACCTCAAAACAGTGAATTATTACTCAACAGTTCACTGCTAGAGCTGATCTTTTTCTCAAATATTGTGAAATACACATGTAATACTAAGATTACAAAGTTTGTAGGATTATATAAATACACTATGTCAGTAGAAAGGATATGGTAATATAAATGTATCTTAATCTGGTTTAATACATGTATATTGTAAAAATCACTCAACTGAAAATGTTTATCTGATCATATTGTATAATAATGGTAAATATGCATCATCGGCCATCTTTTAATGATGGAGTGTAATATGATAAATATAACTCAACCTACACCTCATATGTAAGAATATAAATGGTAAATAGTTCTTAACTTACATCTTTCTTTGCATCCTTTTTGAAGAATTTGTCTACAAACATTCGACCAACCACCTGTGGCATGGCTTTAGCGACAGTACTTGCACATGATTTCCACCTCGGTGTGAGTGTGTCACTTCCTGTCAAAGCCTAAAAAAACTTCAATTATAATTGAGCCAGTGCATGAGATTTCCAACAATGTGGTATATGCGACCAGCAAAGGCTCAGACCAGCCTGCGCATACGCGCAGTCTGATCAGAGCCTTTGCTAGTTGCTTGAGTATTTTATGATTGTTAAGCTACTGACTGAACACCATTTGGAGTTTCTAAGCTAAAAAGGAGGCTGCGGAGGGTCGTCCGAGTCTACACTTGTCAAAATGTCAAATTGTTGGAAATCTCATGCACTGGCTCATATAACATGTATTAGATAGTCTCTCATTGATTATGATGTTTTCGTTTGTGGGATGATGATGCGTGCATACGTGAGTGGGTAGTTTAGAAACAATACATGAATACTATAAAAAAAAACACATTCATTTGACAAGTAATAGATATACCATGGGTTGTCTGCCTGTACGTGGAGATAATCCACGAGCTTTAGCGAGTGGATTATCTTACGTACAAGTCGACAAACATTGTATAACTATTTTATACCACCTACATCAGTGTAGACCTTGCACATCAAGTGATATTACATGCTAAAGTTGGTAAAGGTGGTATAATAGATTTTATACAATCCAAAACGACAAAGCGTATTAACCAGTTATGAAAGTTTAGTTATTATGAGCAATGTCATTCTTTAACCCTTTTAGGTAAGTAAGGGTGCAAAGATCAGGAATCGATACAATCAAGTACCACACCTGACCCAGGATACGAATAGAAAAGTGACAAACCCACAGTTAGACACCACAAACGCGAACCAAAGGGTCAGACCTTTCCCAGCAGGTGACCACAAGGCACATATAAAGAGACGCGCACAAAGGCATAGCAAACACAAGACAGAAAAAACATAAAAGATCCACAAAAGAAGTACCGCCTAGGAACGGTCAGTAAAATATTTTACTGGAGGGTTTAAACCGGTTTACTGTGCACCAACCTCACCCTCATCCTAAGTCCAAATAACTTTTCTATAAAGCTACATACACTAAAGTCAATATGGTCTATTTTATTATACTGAGGTGTCATAGGTTATAATTGTCAACAAAATCTTGCATTTATTTCGCTGAAAACTGATTTAGTCTTAGTAAACAGTGCAGATCCTGATGTAATGCCACTTAATGCAGTATTTTGTCTGTGTCTCAACTAGGGTCATCTTTAGCTTTGATTGTTTGTGAGTAAAGAACATATTTCCTAGTTTGGTGTGTTTGCTTCCTTGTTATAACACATAAATTAAGTAACGAAGCACCCAGAAGCAAGCTTACTAAATTAAGTGTTTTATAACAACAGATACTAGAACAAAACGTTTGCCAGTACAATATATTTAAACCCTGCCCCAGGGCTCCAGATAAGAGTGTGTATTGGAAAACTATTTTCTTAATTCTCATCCAAAACATATGTTGTAGGTACTCAAAAGAACTGTCTCAATGAGACGGTTCTTTTGAGCACCCAAAACAAATGTTTAAATTTATGGTAAAGAAAATAATTACTATTTTACGCTCATAAAATTTCCTTATTTGGACCTATGCCGCCTACCAATCCCCGATGGCGTCGACAGGCGACAATTATGTTGTTGGCTTATTGTTTGTCATTGCTCATGTTGTGTGCTATGGTTTTTGTTTGGTTCTGGTTGTACGTAGTATTTGAGACGGTTCTAGGTTGACAATAATACCCCTGAGGAAGGGAGAGCTTGTAGCTTTGCTTTAATTGGGCCTTGTCGCGACAAAACTGTCTTCGGGGTTTCCGACAAAGCAAGTTTCAAACCAAACTCCTCCGCTACAAAGACTAGCTAGAAAATTAAAATTTTACCTGTAGTAAGTTTACATATATTACGTTCCCAAAAACGAACAACAAAGGCGCTGATCAGACTGCGCGGATGCCAAGGCTGGTCTGCGCCTGTGTTGTTTGCAAACCCCCAAAGACAGGTTTTCTCATGTCGCGGCCGAATTGTACCATGCGCGGATCCAGAAAGATTTATCAGAGGGGGTCCAATTTTTTTCTTATTTTTTTCTTTTTTTAAGTTGATGATGGGAGGTAAAATCAAATACCACTATAAGCGGGCTGTCATAAGCACGCCAGCAAAACGTGCTAATGATGGACAAACATTGAATACTGGCTTGATAGCTTATGATTTTTTAGGGGATCCGGACCAGTACTGCAAGGAAACCATATATTTTTGTAATTTTCCAGGGGGTCCGAACCCCTCCCCACCCCCCTCCTCTGGATTTGAGCATGTGTACTCGGGCTGTTGGGTGGTTTACTAAGTGCTATGTCCCTTACTAGCGGCACAGAAGTTTGTCCTCGATCTGTGATTCTGGCATTTTTCAGTAATACAAACTCGGATGTACATTTTATATTTTGCATTGAGTTTCCTTTTTTCCCCTTTTTTCTTTTATCACATGACGTCGCGTCTGAGAGAGTAATAACGCCATGCAATAAAATCGATAAACTACTAGTGGTTTATAGATTTACGGGAAACGTTATGACGTCCATAACAACGTTGCGTACATAATGACAAAATTATAACGTTTTTACGTCAGAAATGAGATTTCAAAGAATTTGTCATATGATAAATAGAATCTAACATTCGTGCTCTTGTATTATTGAATTTATTAAACTCGTTGCGAAAAAGAGATAAAATGCTCGGCAAGCCTCGCATTTCATCTCTTTTCCCCAACTCGATTAATAAATTTAATAAAATATGAGCACTCATGTAAGATCCTCTATTTACATTACCTTCTGGTACTTTAGTTTAAATTCAGTAAATACAGCTGGAAGATAATACGTCTTTCCATATATTCTCCGGCCAACTAAATAGTTTGCAATAACCCTGTCAACAATAAAACAAAATTCTAATGCACTTGCAAATGCAACGCGACGTCTGATTAGATTACGTAACGTCGCTTTTCATTGGTTGACAAGTGAATATATGCAGCTGACAAGCGGTTTTATGCAGCTGGCGTCGCTGAACGTATAGACGCAAAAAAGTACATTTTCACTGTCTTTTTGCAGGGAAAATGTTAATAGTACATTAGAATGGGGATAACCATATACAAAATTTTCATTTGGGGAGGTATATCGTCGGATATACGTTCGGAAATCACGTTTTACGGCTCCGCTTACGCGTCGCCGTAAAACTCAATTTCCGACCGTATATCCGACGATATACCTCCCCAAATGAAAATTTTGAATACAGTTATCCCCTAACTGTTAGCAAATTGTGCTACCCTGGAGGTGCAGTGACAGATTCAAGAATAGATATTGAACCATGAAAAAAATGTTTATCTAATATGAGCCATGACATGTGATTTCCAACAATGTGGCATTTTGACAAGTGTAGACTAAGACGAGCCTGTGCACAGGAGCTTGAAGTTCGGTCCTCATATCTCTTATATAGCCTCAAAACCAAAAGCTCACGATGTCATTACGTAATGACATGTGAGCTTTTGGTTTTCTGGCTATATAGGTGAATTAAGGATCGAACGTCAAGCTCATGTGGCCTGTGCAACCTTGTTTTAAGCTTAGAAACTCTGAATGCTGTTCAGTCAGTAGCTTAACAGTCACAAAATATTCAAGCGACTAGCAAAGGCTCTGATCAGACTGCGCGTATGCGCAGGCTGGTCTGAGCCTTTGCTGGTCACACATACCACATTGTTGGAAATTCTTGTCATGGCTCATATGCTAACACTTTGACCAACAAAAGAAAGAGTCAACAATGATTCTGTAGAGGTCAGGGTAGAGCCATACAGTTTAGTTCCTAAGCTTATAAAGCGTTTACCTTAAGATTTAAAACTCCTACATAACTCACATCATTTAATTTGTTTGTGACAAAATAACTAGTCTGTGAAAGGTAGGTCATGTTCAATGGGTACTAGAGACTGTTTGAAGCGTATGCATTATTATAAGCCAACCGTCTATATACGGAGCAATTGTCTAATTTTTGCTATGTCATGAGTCACTGAACTATTGACCAGTCAATAAATATGACTATTGACTGACATTATACTATGGCCTAGTTTCCCGCTTCGCTGTTCAAAACACACAGGCGTTTATCAACATGCGCACCAATCATGCGCGTACGGTTCCTTTATGAAAGGAGAGGTGAAAATGAGCCATGCTTTGGCAACTTTAAACTCCAATAACTTCGTTGTTTATGGTCAGAAACATAAAGTGTGGGTACTCGTTTTCTTAGTTAGAACGAGTGGTACATTTCGAGATTAAAATTGAGCAGATTTGGTGAAGTTTTCTGTTTTGCAACAAAACAGCATCGATTCGACTATAGCAAATCCTTTCATAAAACGCTGCTCAGTATTTCATAAAAAAAGATTTGGTAATAAAACAGTTATTTCATGCCTGTTTGTAGTATATGCAAAATATTACCCCTCGGTACTGTGGACCACCTGATGCACTATTGCACTCGCCCTTCATCCTCGTGCAATAGTGCATCAGGTCGTCCACGGCACCTCGGGGTAATAGTTTGGACTATACTACAAACAGGCATGAAATAACTGTAAACTATGCAATGCTTGACAATCACCATATAGCTATATCTGCTGCAGAGACATTAACTTAGCTGCGTTTTACAATAACAAAGTCACTGGGGAAAACTATAGGTTGTGGCCATCAGGCTACCATACAGGCTCAATGAATATGCTAAAATAATTACTATGCAAGGGATGACACTCGCAGATATCACTGCAAAAGAGCAACTCACAATATAGCATAGACATATGACAAAAAGAAGGGTGCATTAAATATAAGTCAATGTCACAGTGTTTGTAAGAAGGGTATTCAATAGACGACTTATGATAAAAACAAGCAGGCATTAAATATATGTCAATGTCATAGTGTTTGTAGGAAGGGTATTCAATAGACGACTTATGATAAAAACAAACGGGCATTAAATATATGTCAATGTCACAGTGTGTGTAAGAAGGGTTTTCAATGGACGACTTTTGATAGCAACAATAGGGTATCAAATATAAGTCAATGTAACAGTGTGTGTAAGAAGGGTATTCAATGGACGACTTATGATAAAAACAAACGGGCATTAAATATAAGTCAATGTAACAGTGTGTGTAAGAAGGGTATTCAATGGACGACTTATGATAAAAACAAACGGGCATTAAATAAAAGTCAATGTCACAGTGTGTGTAGGAAGGGTATTCAATAGACGACTTATGATAAAAACAAACGGGCATTAAATATAAGTCAATGTCACAGTGTGTGTATGAAGGGTTTTAATGGACAATTACTATGCAAGGTTTGACGTTCTGGTCCAGCCTTCAATGTTTGCTCAAATGATGTTGTATCAAACTTTTAATGAAATTGCACATTCCACCAAACAACCCTTAATATGGGCATTGACAGGAGAAAACCTGTCTTCGGGGTTTCCAACAAAGTGAGATTCAAACCAGTCTCCTCAGCTACAGAGACTAGCTAGAAAGTTGAACTTTCCCTTTAAGCAAGTCCAGATATGATGCTTTCCAATATTAGCAAACAACACACTCGCTGATCAGACTGCACGTCTGCGCAGGCTGGTCTACGTCTTTGTTGTTCTTAACCCCCCTCCCCCCCTAGACAGGTTTTCCCGTGTCGAGGCCCATATGGAAATGGGCTTATCCATTTACTAAGGATGAGAAAGTGTATAAGTGTGACAAGGCAAAAAGTGTTTACCAGTTTATAAAGAGAGGATAGTTATATTTTTGAAGAGACTACCAAATATATTTCATCAAGTGTGGTGAATAATCAGTATTTTCATGAGTGCATAGCACGAGTGACAAAAGGGATATTTCACCACAAAAGATGAAATATATTTTGTATTGTAAATTTTCTTTTAATTTCATGCTGAAAAGAGAATTACTGAAAACACAACCTATTTTTCCCCTGGAGTTGACTCTGTCTGTGAGTTTATTGGGTTAAAATGTAATTTTGAGCCATTTTAGAAGCACACTTAGTTTATACCTAGAAAATGGCTCAAAATTGCATTTTAAAGAATTAAACGTAAGAAACCAGCATTTAAAGAAAATCTATCAAGTGTGCCTTAGTATACGCGTCATATGCAAATTAGCGCTACACCAGGACAAATGGTAGCGTCATTGGGCTTGAAAGTGCAGTCATAACATACCCTTCACTTGAAGTCTTTTGGTAAATGTTCCAGTCTCAGAATTATAAAAAGCCTTGTTTTGTTGAAATGCAATGATATAAATTTTATCACTCACTAGCGAATTGATATTATATCTTTTCACTGTAGAAAATATCAGTTTAATTCACATCTGATATGCATTGAATTTACTGCTAAGAATAAAACAAATATGTTATTGCATTAAAAAACTACAAAATAGCTTATGTACCAAGGAAGAACTCAGATCTGCCTGGTCATCTGCAAAGTCAGATCAGAGTCTTACGTTTCCATCTGGAGAAATCGTGGGTCTGAAGCTACCCAATAGAATGCACAGTGCAGACTCTGGTTAGCTTATGCTGATCTGAAACCAATATTTCATTTTTGCTTTGTCATGAGCCAGCTTATACATATAATTTCTGTTATCATGTGACGTTGCGTCTGGGAGTGAAATAATGCCATCCAGGGGAAACGTTATGGCGTCCATAACAACGTGGCGTACATAATGACAAAATTATAACGTTTTTACGCAAGAAGTGAGATTTCAAAGTATTTGTCATATGATAAATAGAATCTAACATTCGTGCTCTTGTATTATTGAATTTATTAAAGTCGTTGCGAAAAAGAGATAAAATGCTCGGCAAGCCTTGCATTTTATCTCCTTTCCCCAACTCGTTTAATAAATTCAATAAAACATGAGCACTCATGTAAGGTCCTATATTTCAAAACATATTCAGATCAATAAATAATTTACCTGGGAGGGTATTTGTTTAATACCCCATGTAGTTTTTCAAAATATGATGGTGACATTATACCAATCGGTTCTGTCTCACTTATGTTCATATTGATGTAACTGAACATTCCTTTCACCAACTTCACCCAGTCCATCTGAAGCAAATTTTAAAAAAAAATCTTAGAGTGTAAAACATTGAGTGTCCCTATACTAATATAAATGTCACTGAACATTCCTTTATCAACCTTCACTCAGTCTAGCTGAAACAAATACGAAAAAAAATCTTTAGAGTGTATAACATTTAGTGCCCCTTTATTAATACAAATGTCACTGAACATTCCTTTAACCACCTTCACTCAGTCTAGCTGAAACAAATACGAAAATAAAATCTTAAGAGTGTATAACATTGAGTGCCCCTTTACTAATATAAATGTCACTGAACATTCCTTTAACCACCTTCACTCAGTCCAGCTGAAACAAATACGAAAAAAAATATTTAGAGTGTATAACATTGAGTGCCCCTTTACTAATATAAATGTCACTGAACATTCCATTAACCACCTTCACTCAGTCTAGCTGAAACAAATACGAAAATAAAATCTTAAGAGTGTATAACATTGAGTGCCCCTTTACTAATATAACTGTCATTGAACATTCCATTAACCACCTTCACTCAGTCTAGCTGAAGCAAATACGAAGAGAAAATGAGTGCTTTATTATAAATGGATTTACTAAGCAACTTATGGGAAATACGAGGGGCATTAGGAAAGTTCTTAGCATGGTATATTATCTCATGAACCAATTGACAAACCCTATCATGTTTGGTATCATTTCAAAGAACTATCTTTCTTCTTTGTTATAGCACACATTTCATGAGAATGTCATGGTGCAATCACGAAAAATATTATTGTGAATACATGTACTGTTTGTATACTGGAAAACGCAAAATTTCAGTGGAAAACATAACATTTTACCTTTAGAAAAGTGTGCAGAACATTTTGATTAGTTCATGAAATTAGATAATTTTGTACCATTTGGTAGGCCACAATCTGGTACAGTGATTATAAAATTGATGACCGAGTTGCATGTTTCTAATAAATAAATACCGGAACAGCAATACCTCAACCGATTAGAAAGCAAAGCAATGCGCCTATTTTTACCTCTAAAAATCGCATGTCACAATGCACATATTTTGAAAATATATACCCAACAGTAGTTTAGAAATGCCGTATGTTGGTATTTTTGTCAAGCACACTTTATGCTCTTTGTATTGAAACCAAAATAAATTTTGTGAACTGGAACAAAGAGAAGATAACTCTTAAAATCTTCCCATGGGCAGAATGAGTTTAGCTATGAGTTGACGTTCTGGTTCATTGGCAAACTTATAAGTAAAATTACCCTGAGAGTAGAAATCAATCACTTCTGTGATGGTTAACGCGATACCATGAGAAATTCTTATACCATTGACAAAATATGCGGGGTTGAGTTACCCACCCACTTCTTGAAAAGTAGGGGAAGTGTTATTAGGAATAATTTTCTTTAATACAGAACAAATAAAGCCACACATTTTGAGCGACAAAATGATTATTATACACTGTTGACTATAAATAAAGCAAAACAAATACTCAATAGGCTTTTTTCGTGCTCCTGTAATGACACAATAGTCCGGCAGTATTTGGGCGAATTTTAGGAGGACCTGGAACTTAATTTTAAACTTTTTTTCTTTGTTGATTCTGGTAGTGCATACATTGTCCTTGAAAAATCCGAGTGATGCCACTCTGGCATCATTGAGCATTTCGATATATCCAAGATGGCGTCCAATATGGAGGCCAATTATAGTGAAACTATAGTGTGATATGGAAAAATGTCTCAAACTCATTATTTTCCTTAAATTGTTAGCTATGAAGTTGAAATCTGATTGAAGACACTTAGCTTGTAACCAAATAAAAAAACAAAATAAGAATGCGGACAAGATGGCCGCCAAAATGGCAGTTTATTACAAAAAATATGAGAAAATCTTCCCTGAAACTGGTAAAAATCCAGGGATTTGCATACAAAATGCTTATTTGTTTGATTCTTGAATTACATTATCGTTGTAACATCCAAGTGACGCTATTCATGCATCATTCAGAATTTGATATATTCAAGATGGCGCCCCGGAAGGTAGCCGACAAGTTTTACAAACCCCTGGGAGCAGCACCCTACCTGTAGGCATGTCTGATTGATTTGTAAAGGACCAGATGCCTTGTCCGATAGAGCAGCACTTTACAAACACAGGTATCTGAATAAATGAACCCAGCATGCATGTCTGATAGAGTTGCACTGTACAAGCAGGCATATCTGAGAGCGGTACCGCATCAGCAGACATGTCTGATATAATGCCACCACTGTACAGGATGCACCAAACCCCATCCATCTTTCATCTGCACTCGACTAGTAAAATGTCGGTTGCAGTGGCAATTGACCAGCAGGCATGGCCTATAGTGAGGTACCACGCCAACAGGCATGGTCTATAGTGAGGAACCACACCAACATGCAGTGCTGATAATGAGGCACCATACTAGAAGGCATGGCATATAGTGGTCACCACAACAGAAGGCATGGCTGATAATGAGGCACCTCAACAGAAGGCATGGCCTATAGTGAGACAACACACCAGCAGGCATGAATGAAAGTGAGGCACCGGACAAGAAGGCATGGCCTATAGTGAGGCACCACACCAGAGGGCATGTCCTATAGTGTGGTACCACATCAAGAGGCATGGCTGATAGTGAGGCACCACACCAGAAGGCATGGCACAGCTGATAGTTAGGCTTCACGCCAGAAAGTATGGCCTTTAGAGAGGCATCACACCAGCAGACACGGCTGATAGTGAGACACCATACCAACAGATATGGCAGATATAAAAGCACAAAACCAGCAGACATGCAGGATTGAGTTACAAAAGATCAGCATGATGATTGAGTGGCAACGGTCCAGCAAGTATCCATCTTGTAGCAACACCGGCCAGTGTGAATATCTGTTCTACTTGCACCAGACCAACAGTCCAGCCATCATTCCCACAGGGTCAGCAGACATATTACCATTAACCATGTTTGTTTATGTGGCACATGACTAGTACACATGTCTGAAACCAATCAGTTTTGTTCTCTAAAAGCTTCACGAGACCAGCAGGCCTGTTACAGCACCCATGCCTTTTAAAATTTGCTCTTAACCAGCAGGTATATGTGTTACAGTTGCACCCGACCACCTGGCATGTTGGTTACAATTGCACTCTAGCAGCATGCATGTCTGTTAGAGTTGCATCTCACCAGGAGATATGTTTGAATCAGTTGCAACTGACTAGCAAGCACATTGGTAGTTGTGAGGGCTGAACCATCAGGTATATCTGTAACACTTGCCTCATATCCGCAGTTATGTCCCTATGCTCGTTCCCAACCAAGGGGCTGGTAAGCACAATTGCACCAGATCATCAGGCATGCATGTTACAGGTGCGCCTGACCACAGCCATGTCTTCATAATTTGATTACTATCCGTCTGTTACAGTTTCATCTTATCAGCATCCATGTATATTACATTTGCACCATCAACCATGTCTGTAACAATTGCATCCTAGCATTTGCCAGGTCTTTCACAGTTGCGCCTAAGAAGCAGTCATGTCTGTTAAAATTGCTCCTACACGCATGCATGTCTGATACACTTGCACCGTACCAGCATTCATATTTATTATAGCAATATCCAACCATCTGTGCTGTCTGTTGTACTTGTACCAGACTAGTATATAATAGAAGAAATGGTTGTTACAATTGCACCGGACCAGTAGGCCTGTATTTTAGTTACACCCAACCAGCAGTCAAGATAGTAACGGACATCTGCATCATGCAAATCTCTTACAAAGGTTTTTTTTTGTGTTGATACACTGCACTCATAAGTGAATAGTATTTTCTCTCTTTTTTTTTTTTTTGGTAATTTTATCCATCCACCCATATACAACTTTCCAGCTGAACATTTTCCGCATATTGATTCAAAAAAGGTTTGTACTATGAGCAAGCATTCCGTCACAAACTTTTCAGTGATAACAACCATTAAGTATACCCTGGCATTTATCTTTTCATTTTTTTGGCAGAATGTTTGCCCAAAGTAGGAACTTTTATGAGAATAATATTATCAGATCCAGCCAAAAGTGGTCCTGAAGATGGTGCATGGATTGATGGATATGATTACCAGAACAAAGACAAAATACATTACCATTTCGAAAAATAAGAGTCCATTATTTTTTCGGTGCAGTCTATCATAGCAAAACGCATGTGATTTTCCACCCTGTTATTGCTGCCATCTTTGACGCCATCTTTGACATCATCTTTAGTATTTTACAACGCTGAAAACAACACCAACATTCCAGTCAAATTCCCCAAATACAATCGCTGTTGAAAACTATCAGAAAATAGTTAGTAACTGCGATTTTGATTTCAGGTTGAAATTTGCTTTAAAATGGCGGCCATCTTGGACACCGTCTTAACTATTTCAACCATCTGAGCTAAACTAAATGTTTTAGTTTAATCGTTTGCATCATTAGGCCTCTAAACATACCTAAAAAGTCAAAATTAAATTGCTTTTTATTCAGTTTGTTGGTCAGATAGGTCTTAGGAGCCTAACTGGCGGCCATCTTTGACGCCATCTTTAATATTTCAACCCTCTGAATCACACCAAAAAATGTTCCATTTAATCGTTTGTATAATTTAGCCTCTAAACATCCATAAAAATAAATTAAAAAATGGGTTTTTAGCGAGTATGTTGGTCAAATAGGTCTTGGATGCCTAATTGACGGCCATTTTGGACGTCATCTTTAATATTTCAACCTTCTGAATCAAAACATTATGTTTCATTTTAATTATTTGTATCATTTAGCCTCTTAACATCCCTATAAAGTCAAAATTAAATTGTTTTTATGGAGTATGTTGGTCATATAGGTCTTTGGAGCCTAATTGGCGGCCATCTTGGGTGCCATCTTTAATATTTCAAAACGCTCAATGATGCCAGAGTGGCATCAGTTGGATTCATCAAGTACAATGTCTGCACAACAAGAATCGCCAAAGACATAAACTTTAAAATCAACTTCCAGGTCATTCTGGTTTTCTACCGGACTACAATTTATAGTAAAAATATAAAGAAAAATAGAAAAAAGACCCATTTTTGAAAGTTTACCATTTCTCTATAAGTCAACATTTTCCGAATGTAAAGGTGGTAGTCGTGCAAGCAGCGATCGCATAATATATTTAGATAAAAGCTAAGTTGGCACCAAATCGTTAATTTGTCAAATCATGATCGCAAATAACGTGCCACAATTTTCCTTCGCTTTTTCCAATTTTTTGCTTTAAATTTCCGCCAGTATATAATCCCCTACTCATTTTGAGCATGCGCTGCACGTGCACGCCAAGTCCTTTTTTGACAAAAATTAAACCATCAAGTAGCCGTTGCATTGTAGTTTCCAAAAATGTATTATTTGATAGCATTTTATCAACGCATTGTGGAGTTATGATGCCATGCTAAGAACTTTCCAAATGACCCTCGTAGATAAATTGAGTTAGATGAATTCATTAACAGTCGCCGCTAGCAAGAAAAGAGTCGACGTTTGCAAAGTTCAACACAACTTGAGAGTGTTGCGTGAAATACTGGCATGAAACATAACAAGCAAATTGGCATGTGCTGTAAGTAAAAAAAACAAGATAAGACGGCCTACCAATTAATTCAGAGCATAGCCTTTGCCTTGATCTCAAACTGTGAACTGTCTCCCCAATGACCTAAGGCTAGTTGAGCCCTTCCCTCAGTTCAAGAGACTGCTCCATGCATGGGATGGTGACATTTGCGGATGTTTTCCATGTTAAATTTAGGCTTTGATTTGCTTCTGCAGTTTAGTTTTAACCCCCTTGCACTCCATTTGCTTACAAGCTTTCGCCCCCTCCTTTTTTCGCTTTCTTTCACTTTCAATTTCGTGTAAAGGCTGTTCTTCTTTGGGTGTCCGTTTACTGCAATCTTAATGTCAAAATTTCTTGACTCTCATCAAAAAAATCCTCAGCTATATAGCGCAGTGCTAAATAGTTCTCGTCAGCAGTGGGTTCGATGGTTCATCAATCCCCCTGCTGATGTTTTCTTTTGGTATATACATTTTACCTTCTTATATCTTAATTGCTTTCTGCATGCTGTGATATATTTGTACATCGTGCTTTGTCTCTTACAATACGGTTTATATATGTGCATGTTGTGATAATCGTTGTTTTAAAAATGTTTGTTTATTCTTGTTTGTCGAAGTAAAAGCCCTACTGGGCTTATGTTACATGTTGTACAATATTCGACACAAAATAAAATTTCTATATCTATGTCTAATGGCTAGGACTTTAGGTGATAGTAAATACATATCATCATAATAGTAACTTGATCTGGCGTACTGTATCCTGTCTTTGGGGGTTAGCAAACAACAAAGGCGCAGACCAGCCTGCGCATTGGTGCAGTCTGATCCGTGCCTTTGTTATTTGCTTATTGGAAAGTATATCAAAACTTGCTACCAGGGACATTTCACTATTCTATCTATTCTCTGTAGCTGAGCAGGCTGGTTTGGTTATGACCTGGTCGGAAACCCCAAAGACAGGTATTGTCGCTACATGGCCCAAATGGTGTTGATCCTGATCAGCTGACATTTTTAGAAACCAGATGACATAGTAGTTTCTTTTTCAGGCTATACAGGACATGTGTTTTAGCCTGTGCATAAAATCCACAATTTTATTTGGTGTCCCAGGACTTTAGTTTAGAGTGTGTAACGAAAATTTAATTTTCTTATTTCTCACCTAAACATATGTTGTGGGTACTCAAAAGAACTGCCTCAATGAGACTGTTCTTTTGAGCACCCGAAACTCATATTAAATTTGATGGGTATGAAAAAATATATTTACAAATTTACGCTGAAAACTTTTGTTTATCTAAACCTGTGTGTAACAGTCCTGTGATGACTCAGAGCAGCCTGGACATCTAGCCAGTCTAACTACTTGCATGCTGGATAGTTTTTAATACCTTTTTGTCGTCTGCTAATTTGTTTCAAAATCTTTTTTTTTCCAAAACATTCTTTCAGGATCACTATCAGAGTGTCAAACGGTTTTGGATCCAGATCAGGCCAGACGTTCTGTTGGGCCTTATCTGGATCCAAACTGTTTGAAAAGATTATTAGCAGGCGTCGCTGGCAGACAGATAGTTAAGTCTCCTAAGGGAGCAGGAATGAGGTTTATGTTCTTAGCGTTCCATTGACTGCATCACCAAGACTATGATCAGACTAAGGGAGAACAATGGCTCCGTGGTAGAGTGCTTGAATCGAGACTTTAGGACCACAGGTTCGAGCCTCATGGGCGTCATTGAGTTGTGTCCTTGAGCAAGACACATAGGTCCTAGCTTAGTACTGGTTGAACCCAGAAGACCCTTCCCAACATAAATGAAAGATTATTGACTGGGACGTAAAGAATCAAAACAAAATCTGATCAGACTGAGTGGAAGCCAATGCTGATCTGAGTCTTTGCAGGGCGTTAAGTCAAATGGTATGTTTTATTGTACACAGGCTTATTTGTAACATAAATACCAAAGGAAATTCCCTCTGTAATTGTCCGACAGTCTTTCTCTTGGGGCTCCGTTTATCCACTCCCCTAACTATTATCTGAAATTAATTCGAAGAAGATATAGATCTACAATGTGAGCAGTGTCTTTCACAGAATACTACCCCTTAAAGCAGCAATCACAACTGCAGCAGACGACAAATTTTGCAATATCTTACCAAGGTTTCGACAAAAATAAGGTATGATGTTTCATGAGAATCGTCTGTCAGCAGACGATTCTCCGAAATAACATGCCTTATTTTCTTATTTTTTTTTAAAGCGGTAAATCATAGGTGGCACTTTATGGGTTACAAGGAAAAAACAAAGGATCAAAATTGTTTACTCACTATTATTCATTATAGGCTTTAGCCAATATTCTAACACACCTGGCATATAGAGCCAACGGTAACAAACTGTGATATATCGGACAATAATTCACTGCTAAAGTGTGTGATAGCTGACGTCACTGGAAAATGACGTCATTCATGGCGATAGACGGAGTAACGTCGTTTTTACGCTTGAAAGACGTTACAATTTCATGTAAACGTATGCGACGGAGTCTAAGTATTGGCAGGAGTTCTTCAGTGCAATGGCGGAAAGTTGGAAGAAGATGAAGACTTCGAATTTGTTTTTGTCGTTTATTGTGTGTTAGAATCGAAATAGGTCAGCTCCAGTGCGTGAATTGTTGAGTAATAATTCACTGTTTGTCGGTCAGTTGTACGAAGATAAATCACTTGCGCTGCGCGCTCGTGATTTGATCTTCTTTACGACTGACCTCCAAACAGTGAATTTTTACTCAACAATTCACTGCTGGAGCTGATCTATTTCTTAAATATAACAAGAAAACAGAACTTAAAAGAGTACACTAACTGAAAATACTTTGACAAGCCTACTCATATTGGGCTCTATAAGATGCATTTATTTATTTTCAGTTTCTATTTTTATTTGTATTCTAGTTATTTCTATCATAAACGAACTTACTACAATTGTAATCTGCAAATCAAGATGCATTTTATTAAATATTTTATTAATAGATTGAGCATGTTTTTTTTTGTTTTGTTTTGTTGCTTTACGTCCCAAGTCAACAGCTATGGTCATTGCGGGACGGTCAGTTCACTTAACCACACTTTTTCCTGGGCAAGCTTGAACAAGCAGTTAACCAGTACTTCGTGCACATACTTTCGCTTGTAACTGACAACAACCCTTCTTGAATGATTCAGCGGAAGAGAGGAGAATGACCGTAGAAATTATTTCATGATCAATCTCCACGAAAGTATGGGATCGGGCTGGGATCAAACTCGCGACCCCTGGATCAGCAGTCAGGCTCGCATCTGTTGCCAGACACGTTACCGACTGCGCTACGCGGCCCGAGATTGAGATTGAGCATGTGTTTTAAAAATGAATTGCTTAGATGGATTAAGAAAGCCCTGTTCTGCTGTTAAAATCACAGGAAGTATACATACAACATATGAAACATTTGGAAAATAGCATTAGTTTCATACTTTATTTTAGTTACAGAGGCGGCTCAGGGCTTTTTCCAGCAGTTTAGGGAAAAAGGCCTCTGGCCAAAATTGGGAAAAAATGATCAACTTAACATCAAAGGTTTACATGCATTAAGGGGCTTATTTGGCCCCCTTTCGAGCCAAAAACTAACAATTGCTTTTTAAAAAAAGAAAGAAAAATGGTTGAAATATAAAATTTCAGCACTTTTTAAAATGTTACCGTTGCTATGGTAACAGAAAAGGTCGACAAAATAGGCATAAAATAGAGAAATTGCCATTTTTGACTAAATTTAAGGCTTTTAGAGACCAAATTTTTTCAGAATTAGTAATCAGCACAGCTGAATACCAAAAATCCTTTGAATATGTTGTGTGCCATGATAATTCTCTCAGCTGTTAAAATATCTTTTTGGTGTTTGCTTGTGCTCTATGTTAATTGCTCTGTCACACGTCGGAAATTTGCTCCAAAATGGTCAATTTCCTATTTTCAGCCTATTTTGGCGGCCATTTTTGTTACCATAGCAACGGCAAAAGTCAAACTAATATCAGACTTATACACTTGGGCCATTGTTCCGATAAACTAATAAAAGAATTTGCTGAAAAGCGAATTTCAATTTTTTGCTTCATAGTCGGGCCAAAATAGCCTCTTAATGCACGTAGCTCTTTGGAAGAAATTAATGACATAGAACATAACAAGGGTAGCAAAATATATCCTAAAATGTAGTTGTTTTTGATTGTATTATGCCAAGCATACCACCTTAGCACAAGTGTTTAAGTATCAATTCCGATATGGGTCATTGTTACTCATAAGTAGTAGTGATCTCTAAAAAAAGTAAAAAAAAAGAATGTTTTTTATTTACTTTTCTTAATTGGGAAAAACAGACATGGTATTGGAAAAAAAGTGGCTATTTACAATTGGCAATGAGTCCGAAATTCGGTACCTAGAGAAGGGCAGAAAATTCCCTGTGGCTTATCGTAACAGGTTTAGAACATGTATCAATTATTGGATTGGAAGATTTGTGTTTTTACCCTTAAAGCGCCACCTATAATTTGCAGCAGACGACAATTTCAAATTTTGCCCCTTTTTAAAAATAACAAATAAGCCACGATATTTAATGAGAATCGTCTGCTGACAGACGATTCTCATGTAATATGATACTTTATTTTTGTCGAAAATTGGGAAAGATGTTGCAAATGTCGTCTGCTGCAGTCGTGATAAGGGTTAAACCTGTAATGGCAGAAAATGTGAATAATTGATCACTGACTTTTTTTTAAATGTTGTATCACAATGACAGTCTTGCAGGTCCACACTGGTAAATGTATACGTCGATTTTGTGGTATTTACGCGTATTGCCGGTACTTCATATACCGGAAGTGGTAGATTTTGGTGTTAATATTATATAGAAAAAACATGCCATATGCCTAAAGGACTATAGAATCAGATCATTTTAAGTATTCAGTATGTACATGGTGATTGATGTAAGCATTTAGGAATAGATTCGAGTACCGATCATCCAGATCGGTACTCGAATCTATTCCTAAATGCTTACATAAATCGCCATGTGCATGCCTCATACTTAAAAATGGTCTAATTCTATAGTCCTTTAGGCAAATGGCATGTTTTTGTATATATGATTTAACACCAATATCTACCACTTCCGGTCTATGAAGTACCGGCAATACGCGTAAATACCAGCAAATCGACATATACATTTACCAGTGTGAGGTCTATTGACAGCAATACATTGGCAGATATTTCAGAAACGTAATACTCTTTGCATAAATGTACTATTGATTTTGCTTACCAAAATAGACATTGAGGCTTACTGAATAACTGTACGTTAAAATTATAATTATAAATTAACATGAAATAACAAAAGGTCAATTTTGGTAGAAAACATCATTCTTCGTATACTTATCGATTTGATTGTTTGCTGCCTTTATGGATTGAATAGCCAGTAAAATGGTTTACACATCTAATCAATTTTGTGTAACAGGATATGCTAATGTATGATAAACGGCTTATATCAATTACCTCTCATATTAACTGTATTGTAACGCTGACCTGACAAACATTGTCTATCATATGACTTTTTGGTTATGTAAAGGCGGCACCTCATGAATGCGTAAATATGTCTTCTTTAGACATTGGTTAAAGCTGAAAATGAGGTGTGGTTCTATTCAAAAGTAACTGTATCATCTAACGCCATTACCTCAGTATAGACGCAAACACATTATTTAGTCCTTAAAATGCTATTAAAATAACTGCAACTGAAAATGTATATTTAACAAAAGCATAGAGGCAAACATTGTGGACCAAGATAAGACTGATCTGGGTCAACACTGTTTGTTTATGAGGCTTCAAATATTTAAATGGACGACAAAAACGTACATTTTGTGATTATGCACTTTAAGGGTTAATTAATGTGAGTTCAGTGTGTATAGGTTAGGATTTTCATGAACTGCATGCACGTTTGCGCGGCTCAAACAACTTATTAATTCTTCACCAAATTATAAATAGAACCTGATTTTCTTGTTTGACAGATGGATTAGCCAACCATGCCCAAATATGAATATTAAAGTTACCGCCTTTACAGTAAGCGAAAAGTCTATTAATACCTCTTATATTAACTGTATTGTTGAACGCTGACCTGATAAGCATTGTCTGTCTTAACCCTTAAAGCGCCACCTATAATTTGAAGCAGACGACAATTTCAAATTTTGCCGCTTTTTCAAATATAACCAATAAGGCATGATATTTCATGAGAATTGTCTGCTGGCAGACGATTCTCATGTAATATCATACCTTATTTTTTTCGAAAATTGGGAAAGATGTCAAAAAATTTACTGTCTGCTGCAGTTGTGATTGGCGCTCTAAGGGTTAATGCAGTTATCTTTATCAATTTTTATCAGGTCAACATGACATTACACATTTGGAGAGATGCCAATGACGTAGAATCGATGCAAAAATCGATAGTTAGGTCATAATTGCCAGTTTTAAAAGTGAACCAATTGGTAAACAGATAAATAGAATACCAGGCTCATGTCTTTTGATATCAAGTTTACCAGTCTTGGCTTTCAGAATGCAATGTTGAATTGCTGGGAAGAGTCTCAAGTTTCAGCACGCGTCACTAAAACCTCGCCTGGTAAATAGAGAATACTAAGTGAGTGTCTTTTGATATCAAGTTTACCAGGCAAGGCTTTTAGAACGCTTGTTGACATCGCGAGCCTGGTATTCTATTTATCAGTTTACCCATTGTTGAACACTCTTCAAACTAGCGATTATGACGTAATTTTTGATTTTTGTGTTGATTCAGCGTCATTAGCGACGTCATTCAAAAAGTGCAACGTCATCATGACCTGATAAAGGTAACATGTCGTGAGATAGGAAACGTTTATTAGGTTATGTTGAAACAATTCAGTTAATATTAGGGGTGACTGATAAACTCCATATCAAAATACACTCACCTAGTAATTTCTATATACAGGGAAAAAACGACGAAATGACATGCGTTTATCATGGGCCATGTCTAATCCATTATACGTGGGGAAAATTTTGATCTGAGCAAAAATTGTAGATCAGATATTTTGATACTTACCTTAGCTAAATCTACTTCAAAGTCTATCATGTCTTTGGAATCTTGTTCAGCTGTCTGTCTGTCTGCTCCAAGGGCGACAGCAATGTCCGTCTGCATTTTCTGATAAGCCATTAGTCTGCTGTTATTACGTGCCGTCAGATAATAATATCTGGTGGGCATACCAAGACTCGTTTGGTCTAGCTTATTAAAAATAAAAGGTGATTGATTATTATTAAATCAGTTTATGCAACTTATGTACCCTTTACATATGTGAACAATTAAGCTGATAATATTTAGAATATGGGCATTGAAAGTCATAAAGCAGGCTATATTCAGCATATGAATTGCCTTGATCAAATTTGGATTGTATTTGTTAGTGCCTGTATGTTAATAGCGTAATGCACCTATATTTATGTAATTATGCTTTCTTATTATCAAATCATCCCAATGATTATTTTTATGTAGTCTCTTAACTTGGAACATTTTACACCTCTTCATATATTCGCCAAACAATATGATCCAAATAAAGTTTCTGTATCATAGTTTTAACTGAAAAAACATTCAAAGAGGTATCATCTCAGCAAACGCAAGAACACATTATAAAAAGAGCATATGGTATGGTAATGAAAAATGACGTTTTACAAGATATACTTCAAATAGTTTTATGTGATCAATTCCATCTTATCCCCTTTTAAAGAATTTATGCAGAAAAATTGCAAATCATGTAAAAATTCCTGAATGCATAAATGCGTTAAACAGTATGTGTGTAAATGTATTACTTGACTTTTGGCTTACTGTAAGAGAGGCAACTTTAATATTCATATATGGGTGTGGTTTGGCTATTTCATCTGCTAAGGAAGGGAAATCAGGTTTTATTTATAATTTGGTAAAGAGTTAATAAGCTTTTTGAGCCACGCAAACGTGCGTGCATTTCAAGAAAATCCTAACCGTATACACACTGAACTCACATTTAAAACTCTTAAAGCGCACAATCACAAAATGTATGTTTTTGTCGTCCACTAAACTATTTGAAGCCTCATAGATAAACAGTGTAGACCAAGATCAGACACCTCCTATAGAAGCAGTCTGCTCTGGGTCCACAATGGATGCCTCCCTGCTTTATTATGTTAAATAGAAATTTTTAGATGCAGTTATGTTGCTGGCGTTTTAAAGACTAAATGATGACAGGTTGTGGCACAAGATGATGCAGTTACTTTTGAATAAAACCACGCCTCATTATCAGTTTTTACCTATGCCTAAAGTTAGTTTAAACATATTTTATTCAATAAATACAAATGATATACAACATATGTACATTGTAAACATACAAAGGATCAGAACGAAAGCATAAATGCTTATAGAGTTCTTTTCCTGTTGAGAGCAAATATATAGTGTACATGCATATGGCAGTATTATATCTACATATAGCAAAGTGAGTATACAAAGTAGTGTTATAAATATGAAAAGATGATCATTGCGAAAAATAGATTGAGAAAAAACAAACAATAAGAAAATGATACAAAATACAAACAAATAACGATGGAAAAAAGCACGAAATATTTTCAGATTGTATTGCTTTGCTGAATGTTGAAGGGATGTGGGGAGTAGTGCAGACTTAAGGACATGTTTAATATTAGGTTTTCTTCTGTCATCACATGATATGGTAAAACTTGTAATGCACATTAAAGATGAGAGAATTAGAAACGCTGTGTTGCTAAGATATACTTGTGGACATGATGGAAGATACTTTGGTTTATTTCATTTGATAGTAATGGATCACCATATAGTAATAAATTCAAAGTTGGTGTTCTATATAGTCGTATATCATTAAGAAGTAAGGTGCGTTGATGCTGAAAGAATCTGCAGTGGAAAAAGTAATGTTGCACATTTTCGATAGAACCACAGTTGCAAAGAGGTGAGTCAGTGATATTTTTCAAGAACAAGTTTAGATTCAGAGAACTGCAGCCTGTTTGTAGTCGGGTATGTAGTATTTGAGTTTTTCTTTTTCCATAATAATAATATTTTGGAACAGGCTTGTTATCTTTCTTCAAAAAGTATTTGAATGAACTTATTGTGTTTAATTGTTTAGTTTCAGCTGGCAATGTATTCCAATCTCTTAAGACAGAGGGCAAAAAGGAATTATTGTATTGATTCGTTTTAGCTCGTATGGATTGGATATTGTTAGAGTTACGTAGATTGTAGCGGGATATATCATTTACTTGTTGGGGTATTAAGGAGGATAAGTATTCTGGTGCTAAGTGATTATACATTTTAAAGAATAAAGTCAATTTATGGTCATTGCGTCGTTTTTGTAGTGATTCCCAGCAAATTTCTTTGTACAGGTTATTTATTGAGACGAGTTTGGTAGCTCCAGTGGCTATTCTGGCGGCCTCAATCTGTATTTTGTCAAGTTCATATTTTTCTGCCTGTGTGCAATTATCCCATATGTTATCCCAATATTCTAGTAATGGTCTTATGAGTGTTGTGTATATTGTTTCTAGTGACTTTCTATCTAGTTTGAATTTAAGTTTCCTCATTATATTAATTCTTAACCATGCCTTGTCTTTTATATAGTTTATGTATTGATGCCAGCTGCAATCGCTTGACAGATATAGACTTAAGTGTTTGTGGGATTTAACTTCCTGGATTTGCATATTTTCGGTGATGTATAGTGTTTAATTTTCTTGAGAGTAAGAGTGCCTCTGTTTTAGATGGGTTAAAAGTAACAAGCCACGTAAATAATGACTGAGGTGGTGGCACAAGATGATGCAGTTACTTTTAGATAAAATCACGCCTCCTTTTCAGCTTTTACCTTTGCCTAAGGTTGACTAGTCCTAATCACGCATTCATGAGGCGCCGCCTTTACAGTAAGCGAAAAGTCAAGTAATATAATGTTTGTGATTCTTCTATGATATTACTGAGAAATGCCTGTGTTATTTTGTCTTAGGAGATTTGCCCCAATTATATTACTTGACTTTTCGCTTACTGTAAAGGCCAAATCTCCTAAGACAAAATAACACAGGCATTTCTCAGTAATATCATAGAAGAATCACAAACATTATATTACTTGACTTTTCGCTTACTGTAAAGGCGGTGCCTCATGAATGCGTAATTAGGACTAGTCAACCTTAGGCATAGGTAAAAGCTGAAAAGTAGGCGTGATTTTATTTAAAAGTAACTGTATCATCTTGTGCCACCACCTCAGTCATTATTTAGTCCTTAAGGGTGAGGTTGGCGCCGTGAAACTGGTTTAAGCCCTCCAGTAAAATATTTTACTGACCGTTCCAAGGCGGTACTTCTTTTGTGGATCTTTTATGTTTTTGTTCTGTCTTGTGTTTGCTATGTCTTTGTGCGCGTCTGTTTATGTGTGCTTTGTGGTCACCTGCTGGGAAAGGGCTGACCTCTTGGCTCTCGTTTGTGGTGTCTACTGTGAGTTTGTCAATTTCCCATTGGTATCCTGGGTCAGGTGTGGTACTTGATTGTATCGATTCCTGATCTTTGCACCCTTACTTACTTAAAACGCCAGCAATATAACTGCATCTGAAAATGTCTATTTAACATAAGCAGGGAGGCAAACATTTTGGACCCAAATCAGACTGCTCCTACAGGAGCAGTCTGATCTGGGTCCACACTGTTTGTCTATGAGGCTTCAAGTATTTTCGTGGACGACAAAAACATACATTTTGTGATTATGCGCTTTAAGGGTTAATAAATGTGAGTTGAGTGTGTATACGGTTAGGATTTTCATGAAATGCACGCACGTTTGCACGGCTCAAAAAGCTTATCAACTCTTTACCAAATTATAAATAAAACCTGATTTCCCTTCCTTAGCAGATGAAATAGTCGAACCACACCCAGATATGAATATTAATGTTGCCGCCTTTACAGTAAGCGAAAAGTCAAGTAATACAATGACACTCCTACCATGGTAGAAGTGTTGTTGTATAATGGTTGTAAACTTGATGGAGTGTCATGATGAGTGGATGCAACTCCTCTATATTCATATCACTAATATATGCTTGGATATGTTCTTGTCATCGTGTTATAGAAGATTTACAGCCAATTAGGGGATAACTGTATTCAAAATTTTCATTTGGGGAGGTATATCGTCGGATATACGGTCGGAAATTTAGCTTTACGTCGACGCGTAAGCGGAGCCGTAAAAAGTGATTTCCGATCGTATATCCAACGATATACCCCCCCCCCCCCAAATGAAAGTTTTGAATATGGTAATCCCCATTCTAATGCACTATTAACATTTTCCCTTCAAAAAGACAGTGAAAATGTACTTTGTTGCGCCTATACGTCCAACGGCTGCCAGCTGCATATATATTCACTTGTCAACCAATGAAAAGCGACGTTACTTAATGACGTCCGGTTTCCGACAGTATATCGCAGGATATACTGTCGCAATTTTATGACGCTATCCAATCAGACGTCGCGTTGCATTTGCAATTGCATTAGAAATCTACAATGACACCCTACCATCGTAGGAGTGTCATTGTAGAGTTGGGTGTAAATCAGTAGAAGTATCATTGTAGAGTTGGTTTTAAATGTTCTATGATAATACCACTAATATATGTTTGGGTTTGTTCTTGATATCTTTGCCCACATATAAATCAGCCAGTGGTAGAGTGTTGGTTTCATTTCGTATGAGAATCAATAAATCTTCCAGATTATAGTCAGTCTGGTTCCAGCGACCTCCTCTCTTAGTTCCCAGAATTGGCCATCCACCTAAATTCTCCATGTAATTAAGAATAAAGTCGGTACCCAGGCCCTCTATTCTATCTGAAAGAAAAATATTTATTAACACTACAGATGATAAAGACCTCCAGATAAGTGTGTTTTATGTTATGGATCTTACACGATGAGTTGGGACAAACAGATCAAAGTAAGTAAGGGTGCAAAGATCAGGAATCGATACAATCAAGTACAATACCTGACCCAGGATACCAATGGGAAAGTGACAAACTCACAAGGCTTGCCAATAGAGCAAATAGTAAGTGAGTATGATCAGGAAATACCACACATTCAAATTGCAGACAAGCCCATGACACCACGACGAAGAGACACACAACGATCGCGAGACACCAGGAAGACAAACTAAGCAAAGCAACCAGCTTTTTCTTCCCCAACAAGATGATTGCAAAACTAGAATGGACACAATGCAACTCACAATAAAATATAGAACAATTACAGAATCTTACAATGGGATTTACTATCAACAACGAATCAACAACAACAGAACCACTTTAGAACGTACAGCATCCTAAGCCGCTGAGGGAGGCTAAAATGCAATTTACTGGTACCAAATCTTCGCCCTAGATTCTGTTGTTGTTAAATGTAGGTTATTTTTATCATATGACATTAAAATGACTTTGAAATCGCATTTTTAGCGTTAAATTTTTAAGATTTTGTCACAGTGAATGCAACGTTGTTATTGACATCATTACATCACGTTTACTAAACGCGTAAACCACCGTTGGTTTATCAATTTTAATACATGGCATTATATCACTCCCAGATGATAAGCCATGTGATAGTAAAATAATTTTCTTCTTTCTCTATATTTCCAGCAATTAACACAAGAATAATATTTTGGTAATACAGTAAAACCTGTCTTAAGCAGCCACTCAAAAACAAGACCAAATTGGTTTTCTATACCTATTATCGCCTAATGCAGGTCAAACGTATTGCAGAATGCTCCAAAGTTGCAGAATGCTCCAAAGGGAGCATTCTGCAATACTTTTGACCTTCATTAAGCTATCATTTGTCTTTAAGATCTTTGTTTTGTCTATTTTTGCGTGACCGCTTAAGATATAATTAAACAAAAGTAAAATACTTCTCATGAAAAATGACAAATGTAAATACATGCGTTGCCTCCTCGTTTAAAGGCCTATATTTCAGTATATGAGAAATCATGAACGGATTAACTGAAAAGAGACAAATTAAATCAATATCTAACTGGACTAAAGAGGTTCCAAGTGGGGACTTACCTGTATTTAACCAAACTTCTTTAACCAAGATAAATACCAATATTTTACCAAAAATGTCTAAACTCTTTATGGGACCTCTTTATTACCCTTGCAATGCGCTCATTTATTACCTCATAAAGATTGGCCTTTGATCTCCCTGACATAGCCCCAGGGGAGTGGTAACACTATCATTGAGTAAAAAGATAGGTCTTTAAAAATGTGGTAGTTTTAATGTAGTGTCTGGTTCTTTATTGTCCAAATATACTCTAAAACAAACTTTTTTCGAATCAACACGTGAAAAAAACATCAACATATGGAAACTGATAGCTTTACGAAAAAGCCTGTGTGCCCAAAATGGCACTATACAGTACATATAGTGAGCCACTTTAGTTACGAACCACTTGTAAAATGTAAAATTACTCAAAAATGAAATATGATATTTTTATTCTGAGACTACCAACGTAAAGCGCAACTATATTTGCATAAGCCATTGAAATTTCATTGTGAACAAATTAGAAACGAATGAGAAAATGGATCTTTAAGTGCACTTCCCTCAAAACACCATTTCACATTGCATTATCTCGAATGAAACTCAGATCACATTGCGCTTTTTTCAGGGTCGAATTTCTGCTATACCAGAGATAAGAGCCGGTTTATTCTTGGCAATATCTAAGACTGGAATGTGTTTGTTAACTTCATCATTTTTTAATGTTTTACTATTTTGGCTCCCAGCTGGCCAAGGTTTGAAAATGGTTGGTTTTAGTCCTTTTTTAAAGTTAGTTAAAATTTCGTATGATTCTGAGTAAACTAGTTATCAAAACACTTCTTTTATAATTTCATTTTAAAAAAACATGTATCCGCCGTTTATTTTCGTACAAAAATTAATGGATTTATTGGCGTCATTGTGTTGACGTTAGTGATGACGTCACTACTACCAAGGCTATAAGACGTGTCAATGATAAGATGTTTAGTGTTTTGATACTTTTATGTCAACAAGTGACTCATAATAAAACAATTTGCGAAGAAAAACATGTTTGATTATCGTAGCTGACGTTAATATGACGTCAAAACGAGCATTTCTTCAAAAACAACGGTGTTACTAAATTCAACGACCAAAAAAAGGGATTTTACTTGAATAGAATAATTGTTTTTGGTGTTTTTCGGTCAGAACGATCCCCATGGATATTGCCTAGCTCAAAACATAAATAAAAAATAAAGTCGTTTAGGTTGCACGTACATTTTTGTCAAAATTGGAAAATTGCCTTTGACGTAGCAGAATGATTCGCATGAGTGATTCCAATATTTTTTTAGATGTCATCAAACAGATAAAATGTCAATAAATAAATTATCATAGCGAATGTTCAATTCAAGCATTTTTGACAAAAAATGTGGGCCCTGAAAAAGTGGTGCCTAACTAAACTGGCTCACTGTATGATGCATTTGATTTTGGTTCTTGATATGTCTGCGTGCAGCTATATAAAAAAAAATATAGGAAGACGGTTATCACCCAGACATATTATTGGGCTTCTAGTAATACGAGGGTCATTTGGAAAGTTCTTAGCATGTCATCATAACTCCACAGTGCGTTGACAAAATGCTATCAAATAATACATTTTTGGAGACTAGAATTCTACGGCTACTTGATGATTTAATTTTTGCCAAAAAAGACTTGGCGTGCACGTGCAGTGCATGCTCAAAATGAGTAGGGGTTTGAATACTGGCGGAAATATTAAGCAAAATACTTGGAAAAAAGCGAAGGAAAATTGGGGACCTTATTTGCGATCATGATTTGACAAATTAACGATTTGGTGCCAACTTATTTTTTATTAAAATATATTATGTAATCAATGCTAGCACGACTACCACCTTTACATTGGGAAAACGTTGACTAATAGAGAAATGGTAAACTTTAAAAAATGGGACTTTTTTCGATTTTTCTTTATACTTTTACTATAAATTGTGTCACTACAGGAGCACGAAAAAGCCTATTGAGTATATAATTTGCTTTATTTATAGCCAACAATGCATAACAATCATTTCGTCGCGCATAATGTGTGGCTTTATAAGTTCTGTATTCAATAAACCATTCTTAATAACACTACCCCTACTTTTCAAGAAGTGGGTGGGGTAACTCAACCCCGCATATTTTGTTGATGGCAGAAGAGCTTTTCATAGTATCGCTTTAACCATCACAAAATTGATTGATTTCTACTCTCAAGGTGTTTTTACTTTTTTGTTTGCCACTATTTCCAATTGAAATGAATCAGAACGTCAACTCATAGGGAAATTCATTCTGCCTATGGGAAGATTTTAAGAGTTTTCGTCCCTTTGTTCTGGTTTACAAAATTTCTTTTGGTTTCAATACAAAAAGCATAAAGTGTGCTTGACAAAAATACCAACATACGGAATTTTTAAACTACTGTCGTCAATATATTTTCAAAATTTGTGCATTGTGACATAAAATTTTTAGACGTAAAAATAGGCGAATTGGTTTGCTTTCTAAACGGTTTTGGTATTGCTGTTCCGGTATTTATTTATTAGAAACATCCAACTCGGTCATCAATTGTATAATCGTTGTACCAGATTGTGGCCTACCAAATGTTACAAAATTATCTAATTTGATGAACTATTCTTAATGTTCTGCGCACTTTTCCAAAGGTAAAAAAAATATTTTCCGCTGTATTTTTGCGTTTTCCAGTATACAAACAGTGCATGTATTCACAATACTATTTTTGTGTTTGCGTCATAACATCCTCATGAAATTTGTGTTACAAGAAAGAAGGAAGATAGCTCTTTAAAATAATACCAAACATGATAGGGTTTGTAAATTGGTTACTGAGATATAAGACCATGCTAAGAACTTTCCAAATGCCCCTCGTATTGTATAGCTGTGCATGATTGTTTTAAAAATGATTTTACACATTGGCGTTAAATACCTTGTGGAAAGCTCAATTATGGTTTAAAAAGAACCATGTAATTTTCATTGCAGAAATGGTGTTTGTATGGGACAAGTCATATATAAAGCACATTTAGCAAAACAGATCATACATCTATAACTCAAATAAAATTATGTTGCAGAAGTAACTAAAAAGGTCATCTTATATCATTGTGAAGCTAACAGTCTTTTCCAACAGCATTTTAATATTTGCCTTCTGAACAATCAGAACCTCTCATATCTTCCCATATCTTGTAAGGTTCTGTTATCAAAAACCTATTTGTTTTACACCACTCCCTAGGGGTTAAGACAGGCAGTACAATGGCAAATCTTAATGAGGTGATTATGAAATCATTACAGGGGGTATTAAAGAGATTCCGTGGATAGTTTAGGTATTACAGTCACATCACATATTAATCCCATCCCCCTCCTAAATTAATGTACATATACTCGTAACAGTAATTATGAAGACAACTTTATAAGGCTTAATATAAGAATCTATCATGAGTGTGAGGGTAGGATAGAAAAATCCATCCGGAGGATCGCCGTTTGGCATCACGAGGCTTGCCAAGTGATGACAAACGGTGATCCTGAGGGACAGATTTTTCTATCCTACCCTCACACGAATAATGAATTCTAAAAATCATCAGCTCACCAAGTGTGGAAAGTTTCATGCTTGTATCCGAAATAGCACAATTTTGGCTCTTAGCCACCTAGCTATCACCACTGTTTTTAATTATTTATTTATTTATTTAAAAAAGCTTCCAGAAGTCCCTGAATACGGCAATATGCAATTTCACATGATGACGTTACTTGTCGTCATGGGTATGATAGCATGGGTAAGATAAGATTTTCTATCAAAGGGTAAAATCTCAGATATCCATATCCCGTGTGCAAAAAATAAAACTCTTAAATGATAAATTTAATGGTCAATATAGACAACATATACCACAGTTTTATGAGCTCAAAGACATTAACTCTTTCCTTGCTAAAGGCGACTTTTGTCATCTGCTGATGACCTTTGCAAACATTTTGGACTCAGCCTGGCCAGAATCTGGTTCCAAACAGTTTGGCACTCTGGTTGTGTTCCTGAGATAACTTTTTGAAAAAGTTAATTTTGAAAATAAGTCAGCAGACAATAAAAAAGCATGAACTATTACCCAGCATGCAGAGTTAATAAAATGGATTGACCTTTATTGATGCAACCCTTATAGTAGTCTTTAGCCTTCTTTATAATATCCAAGTCTGAATCCTGGTCGACTTCTTCAAGCACCTCTGTGATATACAACAAAATTACAACATTTAAGAAATGAATTCGATTTTTGGAAGATTCATGGAATCATGAATACTTCGGGTCTCTTGCAAAGTTAACGGGCTTCACTTACTTTGCAAGAGACCCGAAGTATTCATGATTCCATGAACCTTACAAAAAATGAATTTATTGCTTATATTTACATTTTATATTATCAGTCCAGTATCAATTTTCAATTTTCACCTAACTTGGCTGGTTTTCCAGATATTTTGAATTAAATTAGAGATAACATAGGGTTTGGAATAGCCAAAACGCCAAATTTCCGCGATTAACGCCATGGCGATACGTGTTTAACGTCACGCAAACGTCAGTAAACAAGCAACGTTATTGGATGGACTTTACGTTATCCCGCTCAAATGGCGCGTATGTGGGTGTGGCTTAAATCGATTGGTTCGTGAAAGTATGAACCACATCTCAAATGTAGAGGTTCATTTAAAGCTGCATACTCTGTAACTATGAACATTTTTCGAAAATTTTTCTTTTCTTTTTAAATCATTTGTAAAAGTAGAATTAAGCTATGTTTTCACAATAAAAATGTTCAGTACAGCTGAAAACTGCATGAGAAAAGTGAAATATCTTATCAAATAGGTGTATTTTTCTCTTGTTGGTAATTATTTGTGTCCCTCCAATAATTATAGACCGTTGAATTTTAACATAAATGCAGTTGTTTTGATAGACTAGTGATAACTTGTTAAGATTTACGAAAATGGTAAAATGTTAACCTGAATTTGAGTATTTTTTACTGTGTTCTTGAAAATAAAAACATTATTTTTAAAATTAGAAGATCAAACGTTACAGACTATGCCGCTTTAAAGGCTCACAGTGGAAATGTAAATATATGGTTGTAAAGAGCACATGGCCCCATGGCAAAGTGCTCAACTTCAGAATAAGATATTTCAGAGGGCACTGTATCAAGTCAAAATTTTGCAATTTACCCATTTACTGTAAATTTCGAAATATTCGCGAGAATTTTATTTTCGTGACTAGCGTTAAAAGACATATTTGCGGCGTTAAAAATTCGCGCCAATGGCATGATTTATCTATATCAGTAAACGACAGAGTGATTTCGGCATTTTGCAAGGATTTTGTTTTCACTAAACTTCGCAAAAATAAAACCCTCGCGAAAATTTCCAAATTTACAGTCTAGTAAATTCACAGTAGACTTAACCCTTTGTATTCTGATGGATTTTCCCATACAGATAATGACTATAAGGGTGGGATTGTCCATTATATATTCCAAGGAATCACTGGTAGAACGTTCCAAATAATTATGCACTTGAATTTGTCTTTGAAGATTGTATTTATCTTGCAAAAAGTGCAGGCCTAAAAAATGCAGCTTTTCGGCCACATTTCATCTGTGTCTTCACTGTTTGCCAAGATACTCCTTTAGGGTTTCCAGTATTACTTGACTTTTAGCTTATTGTAAAGGCGGCGCTTCATGAATGCGTAATTTGGACTAGTCAACCTTAGGTATAGGTAACAGCTGAAAAGGAGGCGTGGTTTTATTAAAAAATAACTGTATCATTTTATGCCACCACCTCAGTCATTATTTAGTCCTTAAAACGCCAGCAAAATAACTGCATCTGAAAATGTCTATTTAACATAAGCGGGGAGGCAAACATTGTGGGACCAGATCAGACTGCTCCTATAGGAGCAGTCTGATCTGGGTCCACACTGTTTATCTATGAGACTTCAAATAGTTTAGTGGACGACAAAAACATACATTTTGTGTTTATGCGCTTAAAGGGTTAAGAAATGTGAGTTCAGTGTGTAATCGGTTAGGATTATCATGAAATGCACGCACGTTTGCGCGGCTCAACTCTTTACCAAATTATAAATAAAACCTAATTTCCCTTCCTTAGCAGATGAAATAGCCGAACCACAGCCAGATATGAATATTTAAGTTGCCGCCTTTACAGTAAGCGAAAAGTCAATTAATACAAAAGGTTAAACGTGTGGAATCAATGTTATGCGTGTTTTTTTGGTTTATGCTCATTATGCATATGCATTTTTTTTAAACATCAAATGAAATATATTTTTGCAGATCATTTATAGCATCAGTACGGAAAAGCTAAGGCATTTAAAGATATTCAACCCATTTAATTTTTTAAAGAAACCCCGTTATTTGATTATAGATATCAGTTACACAGCCACCAATCCAGCTTCTTCATCGCATATACCAGATGGATTAAACTGTCCCAAAATTAATAAATCGGGCAATGCTATTCAATGAGACACTCATTAAACTTTTTGATACTAATATCGGTTTTCAAAGGATATTCTGCTTGACAGTTAAAAATGTTTTGTTATGAAGAACAAGGTCACAGTAACTAAATTATGGTAAGTGACTGACACTTCGTCATCCCAAGATGCATCCACACACCAAATTTGAGATTCCTACCTCAAATAATATTAGAGATATGCTCTGGACATGATTATTCTCAAAACTAGGTCAGAGGTCAAGGTCACAGTGACCAAAAAATGGTACATGACACTCCGCTATCCAAAGATGCATCCATACACCAAAATTGGAATTCCTAACTCAAAGAATATATGAGATATGCTCGGGACACAATAATTCTTAAAACTAGGTCTAGGGTCTAGGTCACAGTGACCCAAAATTGGTATGTGACACCCTGTCATCCCAAGATGTATTTACACACCAAAGTTGGAATTCCTATCTCTAAGAATATAGGAGATACGCACCAGACTCAATGTAGTTTCTAGAAACTAGGTCAGAGGTCAAGTTCAAGGTCACAGTGACCCAATTATGGTATGCGACACTTCGTCATCCCAAAATGCATCCAAACACCAAATTTGAGATTCCTACCTTAAATAATATAAGAGATATGCTATGGACATGATTATTCTAAAAACTAGATCAGAAGTCAAGGTTAAGTTACACAGTGACCCGAAAATGGTACATGACACTCCGCTATCCCAAGATGCATCCACACACCAAATTTGGAATTCCTAACTCAAAGAATATAAGAGATATGCTCCGGACACAATAATTCTTAAAACTAGGTCAGAGGTCAAGGTCACAGTGACCCAAAAATGGCATGTGACACCCCGTCATCCCAAGATGCATTTACACACCAAATTTGGAATTCCTATCTCAAAGAATATAGGAGATATGCACCACACTCAATGCAGTTTTCAAGAAACTAGGTCAGAGGTCAAGTTCAAGGTCACAGTGACTCAATTATGGTACGTAACACTTCTTCATCCCAAGATGCATCCACACACCAAATTTGAGATTCCTACCTCAAATAATATAAGAGATATGCTCCTGACATGATTATTCTAAAAACTAGGTCAGAGGTCAAGGTCAAGGTCACAGTGATCCGAAAATGGTACGCGACACTCCGCCATTCCAAGATGTATCCACACACCAAATTTGAGATTCCTACCTCAAATGATATAAGAGATATGCTCCGGACACGATTATTCTAAAAACTAGGTCAGAGGTCAAGGTCAAGGTCACAGTGACTCGAAAATGATATGCAACACTCCGCCATCCCAAGATGTATCCACACACCAAATTTGGAATTACTATCTCAAAGATTATAGGAGATATGGACCGGACACGAAAGCGGGACGGACGTACGGACGGACTGACGGACGGACAGTGCGATTACTATATGCTTCCCAAAGTTCCTATGTGGGCATAAAAATGACATTTTTCAGCTTTGGAACAGATTCTAGAATCAGTTTATGTGACAGGGTATACTAAACAAGGTATGTCGAAGTAAAACACCAATACCATCAAATAGCGCTTTGGGAATTACAAAATATTTGTATTGGTTAGGAAAAATAACAAATTTGAAGAATTTACGTCCATCCCTTTCTTTATAATAGAAGATTGATTTAATGCGATGAATGTACTGGATTGGTGGCCGTGAGTTATCAATTATAATGAATATAAAAAAGTAAGTGAGTGTGACAAGGAAATTATTACTTGACTTTTTGCTTATTGTAAAGGCGGCAACTTTAATATTCATATCTGGGCGTGGTTCGGCTATTTCATCTGCTAATGAAGGGAAATCAGGTTTTAAAGAGTTAATAAGCTTTTTTGGCCGCGCAAGCGTGCGTGCATTTCATGAAAACCCTAACCGTAATCACACTGAACTCACATTTATTAACCCTTAAAGCGGATATCACAAATGTATGTTTTTGTCGTCCACTTAAATATTTGAAGCCTCACAGACAAACAGTGTGGACCCAGATCAGACTGCTCCTACAGGAGCAGTCTGATCTGGGTCAACAATGTTTGCCTCTATGCTAATGTTAAATAGTCATTTTTCAGATGCAGTTATTTTGCTGGCGTTTTAAGGACTAAATAATGTGTTTTGCGCCTATACTGAGATAATGGCGCTAGATGATACAGTTACTCTTGAATAAAACCACGCCTCATTTTCAGCTTTTACCTATACCTAAGGTTGACAAGTCCTAATTACGCATTTATGAGGCGCCGCCTTTACAGTAAGCGAAAGTCAAAGAATACACAATCACACACTGCAGACCAGCCCACGGCACTGTGAGGAAGAGCCACGATGTCACATGACATCAAAAGGCAATTAAAATAAATCAACCTGTACAGAAACAAAGAAAATGACTCTCAGCTCAAAGACAGTTACTGTCGTGCCAGCGAAGACTGACAGTGACGATATGTTTGTTTACAAATGGATCAGGGACTTATAATCGATAGATCACTTGTGTATTAATCCTATCCACAGGATTAATACACAAGTGATCTATCGGTTCGCCGCGTTAGCTCATATGAAGTGTACACGTAAGTATTTTACTTAGCAATCGTAAACAAGGTCTGAAGTCACTGTCACTCTTGGTTGGCACGACAGTAGAGATAAAGAAAATATCCCAATTGAGCCACGGTGAGCCCAGACAAACATCACTGACTGACCGATAGAAGTTTTATGCTAGGTCGTTATTGAGTCTGAGGCCTGACCCACCGTCGTGCAATTAATGAGGAAACCCTAGCTGTAAACCATGATTGTGGCTATGACCCCGTATGCAGACTGTAGCATAACACTCTTTAAAATGTTGCTTTTTTAAACTGACTAGGGAAAGAAGGCCTTTCAACAATTCATTTGAATTTATGAACTAGATTGCCATGTTTTTTTGCTCTGAAAGTGTATCAAAGCAAAATACATCATATCCCATTTGATTGGGGGGAAGCATATAATCGGCTTTCCAACACAATAAGTATAACACTTATGTGAGTGTGACCAAGAAATGATACAATCACACACTGCAGACCAGCCCACGGCACCGTAAGAAAGAGTCACGAAACACGTAAAGTCACATGACATCAAAAGGCAATTAAAATAAATCAACCAGCTAACAACAGCAAGTTCTATTTAATCTTACCCTTTAGCTTCACAGATACGTCATGCTTTAGCTGAGTGAAGACCTGGATTGAGCATTCCCCTTCCGGTATCACATGTTGTTTTATCCAGCCCCCACACGCGAACTGATAAAAGTCGTCACACGGATTGACCGTCGTGTCTAAGGCGTTTCGGACTCTGGCAGCTGTAATGTTAGTCATAGAATAACCCTTTTTACATCAATAGAATTGTCCATAAAGCTACAGACAATAAAGTGAGGATGTAATGTATTGAGTGGTCACAGGTAATGATTTCCAAAGAAATATAGTATTTCTTCCCCCTTCTTTTATTTCTATACAAATATAGCAATCGAATTATCATATGCAATCTCCGAAAATAGATTTTGTCTTAGGCCAGAATTTTTATTAGTTGATTTACAAACCCTCCTACTGTAATTTTCTGGAAAGTAGAAAAAAAATTAAATTAACTCTAAATATTATTCGTTTAGTTGAAAAAAATAATATATTTTTGAGACTCTGTCTGTGTATTTTTGAGAGTGACACTCTTAAAAGTGATTGTCCTGTCCAGATATTTAGTAAAATTATGGAATATATAAAGATTTAATACAGAATGTTGGTTTACCTCACTAGTTTTACTGTTTTTTCCGGAGAAATTAAAAAAAAAAAAAAAAAAAAAAAAAAAAAAAAAAAAAAAAAAGCTCTGAAAAAAAAGCTCTGAAAATATCATTTTCAGAGCTTTTTTAGTTATTTTTTTTCCGTCCCCTTGACCCTAAATCTGAAAGAAACTTCCCGTAAATCAACTAATAAAAAAACCTGGCCTTAGCAAACATGCTGATCCTCTTGAATTGTCGTCTCATACGGGCATTTCATCTGAATCTTCACCATGTCCAGTCTACGAAGGGTTAATATGAACAATATTTTGCGTAAATTTTGATTATCACTGATTTTTGTTTATTCATCGACCTAACATGTGTTTTGTGCTCAAACGAACCGACTCACTGAGACGGTCCTTTTGAGTGCCCACTTCAAATGCTTTGATTGAGAAACAAGATTATCTACCTTCAATTGCGCATTCTTATCGGTATGCCCGGTAAGTGATTGGAAAAATTCAACAACATTAGACGTACCATATTTACCCTAATTGTGCTGACAAACAGATGTGATTGTATAATGTTTATTCTGATCGAATTGTTTCTAAGCATGGTTAAATACCATAAAGTTAAAGCTGCATACTCTGTAACTATGAACATTTTTCGAAAAAATTTCTTTTCTTTTTAAATCATTTGTAAAAGTAGAATTAAGCTTTGTTTTTACAATAAAAATGTTCAGTAGAGCTGAAAACTGCATGGAAAAGTGAATTATCTCATCAAATAGGTGTGTTTTTCTCTTGTTGGTAATTATTTGCGTCCCTCCAATAATTCTGGACCGTTGAATTTTAACATAAATGCAGTTGTTTTGATAGTGATACCTTGTTAAGATTTACGAAAATGGTAAAATGTTTACCTGAATTTGAGTATTTTTACTGTGTTTTTGAAAAATAAAAACATTATTTTTAAAATTAGAAGATCAAAAGTTACAGACGATGCAGCTTTAACCATTTTCATAATCTATACCCAAACAAAATATTTAAAGCTGCATACTCTGTAACTATGAATATTTTTCGAAAATTTTTATTTTCTGTTTAAATCATTTGTAAAAGTAGAATTAAGCAATGTTTTCACAATAAAAATGTTCAGTACAGCTGAAAACTGCATGGAAAAGTGAATTATCTTATCAAATAGGTGTATTTTTCTCTTGCTGGTAATTATTTGCGTCCCTCCAATAATTATAGACCGTTGAATTTTAACATAAATGCAGTTGTTTTGATGGTGATAACTTGTTAAGATTTACGAAAATGGTAAAATGTTTACCTGAATTTGAGTATTTTTACTGTGTTCTTGAAAAATAAACAAATTATTTTTAAAATTAGAAGATCAAAAGTTACAGACTATGCAGCTTTAAGGAATAAATCATTATTGGATCATTACAAGATCGCGCTTAGAGCACTTATTATGGTCTTATTAAACATATACCAGACAGATTACATTTGAAAAGGGGCGTTTTACACGTCTGTAATCCGTTACTATCGTGCCAGCCAAGAATGACAGTTACGACATGTTTTGTTTACAAAGTTAATAGGAACTTAGGATCGATATATCACTTGTTTATTAATCCTATCCGCAGGATAGGATTAATACACAAGCGATATTTAGATTCGCGTTAGCTCAAGTGACGTTTAAACGATAGTGTTGTACTTAGCAATTGTAAAAACAAAATATACGTCACTGTCACTCTTTGTTGGCACGACAGTAGTTATCCAACTGGGATACCTAAGTGACATGTCATAGCTACGTTTACTTCTATTTTGAAGTCATCTAATGGTGATTCTTTATCTCTTAGAAACAAAACAGTCTTCAAAACAAACAAAAGTGATCTAATGGTGATCTGTTTCAAAACATTCTCACGCAAAAAATGTAGTTGAACTTTGAAAATGATCAGAATAATCTGAATGTTATTCATTGCATATAATGTATTTTTACTTTGTGGTCGTTTCTATGAAAACCCTGTCCCAAGTTTGCATAACCAAGGCGATAAAATCTCAAGGGAGTTTGTGCATATGGTAAATATTGGACTGGTTAGAGAATAGACATTAGTCCTGTTTATGCCAAGCTAAAGTATGCATTTCGACTTTGAGCTCCATGAGCTTATATAAAGGAACTTTATTCTCTTTTTACAAACATATTTCATCAAACACAAGAAATAAGGGATAAGCGTATAAAACTGATCAAACTGAACGTTTAAAGAATCCTTGAAAGAAACGAATGTAAAATGATCGAATTTAAAGTTAAACAAGTTTAAGAATTCCTGAAAGAAAGACATACCTGCTAATACACAGCCTTCAGTCAAGCATATGTCATCGTCTGAAAATATGAATAATGCGTCAGTGTGTGATACAATCAACAAGTTGACCTATGCGCACAAAGAAGCAATGAGGCCAGAATTTTTTTATTAGTTGATTTACGGGAATTTTTTTTCAGATTTAGGGTCAGGGGACGAAAAAAAAAATAAAAAAGCTCTGAAAATGACCAGTTAACTGGTCATTTTCAGAGCTTTTTTTTTTTTTTTTCGGAGCTTTTTTTTTTCTTTTTTTTCTTTAATATCTCCAGAAAAACAGTAAAACTAGTAAGGTAATCTTTAAATATTTCATCATTTTCCTAAAAATCTGGACAGGACAATCACTTTTAACAGTGTTATTCTCAAAAATGCACAGACAGAACCTCAAAAAAATATTATTTTTTTCAACCAAACATATATATTTAGAGTCGGCGGATAAAAAATTTTTTTTAGAAATTAATTTTTTTCCTACTTTCCGGAAAATTACAGTAGGAGGGTTCGTAAATCAACTAATAAAACAATTCTGGCCTAAGCCCTAAGTTACCATCAAATGCATGGTGCGATGACTGTGATCAGTCTGTTAACGTTAATCCTTACTGAGTGCGTAGGTCCTTTAGCTTCTTTTTGAATTCACATTTTTACTTTCTATGAATCCAAAGAAAGTTTCCACAGGTTAAGTTCATGAAGTTGGCATAACATTCAATGAAAGTTCAATGTATCTGAGGCGAGTTCAACAATACGAGCGCCCCAACGAGCGCTTGTCAGTGTGATCATTACATTGTTGAACGATAGCGAGCGCTCGCTCAATAAAAAATGGCTGCGCCCAGTAACAAACAAATCAAATCCCCCCATTGATTGGAAATCAAAGCGAAACACCTTCTTACCTTCAGTTTAAATTGTTCTATTTAATATACCCACACAAAGAAACACACATCGTCATTCCGAAAATCGAATCTGAAAATATTGCGTGCATAGTCCCTCACGAAAACCATTTTTGTTTTGGTAGCCATGTTGGATTTTCGGGCGATACACCTATCGACTTGAATCGCGAGCGCTTGCAAGCACCTTGGCAACTAAAATAGTTGACAGACTTTTAATAATGATCTGTATGATACCCAAGTTGCACTTAGAGGTTGGAGAATAAAACAAATATTGTGATGTGATAGCTCTCTCTCTCTCTCTCTCTCTCTCTCTCTCTCTCTCTCTCTCATATCAAAGCAGCTAGCCCATGTATACCTCTCTGTCTCTTAATCTAATGTATTACACAGTCATAGTATTTTACTCACGTATTGGAACTGCCTCTGTCATATGCTGGGGTACTTCTTTCAAACCATCTGGAAATACATGTAACACAAGAGAGTGTTTTGATTTGAATTCATCGGTAGTCGTGGTTACATATCTAAAAAGTGTACTGTGCGTATATAGCTTTTTCCAAAATCAGACACGCTTTCAAAAATACAGTGTAACCTCGGATCCGCTGTCCTCTGATAAAGTGTCTACCAAACTAAGGTCAAGGTCACATGAAGCATTGCCCCATACATTTGAAGTTGCTACGGCCAATAGTTAAGGAGATGTATTACCAAGAAAATACATTATTTGACCTTGACCCCACGGTCAAGGGGGTCAAAGTCACACAAAATGTTGCCCAGTACCCTCAACTTTATGTGACCTATGCACCAGCAAAGTTTGATATTGCTACATCCCACGGTTAAGGAGAAGATGCATTCCAACGAAAATGCATTATATGACCTTGACTTTCGGGCAAGGTCACACGAAATGTTGCCCACTACCCTCTACACTATGTGACCTATGCACATACAGAGTGTGAATTTACTACGTCAAAAGGTTTATGAGGAGGAGTATTTACAAAAAAAAATAATATTTGACCTTTGACTTTGACCTTGGGGTCAAGGTCACACGAAATATTGCCCAGTACCCTCTACATTTTGTGAACTATTCAGCTACAAAGTTGAAGTTGCTACGTCTAACCGTTTAGGAGGAGATACATTTACAAGAAACATTATTTGGTCTTTGACCTTGACCTTAGGCAAGGTCACACGAAATGTTGCCCATTATCCTCTACATCATGTGGCCTTTTCAACTACAAAGTTTGAAGTTACTACCTCTAACGGTTTAGGAGGAGATACATTTACAAGAAACGAGACGGACGGACAGACGGACAGACAGACAGACAGACAGACAGACAGACTAACGGGCGGACAGACAGACAGACAGACAGACGGACGGAAGGACGACGGAACCACTTTGGTACGAAATTAATTTAACCTTTTTTTTCTTAAGAAAAAAGCGGGTATAATGAAGAAGCTGGATGGCGATTACAAATAGGACTTGGATTTACGAAAATTTGTAAAATGCTTAAAAACTTCCATGTCAGATTATGAAAAATGAGCGCTGTGACATGTTTTTATTTCATAAATTGACAGACCATACTAAACAATTATAAAGATTTCAATGTGGGAAGTATTACCTGCAACTGCCCTTATGAGAAGCCCTTAAATAACTTCAAAGATCATCATTATATCTAGAAACCGGCAATATTTAACTATGTCAGTCTGATGCCGCATATATAAAGTGTATTCTTTGACAGGTTTCGCTTACTGCAAAGGCGGCGCCTCATGAATGCGTAATTAGGACTAGTCGACCTTAGAGATAGGTAAAAGCTGAAAATGAGGCATGGTTTTATTCCAAAGTAACTGTATCATCTTGCGCCATTATCTCAGTACAGACGCAAAACACATTATTTAGTCTTTAAAACGCCAGCAAAATAACTGCATCTGAAAATGTCTATTTAACATAAGCATGGAGGCAAACATTGTGGACCCAGATCAGACTGCTCCTACAGGAGCAGTCTGATCTGGGTCCACATTGTTTGTCTATGAGGCTTTAAATATTTTAGTGGACGTTAAAAAACACATACGTTTTGTGATTAAGCGCTTGAAGGGTTAATAAATGTGAGTTCAGTGTGTATACGATTAGGATTTTCATGAAATGCACGCACGTTTGCGCGGTCCATATAGCTTATTAACTATTTACCAAATTATAAATAAAACCTAATTTCCCTTCCTCAGCAGATGAAATAGCCGAACCACGCCCAGATATGAATATTAAAGTTGCCGCCTTTACAGTAAGCGAAAAGTCTAGTAATACTATAAGTGGGAATGATGAATAAACGACAAACCTTGATGGTCGTCCTTCAATCCTAAAGCAACAACAGCGATAGTAACAGCCAAAATAACTGTCAGCGAGGCAAACAATACAACTAAAATGAGCAGAAGCCATTCCACTCTCCGCTTTGACTTCGTCTCGGACCCTGCTACTCTGCAAAATAAAGATATATATATATATATATATATATATATATATATATATATATATATATATATATATATATATATATATATATATCAATCCTATGGGTTTTGAGGTATATACTGCATATGCGAGTACAAAAGGCTCAGGCAAGACTGCGAATGGGAGGCGAGACTGCTCGAATACACTAAGCAGGAAAGTCGATGATAAATAAGAATTCTCGTCACAAATTATGGCTTTATGGATATGCGATAAGCACCAAGGCTCATATATTTTACTAGGCAAACAGTCAGCATAGTCTGAAGAGATTAACCCAAGCCATATGGATGCCTAATCTTCAGACGCCATCGTGATAAGTACGCTTTTAATTTATTTTTCTTTTGTTTATTTATTTATTTATTTATTTATTTACTTACTTATTTGTTTATTTATTTATTTACTTATTTATTTATTCATTTATTTATTTATTTATTCATTTATTTATTTATTTATTTATTTATTTATTTATTTATTTATTTATTTATAACCGAGCTTGTAAATAAAGGCGAGGAAATTTCGAAATATGTGAAATTGTGAAATAATAAACAATGTGGCGACTAAATACAAATGATTAGATGTGAAATTATGCACGAGATGAAGTCAAATAATCTGAAAAGTGCATACTCACCCTTATTTAAAATGGGGTTTCTGGTTTGTCATGACCTTGTACATAGAGAATACTAGGTGAGTGTCTTTTGATATCAAGTTTACCAGGCAAGGCTTTAAGAACGCTTATTGACATCGCGAGGCTTGCCGAGCAACTCAACATGCGTTCTCAAAGCCGACCCTGGTAAACTTGATATCAAAACATGCAAACCTGGTATTTCGTTTATCAGTTTACCCATTGTTTCACTCTTCAAACTAGCGATTATGACGTAATTTTCAATTATTGTGTTGATTCAGCGTCATTGGCGACGTCATTCAAAAGTGCAACATCATCATGACCTGATAAAGGTAACATGCGGTGATATAGGAAACGTTTACTAGGTTATGTTGAAACAATTCAGTTAATATTAGGGGTAACTGATAAAAAGTAAACTAACCAGTAGGCGATTAGAATATTCGCATAATAAATGAAGATTATCCTAACATACATGTACTTGGTGAATGCACGAACTAGGTCGGAACGCCTCACGAAAATGCACGTAGATCACGAAGATTTTGGCGGAAACCAAACAGTCTCATACCAATCTTGCCAACCTATTATTGTGCTGCGCTGAAACAGCAGACGACATTAGCCTTACCTCATCCCTTGAGAGGAAAAATTTGTCACCTCTCACCGAGGTTTGCAATAAGGGAAGACTCATGCCGACCTGGTCAGCTACAAAGACTGGTGATATATTTAAAATATTGGATGCAGCATACATCGTTCTTATACATTCAAATATTTGCAATCATAGTTGAAGCAAGCCTTTTCTGACTATATAGATTCTTGCTGGTACCCATAGCGTCCCTTTGTGGTAGGAAACATGTGGGTAACCAAATGTCACGTGTTATTTACAATCTCCGTTTATCTTGAATTCGAAGTAAAAATAATGGTCCTGTGAACGACACCAGGCCCCGAGGTTCTAAAACTTTTTTCATGCTCAACTCAGCTGAGCACGAAATTTATCCTGATCATAAATGTTAAAATGCCAACAGTTGTTGGCATTTTAACATTTATAAGCATGATAAATACAGCATCTGAGAGACTTAAAGCAAGAAGCTTCTTCATTTGTCGATATTTTAGTTTGTATAAGCAGTTGAAATTTCGTGCCCAGTTGAGTTTAGCACGAATAAAGTTTTATAACCTTGAGGCCAGACCCTAGATACTCTCCCGTTACCAAAGGGGAGCATCATCAATTTTCTCGCTACTATTCTTCTTCTTTTTTCTTCTTCTTTTTCTTCCTTCTTCTTCTTCTTCTTCTTCTTCTTCTTTTCTTATTATTATTATTATTATTAGTAGTAGTAGTAGTAGTAGTAGTAGTAGTAGTAGTAGTAGTAGTAGTAGTAGTAGTGGTAGTATTTTTATTATTATTATAGTGGTAGTAGTAGGAACAGTAGTTGTAGCAAACTTACAAGTTATTCGTAGAGTCGTCTATGTTAAATCTGTCGATCATTTTAGGTTCTGTATCCCAGCTTGCTACATTTACTAGTGATCTCCTTTGTTTTGTGTAAGAAGCTGACCTAGGTGTAGTTTTCTTGTGAACTGATACGTGATTATGAACTGTTTAGACACAGAGACAACAGTGAGTGTGTTGGATTACAGTATATATTACTTGACTTTTCGCCTACTGTAAAGGCGGCGCCTCATGAATGCGTAATTAGGACTAGTCGACCTTAGGCATAGGTAACAGCTGAAAAGGAGGCGTGCTTTTATTCAAAAGTAACTGTATCATCTTTTGCAACACCTCAGTTGTAATTGGGGCAAATCACCTAAGACAAAATAACACAGGCATTTCTCAGTATTACTTGACTTTTCGCTTACTGTAAAGGTGGCGCCTCATGAATGCGTTATTAGGACTAGTCGACCTTAGGCATAGGTAACAGCTGAAAAGGAGGCGTGGTTTTATTCAAAAGTAACTGTATCATCATGTGCAACACCTCAGTTGTTTAGTCTAATATCGTTTAGTCTTTGAAACGCCAGCAAAATAATTGCATCTGAAAATGTATATTTAACATAAGCAGGGAGGCAAACATTGTGGACCCAGATCAGCTTTAAGGGTTAAGAAATGTGAGTTCAGTGTGTATACGGTTAGGATTCTCATGAAATGCACGCACGTTTGCGCGGCTCAAAAAGCGTATTAACTCTTTACCAAATTATGAATGAAACCTGATTTCCCTTTCTTAGCAGATGAAATAGCCGAACCACTAGCGGATATGAATATTAAAGTTGCCGCCTTTACAGTAAGCGAAAAGTCAAGTAACACCTAGCATGCTAAATGCACATCATAAAAGGAAAAGTGCACAGGGTATAGTGAGGAATTTACTTCTTATAAAGGAGAGTGTACATTATATAATGATAAAACATCACCATAAAAAGAAGCCATGACCTCACATAGAAACAATAGACATCATAATATCAAGACGAAATGACACCATAAGATACATTTGTTCCACATAGGACAGCTTTGGCGTTCCATATCTACATGTATTACTTGACTTTTCGCTTACTGTAAAGGCGGCAACTTTAATATTCATATCTGGGCGCGGTTGGGCTATTTCATCTGCTTAGTAAGGGAAATCAAGTTTTATTTTATAATTTGGTAAAGAGTAAATAAGCTTTTTGTGCCGAGCAAACGTGCGTGCGTTTCATTAAACTCCTAACCCTCACATTTATTAACCCTTAAAGCGCATAATCACAAAATGTGTTTTTGTAGTCCACTAAAATATTTGAAGCCTCATAGACAAACAGTGTGGATCCAGATCAGACTGCTCCTGTAGGAGCAGTCTGATCTGGGTCCACAATGCTTGCCCCTATGCATATGTTAGGTGCAATTTTTTTGCTGGCGTTTTATGGACTAAATAATGTGGTTTGCGTCTATACTGAGGTAATGGCGCAAAATGATACAGTTACTTTTGAATAAAACCACGCCTCACTTTTAGCTTTAACCTATGTCTAAGGTTGACCAGTCCTAATTACGCATTCAAGAGTACCGCCTTTACAGTAACCAAAAAGTCAAGTAATACAAAATGTTATTTGAGTCCACAGAACGGATTAGTTTCTCATCGAATGAACACGATATTGTAAGGGCTATTGGGTCAATGTAAAGACGACACCTCATGAATGCGTTATTTAGACTGATCTACCTTAGACATGGGTAAAAGCTAAAAATGAGGCTTGTTTTTTTTTAAAGGTAACTGTTTCATCTTATGCCTTAACATTTCAGTAAATACACAAAACATATGATATAACCATTAAAACGCCAGCAAAATAAGTACCTCCGAAAATGTCTGTTTATTGGTTAACATAAGTATAGAGGCAAACAGTCTGGATACACACTGTTTGTCGAAAAGGTTTCAAACATCTCAGCAGACGACAAAAGCATACGACTTTTCTGTGATGTACGCTTTAATGGTCAATAAATGTGACCTCCATGTATATATGGTCAGGATATTCATAAAATGCGCGCACGTTTGCGCGGTTCAAACAACTGATTAAGTCTTTACCAAATAGATATAGCCTGATTTCCCTTCTCAGCAGATAAAATAACCGAGCCGCGCCCAGGTATAAATCAAAAAGTTACCGCCTTTACATGATTCAAAAGCTCTATAATACACTTCTCTGACTGCGTCATATACACTAGAAAAAATCCGACTTGGCGTAGGTGGCAATTTTGGTATTAATATTTGGGCATGCTCTGGCGATTGGGAGAGCGGGTGATTGAATGATAGTTTGACATAGACTGGTTCTCTCCCTTTAATAGCTTGTCAGCATATTAAGACAGGTAACTACTAGCCGCCATTGCGCCTACGTATAGCATACACACTGACGTCATGAGTGACGTGGTATTGGAAAATACCCTTGACATAAAGTGCATTTTTTAAACAAGCCGTTTTATTAAGTTAATTTTGTCCTGGGAGTTTATATATTATTTTCTTTTACTTAATAAAATATGGCATGCGTTTATGCATCAACTGCACGTGTAGTACAATGCTTTCAATAAGCCTACTTAACTAACACCCGTTGAAAAACCTGGGGAATAATGAATGCATAAGCGACTAAATACAAATGAAAAGACATGCTGAACTGGACCCCCCATTTGGAAAATCATTAGTGGCTATAGGTTTCCTTAAAATTTTGGCACGGACCCCATCCCCTCGATAAGCAATTGGACTCACTCTCTGTGATAAGTTGATAACTTGAGAGTAAGGCCAGATTTTTTATTGGTTGATTTACGGAATTTTTTTTCAGATTTAGGGTCGGGAGGACGAAAAAAAAAAAATAAAAAAGCTCTGAAAATGACCAGTTAACTGGTCATTTTCAGAGCTTTATTTTTTTTTTTTTCAAAGACTTTTTTTTTCTTTTTTTTTCTAATATCTCCAGAAAAAAACAGTAAAACTAATAAGGTAAACCAACAGTCTGTATTAAATCTTAAAATATTTTATCATTTTCCTAAAATCTGGATATCTTGATAGGACAATCTCTTTTAACATTGTCACTCTCAAAAAAACACAAACAGACCCTCAAAAAGTTTTTTTTCAACGAAACAAATAATTTTTAGAGTCGGCAGATAAAATTAAAAAAAAAATTAGAAATTAAATTTTACTTTTTTCCTACTTTCCGGAAAATTACAGTAGGAGGGTTCGTAAATCAACTTATAAAAAAATTCTGGCTTAAGAACGTTGTCAGAACTCTATAGGTTGGTGAATGTTGGAAATTTCTGGATCCCCGCGCGAAATATGTAAGGTTATGCACGATATGACGTAAACTTAAGAACATTTTTTTAAAAAGTGCATTCATTTGACAGTTATATATATATATATATATATATATATATATATATATATATATATATATATATATATATATATATATATATATATACTGAACAAAAGTGAAAACGCTACATCTGAATTGGTTGCCATTTTATTTACAAAATGATGCAAGCCAGTACAGCAAATGAAAGTGTATCTGGATGTTCAAAGACTGGGTTATGCATAGCAGTAAAAGTTTTACGGACGTTGTCACGAGGAAACACATGAAAGCTATTTAAATATGACAGGGGTTCAATTTTTCAGGTTGCAAATTGAACAGAAATGTCACACAGTTTAGGCCTTCAGAAATCCGCTACCAACCAGATCCGACTGAACGAAATTGTAGCCTAGACATGTGACAACCAGATATGTGAAGGACTTATCACAAGTGTATTTGATCGTTTAGAAAAGCAATATTAAAAAGCCGGTTTTTCATCAAATTGGCCAAGCTTGAAATTTTATCACTGAAATCGCAAAGGAAAATCTATGTGGTGTTTCACCTTAGTCTGAGGACATTACTAGTCGAGAAATGGTAGAAACAATCTGCTGATAGGTCTACCTGATTCAGCTAAAGAAAATTATTGAAAATCATGATAAATCGAAGATTAAAACATTTAATAATCCCTATTTGTTTTGGTTTACAAATTTTATAAATTCGAAATTGATTTCTGAGCTTGTTTCCAGTGATAAGTCAGTTTTCTTGTGTTTTAATGCAACACAAGTGTGACCAATTCTGATAAGCATAACTATCTGTTTGCACATGCACAATTGCATCATTCAGTGAATGAAGCTTAAAACGCAAAAAGGAACATAATTCAGATATCAAAATAAACAAATTGGTTGAGTTTGGACAAATCTCTGCCTAATGTCTGGGAAACATTAGAAAACTTTAGTAAATACTTTTTGTCCAATACTTTCTCACAAAATTTCAAATATTGAAGTGTAGCGTTTCACTTGTGTTCAGTATAGTGTGTAGTTAACTAACCACTAGGCCATTAGACCATTTTCATTAATGATGGACATTAAATTCATATGTTTGGTAAAAGCATGGGTCAAGTCCACGTTTTTCACGAAAGCACACGAGTATCATGAATATTTTGACGTAGTCAGGAAAAAAATCAGAAAAAGACGCTTATTTAAGAAGGTACAGGCATTTTGTGAAGAAAAGGTTTTGAGATGCCTATTAGGTGTATTTTGGTATGCTGAATCCAAAAACCAATGTTGGCAAGCTGAAAAATGGCATTTTCACTATCTAATTTGCATATTTCCAAGATGGCCGCCAAATTGAAGAAAAATCCATAAAAATCTGTAGAGTAACATTTAAGGATGCCAAACTGGTACAAATCAATCCAAAAGCATCTTCTCATGATTGGGGATCTTCACTGACATCAATTTATGCATTTAGAATTCAAAAATATGACCAAGAGGTAATCAGGGGAGACAATTTGAGCAAAAAATCTTGCTTTCGACTTAGTTAAGGTTTTTTCATGATAGTCTATGTATATTATCTGGCCCAAATATGTCAGAAATGATTTCATTAAAATGAGAACTTTAAATAAAAAAAAAGCATCACAATGATATCACCATTGTTTGCAGAAAAATATAGCGATTTAAGCAAAATTCTGTAAGGTTCAGCTAGGGGAGGGGTTAATGCGATTTTAAAGAAAGTGGGCCTGTACCTACAAAATGACTCGTATCTCATCAGCAATTCACCCTACACTATTAAACGTGCTAGCAAATTATAGCTTAGATATAGTATTTTCATCTGTGGAATGGTCTGTTATGCAGATTTGTTATCTAATTTGCATATTTATCAGTACTGATGAAAATTTCAGAAAATAAGGGAAAATTATAAAAAAGCAAATATAAACTGAAATCTGCCCCCAAACTGTCTTTGTTGCATGTTATTATATCTTTAGTGATACAATTTGACAAGTCCTTTCATCCAATAGACATATAATAAAACTATATCATTTGCATATTCATGAGTATAAAAGTTAAAAATAGAGGTAAATCATGGAATAACTATTCCTCCCTCCCACACACACACCTCGGGAGGGGGGAGGGGGCTTATTCCACTTACCTTGCACCCAAGGACAATTATTCATGGATGCCAAATTGTTCAATGGGACCACTAAATACCAAAAATTCTAAACCTATTTGGATTACATAAAATTGCATGGTGTCCATGGCAACCCATCGGGCACTCTAGCTGGGTCATTTGAAAGCAGACCCAAGATTGACAATTGCGTGCTGCACATACTTTCATAGATTTTCTCTCTCCTCCACTAATTCAAGGAAAACAAGCTATCAGTTACTGGCGAAACAAAATGGTCGCTAAATAGCAAAGAAAAAACTGGCTAGAACAATTTACCCTTCCCCCATAATGTGAATATACACAATATGATTCTAAAGAAAGTGGGTGTACCTACATAATGATTTGTATCTAAGCAGCAACTCATCCTAGACTACCGACCCTGGTACCGAATTGAAGCCCAGACATATTTTTCTTATTCAATGTGCTGATATGCAAATTTTCGCTTTTGCATATTCATGAGTATTAATAAATAATAACAATAAAAAAAAAATTGTAGAAAAAATAAGGGGTTGTACCTATACACATTACCCATATGTCATTTGCTAGTATCATGGACTATCAAACTGGGTACCAAATCAAAGCCTAGACAAAATACTTTTATCCAATGGTACGAAATGCAAATAATCTAATTTGAATAGTCATGAATATTTATGAAAACATGAGAAATAAGAGAAAAATGGTAGAAAAAAAATAAGGAGGGTGTGTACAATATTACCTAAATGTAAGCTGCTAACTTTTCTAGACTACCAAACTTGTAACCAAATTAAAGTTGAGACATTACACTTTAACCCAATAGTGTGATATACACATTATCTAATTTGCATATTCATGAATATTAATGAAAACATTAGAAATAAGAGAAAAATGTTAGAAAATTTAAAGGGGTGTACGTACAACACAACCCATATGCCAGCTGCTAACTATTCTATACTTCCAACATTGGTACCAAATAAAAGGTGAGTAATAGTATTTTCACACAATAGTCTGATATACAAATCTTATTTACATATTTGTCAATATTTACGAAAACATTAAACAAAGAAAGAAAAGTTGCAGAAAAATTAAAATGGGTATATTTACAAAATTACCTATATCTCATCTGCTGTTTGTCATAGACTAACAAGCTTGGTAGCAAATAAATGCTTAGTCTTAGCACATTGTATGCCATGATCGGATATGCAAATCATTTTATGATTATATTCTTGAATATTAATTTAAATGTTAGAAAGGAGAGAAAAAAGGTAATAAAATTAAGGGGGTGTACCTACAAAATTACTCATATCGTAGCTGCTAATATTCCTAGACTACCACACTTGGTACCGACTTAAAGCTAAGACATTTTACTTAACTCAATAGCCATTATGTGAAATTGTCCGTTTTTTAAATTTATTAATATTAATTTAAACATTTGAAATGAGAGAAAAAACGTTGAAAAATTAGTGGCGGTCTACTTCTAAAATAACTCCTATCTCATCTTTAAATTGTTCTAGACAATTAATCTTAGTATCAAATTAAGGCTGAAACATAGTATTTTATTCCAATGGTCAGATATACAATCAATTAACAAACATATTCATGAATATTGATGAAAACTATAGAAAACTAAAGAAAAATTGAAAACGAATCAATAAGGTTGTACCTTCAAAAAATTCTCATGGACTTTAATTTGGGAACAAGTTTAGAAAGTAAGTGGGTATACTATGAAATCTAGGATAAATAGCAGCTGAGATATAAGTAATTTTGCATGTACACTTTATTAATTGTTCTCTAATTTATTCTCATTTCTAATATTTAATTAATATTCATAAATATAATTTTTAGATGATTTGCATATTGGTCCATTAAGTAAACATGATATGTATTAGCATTAAATTGGTACCAAGGCTTGTAGTATAGGATTGTAAGCAGCTGAGATGTGGAGAAATTTGCATGTACACCCCCTTAATTTTCACGATTTTTCTCTTATTTCTAATATTTTCATTAATATTTATGATTATGCAAATTTGATAATATGCATATCTGAACATTGAATGAATGTCCTATGTCTTAACATTTAGTTGGTACCAAGTTTAAAAGTTTCGGATGAGTTGCTGCTGAGATATGAATACTTTTGTGGGAACATCCCCATTCTTAAGAAGCGCATTATGCGTTGCCATGGAAACCATGCGATTTAACATAGCTCAAATAGGTTTATTCTTTAGGGCAATATTTTCAACATCTAGGTGGTCTCCCAAAACAATTTGACACACATAAAAAGTTTTCCTGATCGTGCAAGGTTGGACTAATTAGACCCTAGGGTACTAAGGAATGAGCATGCTGTTACTTTTTATAGATACTAAATGTACCATATATTTGGGCATGGACATTAATACATATTTATTTTAAGACAAATCAAATTGTTGATTATCAAAATTTCTTTCTAATTTATAACTTGAAAAGCTGGTAAACAGTCCAAAATAGTGCTATGAATAAAACTAACATTTAAAAAGCAGGATACTGAATAAGGCAAGTTTATATAATGATTTTATAGACTAAATGGACATTTATTACCATGAATACGGTGATATCCTGAAATGATTAAGTAAATTGCTGCCCAAACCATGTACTCTTATAGTAAAACGATCTTAGGACATAAAACAAATGATTTTGGATACAAAAACATTGTCAAAAAATAAAATATTTCAGTTCTATGTCAATTTCCATGTTTTTTGGCGGCCATTTTGAAAATATGCAAATTAGAACATTAAGACGTCATTTCTCAGCTTGCCAACATTAGTTTTTGGATTCAGCATACCAAATTACCCCTAATCAAGGTGTCAAACCCTTTTCTTCACAAAATGCCTGTACTTGTTAACTTTTCTGATTTTTTTCCTGACTAACGGAAATTAATCAGTCTCAGGCCAATGTTGACAAATAATATGAGCCGTAGCATGAGATTTCCAACAATTTGACATTTTGACAAGTGTAGACTCGGACGAGCCTCTGCAGCCTCTTTGTAAGCTTAGAAACTCCAAATGGTGTTCAGTCAGTAGCTTAACAATCATAGAATACTCAAGCGACTAGCAAAGGCTCTGACCAGACTGCGCGTATGCGCAGGCTGATCTGAGGCTTTGCTGGACGCACATACCACATTGTTGGAAATCTCATGCACTGGCTCAAATAATATGTGTTTCTATTTTTCCGCTAGACACACCAGTCCATATTTTTTGTGACAATTTTCCCGATTGCCAGGTCCAGTAAATACGGGTTGAACTCATTGTGACTCAGTTTGAGGTTTTCTAATGTTCTGACTATATACCGGTATCTGTAAGTTGTGAGCCATTTTCTTTGTTTCATCAAAGTGTTAATTTGAGCAGGTTGTTTCTTTGTGATGATACATTCCATAACTTAGGAAGCTTATTAATTATTTTTGTGTTTTAACAACAACAGAATCAAGGGCGAAAATATGGTACCAATAAAATGGAAAACTGCATTTAGCCCCCCCCCCCTCTCAGTGGCTTAGACTGTTGTTTGTTCTCAGGCGGCTGTTCAGTTGTTATTGATTCACCCCATTGTTTGTGAGATTTTGTGTTTGGTCCTTGTTTTTATGCAGTGCTTAGTAACCTTTCTAGTTTTGCAATCATATTGGTGGGGAAGAGAGAATTGGTTGCTTTACTTTGGTTGTGTTCTTAGTGTCTTGTTGGTGTTATATGCCTCTTCCTCACGGTGCCATGGTTTGGTCTGCAGTATGTGCATGTGGTATTTTCTGATTGTGCTTGCTTACCTTTTTGGTTTAAAAACTCGGAGCCAGTATTTAATAGTGAGTTAAGTTTATAAATTCAAAAAGTAAAATTGCTTGAAACCCTATTGAAAAAGAGTATCAACCTTTATTAAATTTTATTTTTAAAACAACATGGATATCATACGACAGTCTGTATGTCTGGTTGTAAACCCAATCACGGTTTATAACTATGGTTTCCTCTTTAATTGCACGACAGTAGGTCAGGCCTCAGACTCTTTGACGACCCACTGTGACTCAACTTGAGGTAAAAGTCGACATGTCATAAATGTGTACCTTTTCTATTGGCCTATTCGGTTAGGCCAGAATTTTTTATTAGTTGATTTACGAACCCTCCTACTGTAGTTTTCCGGAAAGTAGGAAAAAATAAAATTTAATTTCTAAATTTTTTTTTATCCGCCGACTCTAAATATATATGTTTGGTTGAAAAAATAATATTTTTTTGAGGTTCTGTCTGTGCATTTTTGAGAATGACACTGTTAAAAGTGATTGTCCTGTCCAGATTTTTAGGAAAATTATTAAATATTTAAAGATTACCTTACTAGTTTTACTGTTTTTCTGGAGATATTAAAAAAAAAAGCTCTGAAAAAAAAAGCTCTGAAAAAAAGCTCTGAAAATGACCAGTTAACTGGTCATTTTCAGAGCTTTTTTATTTATTTTTTTTCGTCCCACCGACCCTAAATCTGAAAAAAATTCCCGTAAATCAACTAATAAAAATAATCTGGCCTTAGCTATAAATGAGTACTTATTGCAGTATGCACTTTAGACAGACTTTGGTCATTCTCGTTATGCAATACAACCATCATACCATATGTCTCATGTTGCACGACGAGTTTAACGTAACACTCTATTAACCTAGTGTATTAAACTCCAGCTGTTAACTTGTTAGGCTTACTTTTTCGCAATAACTTTTTTATCTTCAATTTAAGCAAAATGTGTTCGCAATGAAAAGTATTCAGGAACATCTCCGCCAACTTCTCCAAATGGTTACAACATCCTAGATGCTGCAGGTTCCTCTGTACTTAGATGCACTCTTTGAACATTTTAAGCAAAGCGCAAATAAACCAAGTCCAAGATGTCAGTCAAAAAGTTACATTGCTCCGCCCTAATTCAGTTACTAAAGCGATGGATGGCTTGTTCAAATATAATAGAAATCGCGCCTGATTTGCTCGTGCATTAAGCTAGTAGGGTCATCTCAAAACCATTCATTTCATAGCACGTGTATAAGAGAAAAATTGCACGTAATGTGATAACACAGCCTTTGTTCCTACAAATGAGCCTGCTTTAAGTTGATTCTGCACATGCGTGGTAAATTCTGAGTATGTTACGGCAGTTTTATGTTATGCACAGCCTTTGAAGAACGGGATGTGCACCGCTTCCGAATATTTTTTGAAACTACCCCTTTCTGCCACGACTATACGAATTATACCTGTCATTAAAAGACTTAGAAATTTAGGACGAATTCAATTTATTGCAAAATCTTCATCTATATACACAAAATTCTGTTTGCGCCACAAGCACAAGACCTTTTTGGAGAAGTTGGCGGAAATTCTCCTTTACAACTTTCATCGCGAACACATTTTGCTAAAATTGAAGATAAAAAAGTTATTGCGAAAAATTAAGCCTAAAAACTTAACAGCTGGATTTTTTTTTGTTTTTTGTTTTGTTTTTAGCATAAAATGTGTGTCATTTTAAGGACATATGCTACTAAAAACTTCTCATGTTGAAATCTGTTTAATACTTTGCATACAGTGTGTTCTATGCATAGACTATTCATTTATGTAATAAATAAGATATGTCACCGTGCTTTTTTTCATAATCTCATATGGAAGTTTTCAGCATTTGACCAATTTTCTAAACAGGTGAAGGAATAACACTAGTCCTAAATATCGAGCTCAAATTGTTGTAATATTCAGCAAGTTTCATTCTTTTAACCTAAATTATTGGCCGTGACCTCAAACCTTTTAGAAAATGTGCAAGTTTATTTGTTCCCAAGCTGTGACAAGATACTGCATGATATATTTTAGCAATTCGTCGACTATTATAATACCTTTTAGAAAAAAGAATAAAAATCTGGGGTCACCGAACTAATTCTCTTCCAGTAGGACCAAATTTAACCCCACCCGAAAGGTTTCATGCATAATTCAATATAAAAGTTCAGAAAAGACCATTTCGGTCGTTTTGATTATGTTATTTACTAGTATGAAGCAATTTAGCATTTTAATGCTAAACAAGAAATGTCACAAACATGTGACATATACCCCCAAAGGAATTAGCTGTAATATAGGAGATAATATACTCCAGACACGAAAAACCTAGAAATGAGGCTAGAAGTCAATGTCAAAGTGACCCAAAATGGTATGCATTACTCCGCCATCCCAAGAGGAAACAACATCCTAAATTTGGGATCCCTACATCAAATAATGTAGTAGATATGCTCCAGACACAATTTTACTAGAAACTAGTCATTGGTCAAGGTCACAGTGACCTAAAAATGGTATGCGACACATCAGCATCCAAAGATGTATCCATACAGCAAATTTGGGATTCCTCCATCAAATAATATATGACATATGCTCCTGACACGATTATTCTAAAACTAGGTCAATGGTCAAGGTCACAGTGACCCGAAAATGGTATGTGACACTTTGGACACGTGTCCGCAAGCAGCAATCATTGTGCTTTATTTTGAGTCTGAGAATGAAAACAAGTTTTATAACCTCGAGACCAGAATTACCAAAATCTACTGATTACAAAGCCCATATTGTGATTGATAATCTACTTTTAGAAGTACATTTTTGAATTCATTATTAAACCACAAGCTAGCCAATGGTATATAATGCCGTATATAGGCAACCATGCAGGAGCGTAGCTGCCATATGCGCAAAGGACGCATATGCATACACTTTTGAACCAAAAATATGAAATGATTCCATCTCATATATGATGGTTTCTTGATGATACATGTACTTGAACAAAAAACAATGTTAATCTCTCTTAGTGTATGTTCAGCGCCTCCTAGGGTAGGCTCCCATTTACACAAACTGAATGTGGTACTAAGCCAAATAAATTTTATTATGTCCATTGTCCTTCGTCCCCCATTTACACGAGTGCGTTTATCGTGGAAAAAAGCGTAGACCCTGGTGAGACGCCTAGTTTTTGTGGCGGCTCATCTGGGTATACACTGTCTGTTAATGTTTGAGATCATGTGGATAAATGCACCGACCAATTTTTCTACATGTGCGTACAATAAATTTTAGTCAGCTACGTCCATGCAATGAATCTTATTGTGGCATTTCTTTGGTATCATACTCACCCAGTACGTTTAAATACATTTCGTGATGCCAAAGGAATCACTTAGTTTGGCTCAAAAGTACCAGAAAGCAGAAATACAATCCTACGCATATTCAATGAGAATTCAACACCTTTTTACATATAATTACATTTATTATACATAACAGTTACATTTATCGCAACAATTGTATTTTCATCGATCTGGTGTCATAAGTAATCAAGTCTCTGCAAGTAAGGACCTCTGACACTTTGATAGGGTATCTGCCTATTTTTCAGATGCTTCCCAAAACTTCCCTATGCATAAGATATGACTGATATCCTTTGAATAGGACGCTTGACGTATTAGGACCGAATAAAGGTTATAATTAGACAGGTCGACCCCTACGACAAAATATGAGACGCTATCAAAGGGGGTAGGGGTTGCAAAATTTGACCTCACCAAAACATTCAGAAATCAATTATTTTTATGTGTAAGGGTATTATATTATCAATACTTAATTAAAAATCACAGTGAAAGTATCTTAAAGTCCAAAACCATAAGCATTTTAATTATTATTGTTGTTGTTGTTGTTGTTGTTGTTGTTGTTTTCTATCTGATTTCTTAAGAAATATTTTGAAGCGCAACTGTAGTCCATATTCAACCTTGATGACAATGTATTTATCTGGTGCAATATTATGCAGCGATGTACTATAACCATTCATCCATGGGTAAAGTACACCTAGTCAATGGCCATGTAGTTTATGTGTGTTGGAAAGATACAGTTTATGTGCAAAATAATCTACCAAGTGAATTTAGTAAAAGGACAATTTTCATAATCCAAAGAAAAATATGCCAAAAGCGTTGTAATATTTCATGAGTAATGGGTTATGAAAAGGAAGTTTACTTGTACTAATTATTTTATTATACTGGAAAAAAACGATATTCAAGAGAGCACACCAAAAATCCAAATGCTTATGTTCGGTCTAGCCTAGACATCACGTTTTGGGCTGTGGGATATCCCCCCCAACGAGTTCCAGCTAGCTTTTCACATATATGATGTAAAATATGAGAACACACTTACGTGCAAAAGGATTAGTTGTAACTCGGGGGGAATGATGTTTTAAAAATATTTTTCTATTTCCTATTTGTATAATACAAAAAGTGACCATTTTAGCCCCAAAATAAAGTTCAGCATTCATGGAAATAGGAAATCAAACGCAAAATCATAAAATAAAGACCAACAGCGAGCTTATTTATGAAGATGAAATCATTTGATCGACTTTAATCCTTTATCAAAATAAAAGGCCGCGATACACTGTGATTCCCATTACCACCGTCAGAGGTCCTTTGCCTCATGCACATACAATCGTGCAAATCATTATTGTGTCATTTAGTACACAATGTATATAACTTTGGGACCTGTCCATTCTTACTTTCACATATTTAACAAAAGCATATTTGGTCATATGGCCCAGTACACGAGGTTTCAGTACTTATCGAATCAAGGTATATGAGCAGCCATTGAAGGCTCAGCAGGCTTGTGAAAATGCACAGACCCACCGAAACCTTCCTGCTCGCATAGGGTTTAGATAACTCTTCGACCAAAGCTCAGGTTTTTTTTTCTGGCTGGATGCATCATCATGGACGGGTATTGGAGCCTTTTCGAAATTTGCGATAGGTACCACAATACCGTGTGTTGGCCAAATTATGATCATTATGTTAGCCTAAAATGAACCGTGAATTACAGCTTGTCTCTTAACTTTTATTGTACTTGCAAATTTGAGCAGAAAATCATCATATATTGAGCAACCTCACAAAAACATATGCATGTGCGCCAAGTGAAGATTAAGACCAGTCTGGTCATCCACCTAACTTCTTCAGAGTCTCCTCAGTGCAGTCTTTGGGTGACTAAGAACCAACAGTAGCTTTAGTATGACAGGGAAGGCTCAGATAGGTCTGGGCGTTGGCCGGAATGATCTGAGATTTCACTGAACACACATTCTGCTGTGTTTGTTTGTCTAAAAGTGGCTCATATGTTATCATTATGTCATGCAGCTGTATTTCAAAGGTGCCAATTTATCAACTTTTACAGTGTTCCTTCTCAAAAAGTATTTTAACAGTTCACACAAAAAGATGTTTATCGTGCAATTCAACATGCTAGCATATGCCCTTAAATTACCAAACAATTAACGAACTCCTCAATATATAGCATATATTAAGTCGTATGCTCAAGACATAACCTAATTGCTTAGATAAATATGAGCAAGCTTATATGAAAATATAGTTTGTTACACAAATATATATTTTGAATGAAATCTCCTCCTAGTACAACACATCTGTTTTAATAAGTACACATAACGATTTTAATGTGATACACATAGGCGGATCCAGAGGGGAGGACAGGGGGTCCCAACCCCTCCTGAAAAATCACAAAATTAAAGGGTTTCTTAGCAATACTGGCCTGGATCGCCTGAAAAATCACAAAGCAACCAAGCCAGCATTCATTGTTGGGCCATCTTCTGCTCGGCAGCAAAACGCCATTTAAATGGCATGTGTTGGTGGGCCAACAATTGCACTCCTAAAGTGGTATTTGCTTGGATCCTCTCCCTAATAAAAAATATTAAAAAAAAAAATGGCAAAATTGGACTCCCTCTGGCAAAATTTTCTGGATCCGCACATGATACATATGCACAAAACAACAATGTGACATCAATATAACAAAATACTATTAAGCAAAACAATTATGCTTTATATATGTACATTTTTGAAACAAGTAAAAAACTTTTCATTAAAAATGTTTCAAATAAATAAGCCAGTTTATATGTAATGATACTTATCATCCCATTATCCAAATTCATATTTCGCCTATGACGTCATTGTTTATTCAGTTAATACTCTACTCTCAGGTCATAAATGCACAAAAAACTTTCTTTGAATTAGTCATTAAATAAATAGAACCTTAGGCTTCTTTTGCTAAGTCACGTAAAATTGTGAAGACTCACTAAAGCTTGTTTCAAAAATTATATAACATTTATAATTAATTACTAGTCACCCAGTTAGAAAGATGCTTACATATCTGTCTAAACTTAAGTATTCTTTTCTTTTTTTTAAGATAGCAACATTTAGCTATTTGTGACTGCAAGGGCTTGTCTGCAGCTCCAATGGTCAAAACATAGATGCATATTACTTCAGTATGAACTGGCGTGAATTTTCAGGAAACGCATAATTTCATTTGATTGACATATCGCTACATTATGACATATTTTCAATATATTTCTTATCACATATTCCTAACTACACAACTATTTTCAGCCTTTTTATGAGATTTTAGTACTTATTATATTGGTGAGCATAAAAGTTTCAGACAATGTGTAGCCTAGCAGAACATTCACTGCTTGCACACACAAGGTAAAGCCTTAGAAGAATGTTCAGGCCAAACTTTAGTCCTCTAGTCTTACTAGATAGCTGTATATGCACGTTTTAAAAATGACTTTACATATATCTGGTACCAAAATCTCACGAACAGGCCCCTAGGTTATAAAACTTTTTTCATTCTCAGCTCAACTGAACATGAAATTTGTCATGCTCTGAAATGTTAAAATGCCAACAATTGTTAGCATTTTAAAAATTTATTAGCATAAGAAATACATTATCTGTGAGTTTGAAAGCACGAAAAGTATCTATTTTCCAGCATTTGTCATGCCAATAAATGTTATAACAATTGTTGTCGTATTAACATTTATTAGCATGATAAATGCAACACTTGAGAGTTTGAAAGCAATAACAGCATTTATTTTCAGCATTTGAGCTTTAATGAAAAGTTGAAGTTTCATTATCAGTTGAATTAAGCTTAAAAAAAGTTTTATAACCTCTGGACATTGTTTGTTTGTTCTCCTTGATGCTTCCTTTTGAATAGCTCATCTTTTTCTTGACCACACTTGGCATTTCTGAATGGGATTCATATTGGTGCCAGGTTTACATTGGAAAGCTCTAGCGAATTCCACATTGTTCTGTAATGGCCCATAAACTCTGTAACAAGACATTCAAATGAATACAATTTTCATGAAAACGAACACATGTATGTACGTATAATATTCTTTCACAAATGTGCTATAAACTGACCATTTCTAGCTAGAATTGTCGTTGTTGTTGTTTGTTTGTCTGTTTTTGATTTATTTTGTTTTTCAGGCGAAAAAATACAGAAACATTTTTAACCAGTTGGCTGAGTTTTATCAGAAAAAAAGAAAAACGAAATTAAGCTTTTACCTATAAGTCAGATAAAGACATAAAAACCTCATCACCGGAGTATTGCCAACCATACACATAACTGAAATCCTGCAAGACCTGATTTTTAAAACTATAAAAATGGTCCTACTGCCTGAGGGGAATTCCATGCAGATCAAAGACGTATCTTTATGAAGTGATTATGACCTACTTACAGAGAGTAATGAAGGGTTTATGTATTTTCTAATAAACTATTGATATTTATCTAAATAAGAGAAGTTTTTATACAGGTAAGTCCCCTCTAGAGAACAAATTACTCCAGTGAGATACTGAAATTGATATAATCTGTCCCTTGTCAGTTTATCCGCTAAAATATGCCTTTAACTTTAAATATTGATCTTTGCTTATCTAATGTAAGTCAATTGTAAAACTGCATTTATGTGTTTTGAAAGCAACAGACTAAAGGTGACATTTGGTCAGATCACTTGTGCCACATTTGTATTTTTTAAACACGAGTTATTGCCACTTAATGCTTATATTTATATTAAAAATGAGTCAAAACTCATTTTTCTCCAATACCTCGCGTACTGATGATTAGGTTGCAGTAAAAGCAACATATATATTTGGTTTGATACATCTTAAAAGCATACATAATATATTTAATTTGATACAATTTTACATCTACAAACTTAAATAATAACAAAAAATGCAGTAAATATAAGCTATTGCCCTTGATTTTGCATTTGAGGTGAAAAAATCAATAAAATAGGCGTTTTGAATGCCCCAATGACCTCAAAATATTGAATTGATAAATAACTGCAATACATTTTAATATATTTCGATGACTGATGCAATTGTCTTTATGTATCAACAGCATAAATGTCTGCTTGTAACTGTTTGAGCCATTTTAACTCATTCATTACGCAAGAGTAGATAATCATTGAAAAAGTGGGTGGGGTAACAAATAATATTTATTTGTCAAGGAAGACTTTCTTGTATAAGTTTATCTTCTCAAAACTAGTTTCTACACTTACATATAGCTTTAAAGCAGTATTACAAACACGTCTTTTTGGGTTGACAGTAAACTAGTTCCTTGTGTTGCAGTTAAAAGATACGAAATTGTGCATAACAGGGGGTACGAGTATTTTCTAGGAAATATCATTCTTTCTTTAAAATGAAAATTGTTCAAATTTCTTAATGATATAGCTAACTTAATGGTGTTTATTATGTACAAGTTTCACAAGAAAATCTATTGTGTAAAGTTCATAAAATAGTTATATATGTAGTAAAAATGGCAAAAAATGACTATTACTTTTAATGTAAAAGTTTATTGGTAAATATAAGATGGCTATCATTCCTGTATTTCAAGTAAGCTTACAGTGTTCTGATACAATTATTTACAATATGCCATAATCACCAACATAGACCTGTTTATCTCTTACCTCATCCCTGAACATTTTTGGAGAAAATGTGTATTATGCATGTTTTTGAAGTCAAACTTTTATTGTTTCATATCATTATTGAATAGACGAAATATCATATTACAGAAAATGAAGAAAATCCTTTGTCTTTTTTTAGAAAAATGCCCAGGTGTCAGTAGTGACATTGAGCTGATTATGTCTTAAATTTAGAAATCGAAACTGAAAGATCAACTCTTAAATGTCCTTAGATTATCTGAAGCTATCATAATCAGCTTATCAGTATTGGTTTAAACTTTATTTTATCTGTACAATATATGAGAAGTATACAAAGCAACACAGAATACGATTACAATACAACTACTATACAAATGAAATTCAGAAGAAAGTCTAAATAACTTGATCGATTGAAAATATAAATGGCTAAATGTCCTTAGATTATCTAACCATCAATCAGAGTAGCTAAAATAATCAGCTTATCAGTATTGGTTTAAACTTTATTTTATCTGTACAATATATGAGAAGTTTACAAAGCAACACAGAATATGATTACAATACAACTACTATACAAATGAAATTCAGAAGAAAGTCTAAATAACTTGATCGATTGAAAATATAAACTGCTAAATGTCCTTAGATTATCTAACCATCAATCAGAGTAGCTATAATAATCAGCTTATCAGTATTGGTTTAAACTTTATTTTATCTGTACAATATATGAGAAGTTACAAAGCAACACAGAATACGATTACAATACAACCACTATACATATGGGATTCAGAGGAAAGTCAGATGACTTAATCGGTTCTGTGTCCCATTATTATTTTTTTATAATTATTATTATTATTATTATTATTATTATTAAACAGTATTTTGAGAGTGACATTCTGCATAAGCCAGTCTTAAACCAGTAAATTCAAGAATAATGTGCGTGTTGTTAACTTACCTGTATGGCTATGGCACTTCATCTTGCTTGTGCTCTGTAAATGTTGCATCTTCAGGTAACATTCACTTGTTATTAAACTTAGAGTACAACTCACATGCTTATTATTAAGTTCTTGCAGGACACAAAAAGTTACTATACATATTATGTTCTAAGGTGGTTACATCTGTATGATATAATGATACATTTGTCCTCCAATGTTTATCCTTCAAAACTAATGGACAATTTGTATAAATATGCTTTTATATATAGCCCCCACAGATGATACACATCACGTAAGTTATGTAACCAGAACAAGAATAGTAATTTACAAATCGCTACCTGAATTGGGAAAAACTGTGCACACCAGCTTGTATGTTGTAAATTTTCTTTTTATCAGTATTTTTCTCACATTCCATCTGTTGAAAATATAATATGCTAATTCGTCGAAATTTTTCCTTTGGCTAAAGAGTGTTTTTAATAAAATAGTATAATTAAACTTCTAAACATGTATTCTCTTTCTGTACATAAAATTGACTCACAAAAATGCACCAAACTGCATGTCGTATAATGCACTTCAACATGTGTTTGAGTGTCAACATGTGACACTTGACTAAGCTCAATACTTGACATATTTGAACCTTCCCCAAAGGCAGTTTTTGCATTAGGGTGAAATGTTTTGAATCCATATAGTTTTATTTGTAATTCCCTTTATATATATATGCACCATTGCAATAATTAGTAAATGTTACTATTCTGCCCCTGACCCATTTTAATTGGTCAAATGTATGATTAATGCCTAAAGGTTGACAGCCATGTTGTTATTTTACTTCAATTTGATATAGAAAATGAATACATTCTAAAAACGATGCTTTCACTGGCTTAACACTTAGGTCCACAAGGCAGATGCGACACATGCCTTAAAACTTGTAACATGGTGTAAATTGTGCATACGCTTTATTTCCCTGTGTACATTATCTGAAATAATTCAAGTATATAATGATTTGGTAATTGCACAATTCAAATACCTGGCCACGAAATGGGACAAAGGCTGGGTTTACCCTTTCCTCATAGAAACGCCTTTAAACGCTTTTGCAAACAGAGCAGACCTAGATCAGACAGCTCTTTTAAGAGTCTGTTGTAATTTCTTAAGTATATGTACCAACACTAACGTTTATTCTTATAATTATTCATAGTGGGTGGAGCCTAGCATGAATATTCATGAAAAAAGTGTGTAGAAAGCCATGTTTGTGCTTATTGACAGGAATAAGGCGAAGATTTTAACCAGCCATGTGCTAATTAATATACCAGGAATGCATCTAATGCAGTAATGCAGTAAAACCTGTCTTAAACTGGCACTAAAAAAGAAGACCAAAAATTTATTTTAAGACCAATTATCGTTTAATGCAGGTCAAAAGTATTGCAGAATGCTCCCTTCTGCAATACTTTTGACCTTCATTAAGCTATCATTTGTTCTAAAGATCTTTGTTTTGTCTATTTTTGAGTGACTGCTCAAGATAGGTTTTACTGTAAGAAATATGAATAATAAAATGTAATCTAAAATAGATATGGTTCACAGAAAGATGAATGAAAGCCCCCATACACACACAAACAACACCAAAACTACTATATCCCTCTACCTGTGGTAGGGAATAACAAATTGTAGAGGTTTGTTATGTTGTTAAGATAATGATTTGGCATGCTTCTCTGGTTTAATAATACCTTTACTGAGTTAATTTTTTGCCTGCCAGTGGCAACTTTTGTCGTCTGTTGATAAAAAAACGTCAGGACTAATCTGGATCTAAGTAAGAAATAAGGCAAATATCAGGAAGCCATACAATCAAATACCAAACGGTTTGACAATCTGATGGTGTTCCTAAAAATTGAAAAAAAATATTTTTGAAAAAAGTCAGCAGACGACAAAACATCATGAAAAATAACCCAGCATGCTAAGAGTTAATAAATACCAATCATTCCATCTCAATTATTTAAAGCGTCTGAATATAAGACAACACAAAGCAATACATAGAAGCTTTACATATACACAGCGTTCTTATTAGGCATTGTATACTAGCTACTAGCATGGCAATTAGCAGCATAACATTGTTTACACTGGAATAACTATTTAGCCCTCTGTAGTAGGATTACATTAAAAGGTATCTATATTATCATAAAGCTATCCTAAATAATTATATGCTACATATAAACAAATGCTCTCTCTCTCTCTAGTTTACCAACCATGCTGGGTATACCAAGCGGCAAACAATTCATCACGCACATGCCAATGCATAACAGTACTGCATACATTTTGTGGCTACGTCGCATAGCAATCTTGAAATGAAGAAAAATGGCTGACCCATTCAGAGGACATCGTCTTGCAGCCTTACAATACTTTGCTACATCATTTTAAACAGTTTAATGTTTTGAAACATGAAAATGTAGTAGCAACGTTTTTGTAGAGTTAAACCTCAATAAATACACAAAATTTTCATTATTTCACATATTTCATCTCCTAAATCAGTTTATATGTAAAAGGCTAGGCCTGGCATGAATGGCTAGAGGTTTTCCATTCTAAGGTGATATTTCTGTGGGCGTTGGTTCGTTGTTTATTATTGTTCTCATTGTTTGTTGATCTTTTTTCAATTTCATTTAAATAAAGCAAATTCGTTTGAAAGTGAAGCCCACTTTTTGAAATTGGAGTTGGTCATAACAAATCTCATAGTTTCATCTAAAATTTACGATAAACCAGAATATTTTTATTTTTAACTAGTTAATTTCCCATTTCTGAATGGAGGTTTTCCTTGCTAGCTTATCTCGCTCCCAAAATTTTGCAGCGTATTCGTTTTGCAAGAGTATATTATAAAGTGAGTGACTGCAACAACAGAAACCAAATTTTGAATGCTAAGTCACTAATGCAAGACTTTCGATATCATAAACTTCATTTACATTTCTAAATTCTACCAAGACGCACAGAAGGTGATTGCTAAGTACAATGTCAGCTTGAAAACTGTTCTGCAACCAGATATTTCATAGTTAGTATTTTATGGAGATTTATTAATAATACAAAACGTTGGTTTAGTATTAGGAATTATGAAAAGTACAGCAAAAGAAGTAGCAACTTTTGATAAATGAATCATCTTTTTATATAAAAAGGCAGGATCTCTGTTATACCATCTCTATATCTAAAACTACATAGATATTGATTTATCAGGCCTCCAGATAAGAGTGCGTATTAGAAAACTATTTTCTTTATTTCTAATCCAAAACATATGTTGTAGGTACTCAAAAGAACCGTCTCGATGAGACGGTTCTTTTGAGCACCCAAAACATATGTTAAAATTAATGGGTAAGAAAATAATTAAAATTTGACGCAAATAAAATTTCCTATGTTAACCATGCTTAAATTCAGACAACTATATCCACAGTCGATCGTGCAAAACCTGTATCGGTGCCTTAAAAAGTGTACAACACTGCATTAAAGCTGACATAATATTTCAAAATTCTTGACGTCATGCAGCATGTCACATATATCCATGCTACAACGTACCTTGTATATTCTATACTATGTGGATGGGAGTAAATTCTAACAATCTTCTGTTGTGGTCTTACATGTTCACAGAACATCTATAGAAATAGAGGCTTTTAAACATTAATGAATTATTTTAAACACTCAAATATATATTTTTTTTATATTTCTAAAAGAGAATGTGTATAAGTATGGGTCTAATCCTAATCATATTATCTAAATGTATTTAAAGCATAAGTTTCATTTAGAAGATCATTGCTATTTAAACAAATTGGGTTAAGATATTTTTCTTGAATTGATGCTTTACCTCTTGGTGAACAATTGCTCAGTCATGTGGGTATGTTACCTGGGTTGAACTGGTACTAAGTAGAGGACATGATACAGTGACTCCATTGAGGCTTCAACGAGTGACTCCTCGATTTTGGGTCATATACTCTACTTCTGAGCCAACACACTCCTTAAGGAGCAATAGCATATTTTGCTAATGCTAGAAAGCATGGAAATATAATATGCACAATATATTTAGCAATCTCTTGTGTTTTACAACTTATTTGGCTCATCTTGGTGCATCATCGAATAATTTCAATGACAATATAGTCAGAACAGAATTTTAGGCAAATGTACCTACAAATTGACAGACTACATCCTTTAAATTAGCATTTGGGCAGAGCAACTATTTGCAAAGGGTGTCAGTAAGCAAAATTCACACCCTTTATAAGCTATACTAAATAAAAAGTCATATGGATTTTCGTTTGGTGATCTTTCATCTTCCTCATCATCATATGCCTATAAAAGCTATTGGTTATGTGACAGATGTGAAAGAGATTTTATGCTGAAAACATTGGCTGCCGTCAATGACGTCAAAACATAGTCATTTTTTATATTAAACTTCTAATGGTAATTGGTGTTTCAATTCAACGGAGAATAAGCTACAAAGATATTAAAGGCTTACAATTTAACTAATCTTATGGTTGATTAAAACCTTAAGTTACTGAAAAATGGTGCAACGCGGTTTGTGAGATTATGGAGGCATTATATTTTATATTTTGGCTCGTGCTCTGTAGCCATGAAGAGGTTTTAGTCAACATTATTTGTTTGGATGTGTTGGAAGACATCAAACATTTATACTCGTTAATAGGCTTCAGGAATTGCGGACTAGAAACCTCGTTTAAATGTGATAACGTATATGCATTAATAAAAAAAGTAAAATTGTGAAAACTTTGTTCTTCTTTTCTTGAAGATCAGCCCTCAAATAATCGATTGAAAATTGTTTGGCTTCCCCCAATGATAAGAAATGCCACGTTACCCACTAGTCTTAAAATTTAACGTCACTTTAGCACAATCACTACGTTTGATAGTTCTGTATTATTATTTATGATGGAAATTCTTTTCAGATGATCGTCACTTGTAACTTCATGGCAAAAATGAAACTTGAGATCTGATTGAATTGGCTCAACCATACAAAATATTTGCTAAATTTATTTTGTATAGTATAAATTATTAATCCAGTTACTTAAACTTGAACAAGCAGTCCTTTGTCTCAGCCCATTGTAAGTTTAAACATGATATTTTCTGGTTATTAGGGTTTACAATCTAGTTATTAGTGCTTTTAATTATCCTCTAAATTTATACCCGACAAAAAAAGAAACGCACCACTATGATTTTCCCATTAAGATCTCTTTTTAATACGAACATGATAATTGTCATGAACTATTCATTTCTATTCAAATCTTACTAAAACTTGGGTGTGACGTAGATGAGTTCTGTACTTTCCCTGTGTATGCATAAAACACATCAAGGCGAATGGTAAACGAGTTTAGGAAGTGTTAATTCGACACTGTCTGCATGGAATTCCAAGTATGTTTTACATTAGCTAAATATGAAAACGATATGTTGTCGTTATGTGAGACATCCAATGTGTTTATTGATGCTGTTTTGTAATTCCAAAATCTATTTTCATCAGTTAAGACTGTTTAAATTGATTAAAGCAATTTTGAAATTATTGAGTGTTTTGTAAGGTTTATCTCCAGTGTAGAATCATTATCCAAAGGGTAGTCTCGATACATGGGCTACCTAGAGTTCAATTATCGCGTATGATGAATTTAAAGATAGGATTTGCAAAGAATAAGTGTCTGTGTACAATTTGGTCTACTGAGATGATTCCAATTGCAAAAACGTATCCAGCAAAAGAGCATTATAAAAACGCTTATTTCCTGTGACTTTACAATTTGACCCCCACTTTGTTCATGAACAATTTTCTTTAACACAATTTCGACGCCAGATTGCAAAATATGTGTAACGCAGCAGTGCCTGACATACCTTTGCACTGATATAAACTAAACTGGCCTATCACTTTTGATCTTCCCGAGAGTTGAACAGTTCTAAGTGGTGCGTTTCTTTTTTTGTTGGGCATATTTGAAAATGTGAGTTTGATTACAGAAGAAGAATGTTATTTGAACAAAGGAAGAAAATACTCTAGCAAATGTTACTTCTATAAAGCAAGGGAAAGGGTTTTAGCTACTATTTAAGGGGAGGAAAGACTGGCTAAATAAAATACATAAGTGGAAGGTGGCATTCACCTAAACATGGAAAGACTGTGTGGGTCCGTTCTTATTCTTCTTATCTTTTCCTGATTGCGGTAATTACCACACCATACCTACAATTTTTTCCAAGTGTTATTACTTTGCGATTTTACATACATAAGTGAAAGTATTACTCAGTGATTTGCGTGCACAAGTATTTGTAATACTTATTAATTAACAAACACATTTCAAAATATTATATTACATGTATCAAATATAGATTTTTCCACCCACACACATACTTTTTGTCCTATATCAGACAGTCTTGATGAATAAGTTTCGCTTGAACACTTTATTATACATATCATTTTTATAAACAATGCCTCCATTTAATTTGACCCTTGATATTTGAAGCAATCTACATGTGTCAGTACTTTAAAATCAACCTTGTTGTCTATACCCATGTCAATATACTACCAAACAAATAATATTGGGTGATGTAATGAAATATTACATAATGCCAATACAGTTGTACTAACGCTTAAGATATATCAAGTCAGGACCTTAGGTAAAATAGTTTTTACAGGCTCAATTCAACTGAGCATGAACTGTATCATGCTCATAAGTGTTAAAATGATTGTTGGCATTTCAAGAATTATACACAGAAAGATAATCAAAGAATATTGAAATTCTGATATTTATTGCATTTGAGATAATATTTTTGGACAAAAGAAAATTGGCGGGTCATTGGTTACGATGAAGTACTACTCCAAATGTAACAGCCCTCACTACCCAAAGTTAACAAACAATAAAAAATAATTTTCTACTTTTTGCTGAAGATGTGGTCTGGTCATCGTTTACCTTTTAAGTTGACCCCATGCTAACTTTCACACCCTTAAGGCTTTAACAGTTATACATGTAACACCTAATAATAAAGACACACTAAAAATGCGTACATAGGGCATATCCAAGCAAAAGTGACGTCGGATTCAAATAAAAATTGGCAATGGCTGGGGAAATGTACTTGTGAACTAAAGCCTGCAATGATTTGCAGCCAGTCATTAAAGCATACAAACAATAAACAGAGGGTTTAGTCATTTCTAAATGCTTACAAACGTTTAGAATAAAGGGTTGACCCATTTGGAACTGTACTCTACTTTAATTAATGACGCGTGATTTAAATTAAACATGCTCTTTAATAGCAGATATCTCAAACTCGAATGCACGCATGCTGAAAACAGTTTATATCCTATTAAATGTTACAAATGAATAACCACTGCGATATCCTTCAATTGATTTTCTGAGTATAAAAGTGCCACAGTGCAAAAAGGGCTGCTAAATGTTCACAATATTTAAGCAAAGACATTTATTAGCCTGAAATACCCAGCTACAAAGAATGGCGCTTTACAATTCTTGCAAATCATGCAATTATACTACAGTTTGATTAAGGTTCTTCAAATCAACAACCACAAATATTATACCAGCCCTTGAGCAGCAAAAGCTCTCGACCTCTAAAATCTATTAAACAGGGACATGCGATTTAAGCATGCATACCCAAGCTGTCAGACTGAAAGCTGGCTTCCTGAACTGCTTTTCAACTATCAAGTTGTATATTGTGTTTATTACATGAAGTCGCGTTTGAGAGTGATATAACGCCATGCAGTAAATTTGATAAGCCATTAGTGATTTACAGATTAGTAACATACGAGGTGACGTTCATAATAACGTTGCGTAAAAGATTACAAAATTATGACGTTTTCACGCAAAAAATGCAATTTTTAATTGCTTTTAATGTCATGTGTGTTTGAATCTACCATTTGTACTCCTGTATTGTTGATTTTTGCATCTGTTTATTTGTGCCTTGCGGTCACCTGCTGAGAAAGGGCTGACCTCTTGGCTCCCGTTTGTGGTGTCTTATGGTGAGTTTGTCACTTTCCAATTGGTATCCTGGGTCAGGCATTGTACTTGATTGTATCGATTCCTGATCTTCTCACCCTTACTTACGCCTCGGTTACATTTGCCAAGGTCGTCGTGCGATTTATTTGTCTACGATTTTTCGGCACCGTAGGCGGCTATAAGCTACGACGTATGTGTATACATTGCTTACGATCACCTTACGATTTCTTTCGGTGACAAACTAGAACAAAACTTTACAGAGACCTTGCAGATATCATACTACAACCGCAAGGTTATCATACAATCATCATGTTATCTTCATGACCTCCCTATATAAATCGCACGATGCCCGTACGATGACCTTGTGGAAGTCGCAATGAGTCACTAAGCTGACTGAGCAATTGTCATGTAATTATGTGCATGGATTTAAACGGCTATCCATGTTCATTTTTGCTTTCCATTTGAACTATGTTTCAAAGTCATGTGATCAAGAATCGTGCTATGAAGAGGCTAGTGTTTTTAGTTGAACATGGTCCTAAGGTATGGAAAAGCGTGATACGTTTGTGTATATTTTAATGTCAATTTCTAAGTTCTGCAGTTTTCATAATGTTTAAATCACAGAATAGGGGAGACTGGGGCTAGATCGGCCCCATATTATAAAAGAGCATTTTTTTTTCGAATTACTATTGCAGCTAGGTCTGTGAAAACTATATATTCAGGTAAGGCACAATAAGGCGGAAATTGTCCAAATAATGTCCTTCGTGTTTTTCTGTACAATCAAGTGTAATCTTTAGTCAAGGAGATCGTGTCATGACAGCCGAACTTGCCCCGCGATGGGGCAAGTTCGCCCCATCCTCGGCGCAAGTTCGGCCCGAAGAACTGACCTGGCCTTTTCGTTGCTCACTGATGTTTTCTTTGATAGTTTTATGTACTAGATTGATCTAAGCATCCCAGGGGAGGGTAGGGACTCTGATAGTATCATACATACATAGGCTCGGCCCATTTTTTGGGGTTCAACATTTTGAATTAGATATTGTTTGGGTTGTTAGAAAAATGAATATTTTTGGGGGGTATGGATATTTTGTGGATATTTTTTGGGGGTCATCACGAAATTGGACTAGTTTAGGGGTCATTTCTATGCATCTTAGGGTCTTTTCTTAATGTCGAGGTACATAATTTGGATATTTTTAGGGTTTACAAATTTTCAAATATTTTTGGGGTGCTTGAGATTTCTGATATTTTTGGGATGAACAATAGATGCGCGGTCCAAGCCTACATGTGAAGAAAAAAAAGAGAACCCCCTTGGCTAAGCATATGTTACGCATTTTAATGCTTTAAAAAGAGCCAATATCACAATAATTGTCACGTGTTTTGTCGTCTGCTGAAATGTTTTCAAACCACTTGGACAAACATCGTATATCCAGATCAGAACAGTCAGATGTCCATAACGTTTACATATACTCTTTAATCATTAAATGGGCCTCATCGCCAGAAAACCTGTTTTCGGTGGTTGAGAACAACAAAGGCGCAAACCAGCCTGCAGATTCCCTACATGCCGAACTTGCCCCGAAGTTAAATGTCGAACTTGCTCCAGACGGACTATATAGAAATATAATATGATATCACCTTGTAGGATGCAGGAGAACAAATAAGCAATGTATCATATCCAAGCAAATTGTCCTTCTGTCATGAACATATATAAATTAAATCTGAATCATGACATACTTCAAGTAAAATAAAAACTGAAATTGCATTGAAAAATTTACTCACCATTAAGAAAACGAAAATTCGGCTGCTCTTATCTTGTACTCTACAGATTACTAAGAACTGTGTACTGACGTAAACAGTAACGTCATAAGTGACGTCACGATACGATTCTCGGAACGTTATGAAATGGCCCAAGCTAGATTTACCCTTATGCAGAATATGCCCAAGGCCGAACTAGCCCTGCTCTCCCCTATTGCAACCCCTTTTTTATAGTACACTTTTATAATTCGAAAAGTATCACTTTAATTTAAAATATAGAAATGCTTTAATTGTATCAGCGTAGACTAAAACGCTTATAATGGTTTTATTCAGTTTAATCATCCAAAGGCACTATACGGCCAGCAACACAAAAAATCTTCGTCATAAGCAAAAATGAAGTCGTTGCATGCGAACAACAAAGGTACTGACAAGAATGCGTTTTCTTCCACCCGGCCTGGTCAGCACATTTGCCATTCGTTTTCAGTAAAATATATTTTGTAGAACATTCATTTATTCAAATTTCAATGTTTGAACTAGTCACATGTTCTCACTTTGAGACCAATATATTTTAATCCTTGAAGTAATACTCAAATTCAAATCACAGAGTTATAAATCACAAAAAAAATCTGGACTTTTTATTAATCTTATCTAATTTATTAAACGCCTTATCCAAGCAGTATTTTATATACTGAAAATGCAATTGCATTTCACGTTAGATGCATATTTTGAATCGCACTTCAGACAATTTTATCATGGAAGCATACTATATGGGCCCTGATTATCATGCAGGAATCCAGAAAGTGATATCAGAGGGGGTCCAACTCAACTTTTTTTAGTTGATAAGGGGGAGAGAGGATCCGCTAGCAAAACGTCATTTTAAATGGCGTTTCCCTGGCCGGCCGATGATGGTCTGTCATGTAATGCTGGCTTGGTACATGTGTAGCTTTGAGATTTTCTATGGGATCTGGACCAGTATTGTTAAAAAAAACTATATTTTTGTGATTTCCCAGGGAGGGGGGTCTGGACTCCCTGCCCCCCCCCTCTGGATCCGCCCATGATTAGACTGCGTCCATCAGCAAACTGAACTGTGTCCATATTGAGTCAAAATGAGTGGTGATATTAGAGACATCGCCTGAAGACAATTATTGAAATGAAACAAACAGGTTATGATGTGACTCCATGAAATTGTTGACACATCGCAAGGCGACCGCACGATCATCATGCAATCGCCTTGGGGTTACGGCAGGATGACCGTCCAATGTCCGTACGATTTTACAGGCCCTGCAAAGGTATCGTGCGGCGACCTTGCGTGCTCCTTACGACCATCGCAAGAGTCTACGATCATTTTTGGGCCAAGATTACAATATAAAACCCTGCGTTGTCATCAGGATCACCGTGCGGTGCCCATACGGGTATGGTACGATGTCACTGCGATGTGTCTACGGACTACCAGCTTACGATTTTTTCAAATTTGTCATTGTGCGGAGTCAAACAAAATCGTAGAAGCCACGATGCCCGTAAATCCTTTTGATAATCGCAAGGTCTCCCTGTGGAGGCTGCACAGAAACGGTGATTTGGACATCGTACGGGCATCGTATACTTGTCGTAAGGCAAATGTAACCGAGGCATTACTTTTACAAAACTTGTTAGGAAAAAAGATAAAATGGTCGGCAAGCTTCACCTTTTATCTCTTTATCCCAACTCGTTTAATGAATTCAATAAAACATGAGCACTCATGTAGTATCTTCTATTTACATAGAACATATACGAGCCAGTTGGTACTTATAGCATATAATATATAGGTCCTGATACGGAAATTTTATTTGCGTAAATTTTTTATCATTTTCTTACCCATTAATTTAAACATGTGTTTTGGGTGCTCAAAAGAACCCACAACATATGTTTTGGATAAGAAATAAAGAAAATAATTTTCCAATATGCACTCTTATCTGGAGGTCTGCTGACATCCAAAAAGTGAAAGCTCAGAAAATATTACGCACCCTACAGACACACAAGAGTCTATGTACGTGTATGTACAAAGTCAGGACGTAGAAAAAAACTCAGGACATGTTTCAGACATCTCGACCAACTAGATAGCTGTACATGTACCATTTGAGGATCCAGAAATTTTGTCAGGGGTGGGATCCTGACAACATTTTGTTTTTATAGTACTTTGAGCTGTACCGGCACTCCCTCCAGAAGCAATTGGACCAAATTAGTCCAATTTCTTCTTGAGGCAGTCTGTAACAGTATCTACCCATGAATTGTATGTTTAAAGAAGTACTATTCACACATGCGATAAGTATCAAAACAGAATTTAAAGAGAAACTGTAGCTTCTACTGATTGTCATAGGGCATGGAGATGGGCACAGGCAGAGAGAACATGCGTATTTATCAACCCTCCATGTACTTCCATTGGATAATAAAAGAATCTATCATGAGTGTGAGGGTGCAATAGTCAATTCCATTCAAAGACCGCAATTTGACATCACGAGGTTTGCCTAGGGATGGATTTTCTATCCCATCCTCACTCAAAACTGATTCTTTTCTTGCTCACCATTGAATACCTCATTTTACCCAGCTATTCCTGAATGCGTTGTGATGCGACAACACCTAATAAGATCACTTTTACATAGCTATAAGGTCACTTGTCTATCGATATGCGATTGATTTTTGTTATCTTTCTCACAGGTCAGTAATGTATGAGATAGAATTTTCTCATGGGTAAAAATCAGTGGAAACCCTGATCTGGTATGCAGGAAATAACATTTTTATCTAATAAGATGAAAATTAACGCATTGCCACTTCTAAGGGGTCAGTGACAGGTGAATATAATCGTCATTCAAATCGTCATTCCCATCAATTCTGTAAGCAACATAAGTATTTGCTGGAAAAAATCACTGTTTAGGCCACTGCTCCCTAACCATGAGGGGTCAGATGTGTGTCAGTGCATTATGATTGTTGACAAGTTGACAAGTTAGAGCTGCTTTGAAAAGCATAGCATAAGACATATGTTTGCTGGACCCTGCAACCTATGGTTTATTTACATGCTAAGATGGTATATACATGCTAAAATTGTATATGAATTCTAAAATAGTACCAACAGTGCAATACCCACAACATAATATTACGCATCATGCAACATTTGGAAGTAAAATAAAAGACATTCATAAAAATCCATTTATATCATTCAAGACCTGAAAATGACGCTCAATTAAAATGAGACAAACATATTTCAAATACAAAAATATTATCATATGCAACAGCAAAACATTCCTCGCTGCTATGATAACAAACTTTCCATGGTCATATTGCTTAGTTCAATCATACCCTAGTACATGTATGGCTTTGATTTGTGGAATACCTTTGATAAAGGTTGTTTTGCATAACATTTGGCATTTGGCATTGGATATATATTATTACCGAACCGTCTATATACGGAGTAATTGTCTATTTTTTGCTATTTCATAAGTCAAAGAACTATTCCACCGGTCAATAAATATATGACTATAGACAGGCACTATACCATGGGCTTGGTTTCCCGCTTCCCTTTTAAAAGCACACAGGGGCTTATCGGCATGCGTGTGTGGTTCATTTAGGAAAAAGGAGACGTTATGCATCAAGGGTGAAAATAAGGTTTGGCAACTTTAAACTCCAATAACTCCGTTGTTTATGGTCAGAAACATAAAGTGTGGGAACTCGTTTTCTTAGTTAGAATGAGTGTAACAGTTTGAGATGTTTCTTATGTGCAAAACGTTTCTAAATGATAAGAGTTGGTTATGTGAAAATTTGAATGAAATACCTTCATACATTTGGAATTGGCAGATATTAACTTCAAGCGGACATAACTTTATTGTTTCAGTATATATGGTGTCTAATACCGTTTTTGAATTTAATGATTTTGCCCTTAACCAAATTTCTGAGATAACTTGATAATGTCATAGCATTCGAAAGTGGACAGTAAATGGATGTTCTAGGCAATGCTTATAACATTTTCATATTATCTTTGTGCGTTAAAAAGACACATCTATCAAACTAAGTCTAAAAAGTATTACTTGTAATAATGCTATGCAATTTAGTTGTGACCATTTTGTCAACAGAGAGAATGACATTTACAGAAACAACAGGTGCCTAAACAAATCCCATGGTACAGAACAGAAGCATTTTATGATTTATTTTATTATTGATTTACATAGATTTAGATAAACAAAATTTTTGAGCGTAAAATTGTGAATCTTTTCTTACCAATTAGTTTAAACATATGTTTTGGGTGCTCAAAAGAACTGTCTTATTGAGGCGGTTCTTTTGAGTACCCACAACATATGTTTTGGTTGGGAAATAAGAAAATTACTTTTTAGTACAATGTACGCACTCAAGTCTTCACTTAAGTCCTGAATTGAAGAAAAATAAAGTTCTATTCAAATAGCATATAAATCATAAATATGAATTGTGTTCATAAGGATCCTTCAACACTTTTTTTACATTTTAAACGCATCTAATTTTAACTCTCATTTAACAACTGTGCAACTTTAAGCCATAAAGCTCCTGCACAAGATGAATCTAAATGTTGTCTTCCTATGCAATCTACTAGAGTCCTTGCTTGATAAGAGTAGAGTAATATAGTTTTGTCAGGCTATGGTACTCTATTCATCCGATTGGACAAATGCAGGTTTTTCTTTCATACTTCTAACTGTAAATCTGTTTCGTCACTCTATCTTTATCGAGCATCGACTCTACATACATTTGCGTAAATTATTGACTTATGTAATTAAAGAGACAGGCAGTGCATACACATATCAAACTGCTCCAATAGAAGCAGTCTAATCTGGATCCACACTGCATGTCAATGAGGCTTCTAATATATCAGCAGATGACATAATACATGGCATTTGTTGTGATTGGCGCTGATGTTTTCTAGATGATATCCAGCCCTTTAGTTAATAGTGCATACCAAAAAAAATCATTTTTCTTATTTCTCAACCTAAGCATATGTTGTGGGTTCTCAAAAGAACCGTCTCAATGAGACAGTTCTTTTGAGCACCTAAAACATGTGTTAAAACTAATATAATAGGTAAGAAGTTATTTACGATTTTATGCTCAAAAATTTTGTTTATCTATACCTTTGATATTTATATAGTATTTTAAACAGCTACTTGTTCTGTGAGGCCAAGAAAGATTTTTTTTCACATATCTTACAAACACGCAAGTACCAGCTTAGCAAAAGCATAGTTTATGAAATCAAATTTGGTGATATAGATTTCATGTAAATATAAACAATTTGCCATATAGTGACAGGTATTTTAATACTGATTGGCAGATTGAGATGTTTTAAAAATGCAAAGCTAATGGGCACGATTCTTGCTAATATATATTTCAAAATAGGTTTCCTTGATTTGCAGGTACACATTGGAATTGCCTCAGACAATTCCAATGTGCACTTACAACATATGTTAATAGGTTTCCTTGATTTCAGTAACATATGTTGTTAGTACACATTGGAATTGCCTCAGGCAATTCCAATGTGCACCTACAACATATGTCAATTCAATAAATGAGTGATTTTCACCATTAACTTTTTTTCACAAACTTCTCAACTATTTTTTATGTTGCAGTGTAATGAGCATGTAGAAAGGAACAGTTTTTGTGTAGTTTAGCGTGCACTTGGATGACAATAATAGATGACCAATTTTATATTATTGACAGCTTATGTTTAGATGTTTCATTGGAATAAAATGTTAACGGGGTACGTGCATTAAGGGGCTATTTTGGCCCCCTCTAGAGCCAAAAAACGAAAGTTGCTTTTCACCAATTAAATCTCATTGGTCGGTTAGAAGAATAGCCCAAATATAAAATTCTGGCATTTATTTTACTTTTACCGTATGGTAACTGAAATGGCCGACAAAATAGGCTTAAAATAGAGAAATTGTCATTTTAGGCCAAATTTGAGGCTTTTGGAGACCGACTTTTTAAGAATTAGATATCAGCACAAGCAAATACAAAAAAACCTTTTAATATATTGTGTGCCGTGATAATTCTCATCATCTGTTAGAATAGTTTTTTGGTATTTGCTTGGGCTCTATATTAATTCCTCTGCTACATGCCTCAACTTTGCTCCAAAATGGTTGTTTTCCTATTTTCAGCATATTTTGGCGGCCTTTTTTGTTACCATAGCAATCGTAAAAGTCGAATCAATACCAGACCTTTACACTTTGGCTATTGTTCTAACAAACGAATAAGAAGAAACTGGTAATTCGCAACTTTTATTTTTTAACCTCATAGGAGGGCCAAAATAGCCTCTTAATGCACGTACTTCTTTGTAGCTGCCTGGTTGTATACGTGATTGGACTTAGACTCACCTGAGCTGCATTTAAGAAAAACAACTGGTTACTTGTGTAGGATAATCCTGGTAATTTTGGCTCCTCTTTTCCATTTGCTACAACCCACTTTCTATAGGCCTAGAATATAAAGAAAAATACTTAGCTGTATCTGTGTAACCTTATAAAGAAAAAAAGTAAGTTTTATCTGTGTAACCCTATTTCAAATAAGAGGGCTGGGTGGCCCTGAATTGTCACATGAGTTTTGCCTAATTAAAACAACTTTATTTATCTTTTTGTAAGTGACCAAAAATTTGCACACATGTGATTGCGCTAAAAGCAAATCTACATGCAGAAAAGTTTGATATGTTTTTTTATTTAACCCATACAAGCCTAGCGTCCTTTTTGTGAGACATAGGCAAATAGTGCAGACCCAGACCAGACACCGCAAAATGCACCGTCTGATCAGGGTCTCCACTGTTTTCATGCAGAATTTTCTATCAAAATTTGAATAAAAATGGAAAATACAACCTAACATCCCTTCAAACAGAAATGAACTGTTTCAATTGATAACGGTGAGAAATTCCATTTGGCATAAATGGGTTAAAGAAGTAGTGTACGAACATACTGCATATACATAAAATCATCATATTGTCCATGTAGCGCTAACCAGCCTGCACTATAAATCCAAATCAGCAGCTTTATTACTCACACACCTCGAAGGGTTTAAGCTTAAATTCATGCAATTTTTAGATGCCTTGTTCATCTATGTAGCAAAGCAGACTTGACAAAGCTTTACATAATCTTATCATATGACGTCGCGTCTGGGAGTGAAATAACGCCATGCAATAAAATCGATAAACCACTAGTGGTTTATAGATTTACGGGAAACGTTATGACGTCCAAAACAACGTTGCGTACATAATGACAAAATTATAACGTTTTTACGCCAGAAATGAGATTTCAAAGTATTTGTCATATGATAAATAGAATCTAACATTCGTGCTCTTGTATTATTGAATTTATTAAACTCGTTGAGAAAAAGAGATAAAATGCTCGGCAAGCCTCGCATTTTATCTCTTTTCCCCAACTCGTTTAATAAATTCAATAAAACATGAGCACTCATGTAAGATTCTCTATCTATACCCCATTTAAAGAATTTCTTGTGATGAGTCTCATGATATATGACATATTCTGCAAACATAAAATTTCGTAAGGCTTATGTAAACATTCAACATTATCCCTGAAATTCGACAATGGGCTTAATTCATTCAATGCATCGAAGTGAGAAAGACAGCAAGGTTCAGGAATCGATACAATCAAGTACAATCAAAACTATTAATAACGTCACCCGTTATAACAGAATGTTCAATATCCGAAATAAATATGCTGGGAACGGATCTGTTTCCATTAAAATTTCCTCTTTATAACAGAATATTCACTTGTGGACACCGACAGTTACTTCTGGGAACAGATATACATTTTCTATTGAAAATAAATTCATTATAACGGAATTTTTACCATCTGTCAGACAATTTTGTGGTCAGGTCAAGGTATTTTACATGAACAGGTATCTGTCTCGTTTGATAAGAGGGAAGCTTTGTGCATTTTGATGCAATATGAAGCTGAACTGATGTATACATTTGGAACAATGACATTTTAATTCATTTGTATGATATTTTCTGCTACCAAATGATTATGATGTTGAAATGTGGTACTAGTCAGAATTTCTTAATAACAGCAAATTCACTTTAACATCAAAGAAAGCTTGGAACAAACATTGTTGTTATAAAGAGGGTTGACTGTACCACCCTTATCCAATGATACCAAATGGGAAAGTAACAAAATCAAAATAAACATCACAGACATTCCCTTAATAGAAGAAATTGTCAAATAATAAAAAATGACTTACCAACCTATTTCTATATGTACATGTATTAATCACATGACGTCGCGTCTGGGAGTGATATAACGCTATGTAATAAAATCAATAAACCACTAATGGTTTACAAGTTTTTGGGAAACGTTATGACGTTTATTATAACGTTGCGTGAAAGATAGCAAAATATTGACGTTTCACGCCAAAAATGCAATTTTTAATTAATTTTTAATGTTATGTGATAAATAGAATCTAACATTCATGTTCCTGTATAAGTGAATTTATGAAACTCGTTGCGAGAAAGTGATGAAAAGCTCTGCAAGCCTCGCATTTTATCACTTTTCCCCAGCTTGTGTAATAAATTCAATAGATCATGAGCACTCACGTTGGTGCAAAAGCAATTACCTTAAAACTTTCTTTCATCCCACCATTATCAGCAATATTTTCTCCCTGTGTGTTTATTCCATTTAGCTGAAATATGTAAAAAAAAATAAAGTAGTACATGTACTACCTGATAAATGACAACATTTAGCCATGAAGGTTCATGGAGAATGGTTCAACTCTCTAAACATAATCAAACAATAAATTTTAAACGCTCAAATCATCATTAATTGCCAAAAACATTGAAACAGATTAGCTTATACGAGTAGCTTAACATGAGAATAGACTCAAAGCATTATATTAACATTCAAACCACATTTACAAGTAAGCTCAACCTAGCTGTCAAAGACCATGGCGGTGCTTGATTGTATTGATTCCTGATCTTTGTCCTCTTTCTTACTTTAACGAGCTTCATACCTAGAGTAATACAGTCAGTGGAAATGCCTCATTTTGAGAAGAACCAAATATGTGTAGAACACTCAACAATGAAGACATCACATATTAATATAGAGCAAAACAGTTAAGAACTAGATGAAATGTAGGCAGCATAAACATTCAGTACAAGTGTCAATTAATAAGATTACCTGTCCTAGGCCTCATGGCTATTAATCTGTTTTGCTCAAATCGTTAGCGTGAACATTTGAATACTATATCAATATCATATACATAATATATTGCCAGTGTTCTTACTCATAACTAGAATATTTAATTTGGTCTGACTGTTAACGATTCCTAGATTCATAAAGTTATGCATAGAACAAAGGTTATGGATGCGCAGATATAGAGGCCTGGACAGGGGGTCCAGACCCACCCCACCCCCTGGAAAATCATGCCATAGCTGGCCCAACAGCAAAATTCTATTTCAATGGTGTTGTTCTGGTGGGCCGATGATGGCCTGCTTAGAATATAAATGTATTAGTACGGATACCCACTCCCTTCTGTCAAAAATGATGACTAAAGCAAAAATAAATATAAATCATTGGACCCCCCCCCCCCCCTGACAAAACTGTCTGGATTCGCGCCTGTTATGCTCACGTCAGTTATGCATGATCAAAAGTTGTATTATTTTGGTGCCTGATATTAAATTCAATGAAAGCAACTAAAAAGAAACTACCGTCATATTTCCTGTTCCAGGGACCACATAACTTCCATACTGGTTTATAATACATTGAGCCTTTTTCTCAAATTTCTTCGCGTCCACATCTGTCCACCAGGAATGCAGGTTGCCCATTTTGTCATAGACCCTTCCTGTAAATTAAAACAACCCCTATAAAAATTCGGTATTTTGTCATAGACCTCTTTAAAATGGGCCGCAACGCGAGAAACCTGTCTTCGGGGGTTAGCGAACAACACAGGCGCAGACCAGCCTGCGCATCCGCGCAGTCTGATCAGCGCCTTTGTTATTCGCGTTTTGTAAAGAACCATATCTAAGCTTGCTTCAAGTGAAATTTCAGTCTTTTAGCTAGTCTCCTTAGCTGAGGAGACTGGTTTGAAACTTGCTTTGTCGGAAACCCCGAAGACAGGTTTTGTCGCGCCGAGGCCCAAATAAGAAACGTTTTGCCTTTAGAAATAATTGAGCCACCACAAGAGATTTCCAACAATGTGGTATGTTCGAGCAGCAAAGACTCAGACCAGCCTGCGCATATGCGCAGTCTGATCAGAGCCTTTGCTAGTCGCATAAGTTTTCTATGACTATTAAGCTACAGACCGAACATCATCTGGAGTTTCTAAGCTTAAAAGGTGGCTGTACAGGCTCCTCTGAGTCTACACTTATCAAAATGCCACATTGTTGAAAATCACATGTTGCGGCTCAATTATGTGCACATATACAACTTTAACCCCATTTAAAAGCCTTATGTGATTTCCAAGTCTTATCATATGGACCACAGTCCATATCCTTTTAAAGGACTGTCAGGTGGTATATAGAGAATACTATTGTCGTGCCAACCAAGAGTGACAGTGACGTCGTGTTTTGTTTACATTTGTTAAGTAAAACATTAACTTGCACACTTCCTTGAGGTAACGCAAACCGATTGATAACTTGTGTATTAATCCTATCCTGCGGATAGGATTAATACACAGGTGATCTATCGATTTTAAGTTCCTGATAACGTTGTAAACAAACAATGGCGTCACTGTCACTCTTGGTTGGCACGACAGTAGGTGAGTGTTTTTTTATATCAAGGTACCAGGCAAGCTTTTAAGAATGCTTGTTGACATCGCGAGGCTTGCCAAGCAATTCAACATGTGTTCTGGAAGCCGAGCCTGGTGAACTTGATATCAAAAGATGCGAACCTGGTATTCTGTTTATCAGCCTACCAAGTCTATTTACACTATAAACCAACGAATCTGGCGTAAAGATCGACTTTTGTGTCGATTCAGCGTCATTGGCGACGTCATTCAAAAAGTGCAAAATCATTATGGCCTGATAAGAGCACATGCCCTGATATAGACAACGTTTAGGCAACGTTCGATGAATGGTAACTGTTAATTTTCATTTTCAATCATATTTTAATAGAATATTCAATAAGCAAACAGGTGAGACTGATCAGATGCCACTTTCTGCAGTGTTGCATCTGATACCAATCTAGTCAGATCAAGTTTGTAAATCTGGAATTCAATGGAATACTAAGTGCATACATATGATCAGGCAATACCACAATCATTCACAGCAGACCAACCCACAGCACAGCAAGGAAGAGCAACATAACACTAACAACAAGACTGTGAGAATGCTCTAGCTGATCTTAGTTTTTAATGCGTTGGCGTAATGGTCTGTTGGTTTTGTCATGCACTCCCTTTATATGCATAGAAATGATGATAAATTGCTTTGTGCAATGTTGTTAAGGATGTGTTATGACAGTAGCACCGCCTTAGGAATGACATGCGTGGATCCAGAAAGTTTTGTCAGAGGGGTCCAACTTTGACAACTTTATTTGTTATTTTATTATTTGATGAGGGGAGGGAGGATCCAAATACCACTTTAAGCAGGGCCATCATCGGCCCGCCAGCGAAACGCCATTGAAATGACGTTTCCCTGGCGTGGCGATGATGGCCCAATATTAATTGCTGGCTAAGTGGCTTTGTGATTTTTTAGGGGATCGGGAATAGTATTGCTAAGAAACCCTATTTTTTGTAATTTTTCAGTGGGGCATCAGGACCCCCCGTCCCCCTCTTTGGATCCGTGCATGCAAGACACAACCCATAATCTGAATAATAACTGGACGTTCAATTATCAGTTCAACTGATTGCTTATGTAGCAAACCAGACTATGAATGCAGCCAAAAGACGATTTTGGGGATAACTCTGCATATTTTATAATAATATAGAAAGTAAGAAAGACAGCAAGGAGTAGGAATCGATATAATCAAGTACCACACCTGTCCCAGGATACCAAATGGGAAAGTAACAAAATCACACTTAACATCACAAACAGGAGCCAAGAGGTTAGCTTTTTCCCTTCAGGTGACCACAAGGCAGCATTGAACAGATGCGAAAGCATGACAAACGCAAGGCACAAATGATCCTCAAAAGGAGTAGTGCCTTGGAACGGTCAGTAAAAATATTTTACTGGAGGGCTTAAACCGGTTTCAAGGCACAAAAACCTCACCCTAAGTTCAGATGTGGATCAAGACACATAGATGTTTGGTTTGAATGAAAGACCCCTAACTTATCCATTTATCATATCCTAGAACATATCAATCAAGATATAAACAAGATAAAGTAAAGACAAGGACTCAACAGTACATAAAACTGAATACCGGAGCAAAAGAAATCCAACAGGTAAACCCAAGTGGGCCTGACAACACCCAAGCATCAGGTCCCCACCATCTCATCAATAGATAAGTCTTTAAGTTGGAACCGTCATAGAGTTTGTAAATTGTATTTTTGCAAAGCTTAATAAAGCAAATGATTGATATGGCGTAGTTTCAACTTACCATGACTTCCAACAAATTTTCAGTTATATCACAATGTCATTTCTTATAGAACACATTGTTTGGGCAGGGTAGCCTTAAGTAGTTTAAATGTCTATGAGCAAAACAGCATGATCAGGAAATACCACAATCACACACTGCTGACAAACCCACGGCACCACGAGTGTAATGTTATGTAATTATTATTTTCTAATAATAATTCAGGTTCAGTAATACAGAACTATAAATTGTGATATATTTTATTTACATGTATTCAGCAAGGCGTCAAGAAGTTAAGTGCCGCTATCAAAGTATCTCAGAGACATGCATACTCCTGGTGGTCTGGATTATAACGTGAGGAAATATATTTCTAAACAGTTCCCAAGATGCCAGCATTAGTAGCTGTCCATGTCAATAATACAACAGCGAGGAAGAGCCAAAGAACATTTACAGTAACAAGACATCCAAAATGCATTAAAAGCAACCTTGACATAACTAAAAAAACTGCTGACTTGGGCGTAAAAAATCAACAACAAAAACAAGGACTCAGTGTATCCACATTGTCATCACTACAACTATACTACTTAAATAATCATTTATCCTGATGGATTTTAACTTAAAAAATCAAATTAACCACATTCTTACACTAAACAAGCATAGTTTTTAATTTGTTTATAGCATATGACATAGACACATACGTTTGGGTTCGAATAACCTGATATCAAAAGTTGTACGAACTATTTTAAATATATATGAAAATAAACGAGGGATGTTCCAGTTAATCGTGGACTTTTATTATAACATGAGACTGTGTACCAGTAATTCTATGATATTTTCAGGATGTGTTTATATACTTATGGGAACCATTTTACTATAAATATAGGTGGAATCACAGTATTGATAACAAATTTATTAACCTTTACTTGACAGTATGTCAGCATGAGCAGTGCACGTAAAAATTTATGCAGTGAAACTCATCTAGTCCAAAAGGTAGTGTACATTCAATCGAATTCCGCTTTTTGTATTTTAAACAATGATTACCATATCAACTAGGAACCATGCAAGGTAAAGTTTTGAAAATTTGAATCATTTATCACCATTCACATTGATTTTATAAAAGATTTTACATACCTACTACATTTTTATTTTTCAGAAAATGCTAAGGTTAGAAGAACAGTATGGCGCAAAAATTAGACTTTCAATAATTTTTAGCTAATTAATCATATACACCTACGTTCTTTTAATGTTAAATGATGGGTCGAAGAGTCACTAGTATCGTAAAATGGATTTCGTGTAAAATTATTTTAGTGATATCACAAAGACAATCTCTTTTTCGTCAATTTAACGGAACACATGCTATTTTTCAGTCAGTTATTTTAATGGTTAATATGTTGTCTCTTATTAAATCTAAAAGATCACGCTTGTTTGTTTGCTTAACATATCTAAACTAATTATCTAGTCTTTACTGAAACCAGGGAGACTTACTCAACTAATAAATGGCAATATTTGTCACCATTTAAGCTCATTTAAAAAGAGTAGAGTCAAAACATTTGACCACCCCTCTCTTAAAAAACAGCAAAATAATTTGCGACGTGCTCCGCATATGCAGAGGCACCCTTAACTAAAGGCTCATAACTTTGTTATCTAAACTGTGATTTCATCTATTTTTGTAGAAAATGTGTCTAAGAGGTATATTAATATATTATAAAAATTTCATAGAATTCCTGATACACAATCTTGTTTTATAACAGAAGTCCACGATTTACTGGGACAACCCTCGTATACTTATAGCCATTAAAAACGCAACTGATACAAATATTATTTTTTTCCTATACATAGCAACGTAATCCCCTTTGTCTTTACATTTACAAGCATCCCTTACGTACAAGAACGTTCTAGCAAAACTTGAGCTTGATAACGCACATCTGCTTAAGATTTTGTTGAAAATTGCCAAATTCATCAAAAAAAAATTCATATCCTTCTTTCATCTTTAAATTCTAATTATTTTCAGTTTGAATGAACATTGTTCCATTTACAAAATTCACTTTACCTAAGGGGCCTAAAAATAATGTTCAGTTTTTCGCTCATTTTTAGCTAAATTTGAGAAATGACTAAGACTTCAACAAAATTGAATCATTTCGTAATTGGCATACATAAGTTGTTTAGTCATTAACTATGGTTATGATTTATCATGATATCAACCATAGAAAATCTCGCATTTTCGTCAACTTCCAGCCTTCATGCTAAAACTTTGGTGGCCATTTTAAAGGTCAAGCTTCAAGACACATTTGTCTAGTTTAGTATGGTTGAAACTTAGAGCATTATTGAAATTTTCAGAAAGTTTGAAACCAAAATAGCCAGGCAATATTAATATCTGATGTCCTGATTAATAAGGTGATTTTGCTTTTTGATTCAAAGTATTGGGGTTGTGTCCCTTCATCACAAAATGCAGTCTGGCTTATCTGGACTTTTTATCGGTACCAAAAGGATATTGCCTTGATATTGCGACTATAGTTTCGTGCTTTTCAATTAATACGAATGCTAAAAGAGCTTTAAATCTAGGATAGGTTACATTGTAAAAGTTGCGTTTTACTGGCGTTAAGTATTGTTCATCTGAGCTGTGTTAGCTCTGATAATCTCCAATTTCATATCATTATTTGCACTCTTGACAACCCATAATTGATATCCATACAAGTCAGACAAGAGGCTTGGTTAATCTAGTAGACAATTTTAAGTACTGTTAAATACTGGTACTTGGCAGTTATTTTTATTTGGCGCTATTGGTGATAAAACAAAATATAAAAAAACACACACATTAATGAGCGCTTGAAATATTGTGTCGAATTTAGTTACACAATAAGCAATTAATGGACATAACTAAGCAATAGATGGGCAAAAATAAGCAATAAATGGACATAAATAAGCAATAAATGGACATAAATAAGCAATAAATGAACATACACAACGTAAGTTGTTATCTGTATGGTCAAAATCCACTTTTAAACAGTAGAGTATGCTTCAACGTAGAGGAAAATATGTCTGAAAAGGGCTACTATTAAAGAAAAGAACCCCAAAGGGAGCATATTCTTTCCTTTAAAATAGCCATATGATTATAGATAATAATTTTAAAGGTCAATAAATTGAGAAGCGCCCACAATTAAAGTACGCCAATATGTCATTCTATGATAATGCCAAAGTTTGATGCACCAAAAATTAGTGTTTGCAGTAAAAATAAAAGTCATAAAACTTGGTAGAAAGGTTGAAGGAGCTCTAGCGATAAGGCGTATATTTTCCCTAGTTGACATGATAACAAAGCCTAAATTTTCAAATTGCCCTAATATTTTTAAAATTGGACTGTTTCGGTTGTAAAATATGCATAGAAAGCATCAAAATAGGTTTCAAAACGATCCATCATTTACAAAGCCGTGAAAACTTGCGCCTTCTACTCCCACCCCCTATTTTACGTCTTTAGACTGGGTGTCGTTTAGACGATAGTTTTAGTAAAGCCTTTGCAGGTTTTCAAAAAGTAAAAGTGCTAAAATAATAAGGATATGAGTGCCCTTAATTTCCAAAACTTTGCGGTATTCCTTCTGCGCATGCGTACGAAATATACTTAAAATTGTGACGTCTGCCATTGAAAAGATGACATTGGCGTCTTTCAGTTTGTTTTTAAATGCTTTCTCCCCCTAGACCCAAGATGCCCTTTGGGCAATTAAATGTCGCTATACAAATATATAACATATGTAAATGGGTCTGGGGGGGAAGGGGTTGTATTAGCGAAAGAAGGCATTAAATATATGACAAAAATAGACCACTTTGCAAGATGGTCGTTTTTATCGTACATTAACTGTATAAATAGTTTTACTGTACATAGCGTGGTTCCCTGTTTAACGATCTAGTTCTCATATATGTTACTGAATAACAAGCACAGTTGATGATCGAAATAAATTCTCATTCAATAAGAAGTAGAGTTATTACATGCGTGAAGGAAAACCCATTTTAAATATACAAATTAGGGGCAATGTTGCATCGACGGCTCGTCTATATATATTTGTTGAATGTGCCTAGTTTCTCCAGTCGTTATTTCAACAAAATAAAACGAACGTCTCGTTTAGGGAGATTGCTCCCCTTATCGCTAGACATTCTTTAACAATACGCAGTAAATAACAAAGTATTCATAGCCATAAAAAACAAAGAAATGATGAAAGTTTGATATATGTAAGCATAGCTTGGGTAATAGCATAAGGGCAAAGGTAATGGTTCATTATTCTTATGATCAACTACAGCAACTTTAACTTTTGGTTTAACTTTCACCAAAGCATTAATCGTTAGAGTGTGTGGCATTAACCTGAAGGTCATATGACCAGATGTAAGTGGTGCATGTAATGTTTTAGGATTTTTTTCATATACCATACAAGTATCCATAAATATATGGTACAACCCATGTACAACTTTAAAAAGGATTTTTAAAAAAACATTATTTTTCAACGTACATGACCATGAGTTAGGATAGCAAAGACCAAATCTTAGGCGAATGTCTGGTATTAGAACTGGAATAAGCTTTATACATGGATCAGTTCAAAAGTTACATTAGGCTTTGACCACACGTGGAACCAGAGGGGTAAATAGTCCCAGCCCCCTGAAAAATCACGAAGCTACCCAACCAGTATTCAACATTGTGCTATCATTGGCCTGCCAGCGAAACGCCATTGAAATATGCTGGGCCGCTTCATAGGTCGGCTTTTCTTACAAATATTGAAGTTAGTGACTAAAAACACGTTGTTAGATCTGAACTCCCCCTGACGAAGCGATCTGGATTTTCGCATGTTTGACTGAAAAAGATTTGATCTCAAGGCAACTGATGTGGGCCAGGACTGTATAGTACAAAACAGTGTGATTTTTAAAATGGAAGTTGATAAAGCTAATCTAGAATCATTGTATTAATGTGTAAATAATAATAATAATAATAATAATAATAATAATAATAATAACAAAATGACAACTCGTACAAATGTGACAGCTTTTTATTCTCCTATTCTTGCTAAGAGTGAATTTTCACATACCCTGATCATCAAATCCATGTGTGATTTCATGCCCAATGACTTAGCCAATGCCACCATAATTCAAATAACTGAAACACAAACACTTATAGCTAGGTGTGTTAGTAAGTGTTAGGTATTTTATTAGTTAGCTGAGAATATATGGGATACAATCAAGCAGACAAACAGAGGGACAAAAAAGACTGAAATATATACTCCAAGAACCTGATGCGCATTTGGTACAGGAAGGATTCAAAACTAAAAATAGTTCTGAATTGTTCCTTTCTCTTATCTGTCAAACACGAATCGTTAACTTGGGCTATCACGATCTTAGCTGGCTGGTCGCCCTAGTGCAGAAGAATACGCAATACTTTGTGCCCAAACCACCATGATTTTATTACATGGTTGGACATCAGCTGAACTAATGCGAAATCATGATATTGTAAAGTTGTTCCATTGCCACATCTGGGATTTTTCACAGTAGTGTCCTCGCCATGAAAAAGCTTAACACAGGTAGGTGCTCTTGCATGTTTTTGTTTTTGTAGCAGAATGAACAAACTATGTAGATTTTGGCAACGCGATTTCATATTGATATGATTTACCAAATTTAATGTTGAAAAAAGGCTTGGTTTGAGACAACGAACGCAACCAAATCAAACCCAGAATGGCTTTTCTTCAGTTTACTCTTTGAATTCAACACAAATTCTAAATTACGTTACATGTACGTTTTCTATCTTAAAATTAGATTCAAAAGATGTAAACGTAACTCGTTTTAGCTTCTCAATGGACCCTATATACAGTAATACAAACAATTCTCTCCCGTGTCCACATGCTGAAATAGTAGATTCGATGGAATTAGAGTGTGGTGTTATAACTATATCAATGGTGAGGGATCTACCACGCTTGAAAAATTTTCAGTGTTACTTAATAGTCACATGAAAGAGTTAAATTTTTATTACATCAGAGTGATAAATCATGAGAAATATGCATAGAACATGTGTAAAAGACTGTCGTTCAGAGCGAAAACTGGCAAAATGTTGCATAATTCCTACATGTTGACATAAAATAGAGAAAGGAAGTTCTTGGTTCGACTTGGTTATGGTCGTCATCTCAAACCAAAGTTTATTTCAACATTGTTTTTGTCCTTTTTAGAAAGGTAAATTTTATCAATATGAATAGCATTGTGGGAATTCTATTTAGCTTGCTCATTCTTCTACAAAAAATCAAAACAAGCGAGAGTACCTACCCTTTTTACCTATTTCATGGTGAGGACACTTCTGTGAAAGGTCCCAAATGTTGCAAGCAAATAAATTTCCGTTTATGCGATTTTTCAGTAGCTCCACTGATGCCCACCCCTATATGAGGATAGCCACAGTTTTACCAATTCACATTTGCAAGATAAATTTTAGTGATCATTTATTTATGGAATGGAGAAACGTTCCTTAACCCTTAATGCACCAATGGATTCTTCCTTCTGGTTTTATACAATAAACTTAAACAATTCAACTGTATATATCAAGGGTTTATATGGTTTAAAGCATGAGGGGAAAATTTCAAGGGTAGAACCTATAATTGACTACAAAGAGTAATGTCTCTTATTAAAGTACACAACTTCACCATGCCACCATTTGTGATAATTATTGGCTACTTGGTCGTCTGGTGATCCTCTTTTGTAGCCAATAATACAAGCACTATGGATTTAGATAAGGGAGCAATCTGATTAGAGTTTAAACTGATTGCTTCCATGATGAAATAGTATTGAGTGAATTTAAAGATTTGCAGCAGAAGTCCCTTTTTGTTACATGCAGGCAACATTTTCAGGTTAAATATTGGCAGGAAAATGGTTAACAACTTTTTACGCACATAACGTTAGCAAAGCAGTGGCTATGAAGCTTTAGAATAGTAGGAGAATATAACAGAATAAAATATAATGATAAAACATAAAACGCCTGTGGTTTCACATACCACGATCATCAAATCCATGAGTTATTTCATGCCCTATTACGTAACCAATACCTCCATAATTCATGTAACTGAAACACAAATGAGCAAAGACTGTGATTAAGTCAGATTCAATACAGTCTGTTCAGCTACTAGCTTAACATTTTAAGCAAGGACACCAAGAAATTACTACTTATCCATATGCGCATAAACAATATGTTTATCTATCCAGCAGGGCTAGACGTCATAAGTTTGTTTTCACTCTTTATCTGCATCCATGTTTTGTATATGCAAACGGCAAAGGCCTTGAAGAGTCTTCACATGCGTGCAGGCTTTCATGAGAATTAGATGCTTGACAATGCAATAAGTACACATTCTGTTGGGTTGTCTCTTTTTTTTATTGGTGCTTTACGTCCCAGATTCGCAGTCATTTTGGGATGTTTTCCTGTCTGCCTGGGTAAACCATTGCTCTCCTCTTCGTTATCTTATATGGACCCATAACATCTCACAGAAGTATATAAGAATGTGGGGTGTAATTTGAGAAATTTTCTTTCGTGGCAAATCTGTATAATCATTTTAAAAGATGTATTTGATTTATGTCAACATTGTAATTTTATACTACAACGAAAATAAAACTGCAAAATTTTGTCCTTCTATTCAACTGTGTAGAGCAAATCAAGATGTTATTTGCAAAACTGTAAAGAACTAGAACTATTCTCAAGGAAATCAGATATCCCCACCACAAATGTTCAAATTTGAGCTCTGTCATGACCTTGAAAATTAAGGAAAAGCCACCAAAATCTAATCAAGTCTTTATTATAAACTTATGTTATTTACATGCAAATTTGGTTTCAATCCTCTAACCAGTTCACACAAACGCAGACACAAGCTCAGAAATCGACATAGACGGGATCACATAAATAATAGTATGACCCCCTCTACTTCGTCTTGAGCGTCGTTTGAATACCCATGCTGGCATATCCAGGAAAGATACAGGTCTACAACTTGGTCTGAGTGTACATCTACATCTAGAAATATCTGTTTAGCATGAACTATTTATCAGACTCACCTGAGCTTTATTTGCTCAAAATGCAATAAGTACAAAAATTCCATGTGATTGCCTGTATTTTCTTGACATATTTATGATTTTTTGGTATGCTTTTGTTAAAAAAAGTAATGAATTCTTTAATTTCATCTGAGTAACTTTTTAGAGGTTATGTCATACTATTTTTATAGCTTAAAAGTAGTGTATGCTTTTATCATCTTAAGAGTATAGCTGAAATAATATAAAATGTATTTTATTCAAAAAATCATTACTTACGACGGTTGGTCTTTCGTATAAAATGGTGGTTTTAAAATGGCAGCTGGAAATGCTGGAATAAAACAAATAAAATTAAATCAAATAATTCATTTTTATTAATTAATTGGACTCTTTGATACATATATAGTGCGGCCAGGTAACGGACGTTCGGCGGGTCAGACAGAACACTGCCATTCACTGTCAATTTAGACTGGTCTACAGTAAATTGGGTAAAACAGCATAGGTACACTTTAACCATTAAACGCCAGCAAAAAAATAATCCGAAACTTCCGTCTGCATTTGTCGTCTGCCTCAAATTTTTGCTAACATTATTTAACAAAGCTAAGTATATAGACAAACAGTGCGAACCCATATAAGACTGCTCCTATATGAGCAGTCTGATCTGAGTCTACACTGTTTGTTAGAAAGGCTACTTAAACATTTAAGCAGACGAAAAAAGCAGTCGAATTTTGTTTTGGTTGGCGCTTTAAGGGTTAATCGTGCAAAACAACTGAACCGCAGACGCTATAAATGGTTAGTATGCCCGGTAAACGTTCGCAGAAAACTTAAGTCTTACTTGTTTACAGACACATTGGTATATACTATTGCTCACTGGCCAGGGCCTCCTAGAACCTATGTAGATTTTAGTAAAGACCAGCAAGGCAGACTGGTCTATGTTAGAACGGCTGTTGCTGCTACATGTATAAAGATATAGTCAGGTTGCACAACGTAGTGAAGATCTGATTTCATGTAGCGTGCTTTTATCTGTAATTTCCTTTGGTATTGTATTTACTATACAGCCATGTCTCAAGTAGCCATCTAAACGCAAAACTGCATACACATGGTGCGAAGGTTGAAATGTTTTACACATGATATACGGATATAAACGGCATACACGTGGTAATATAGTTTAGTGAGTACACATTATTGAACTAACCCAACAAACAGGCTGGCATGAATAACGCCTTCAAAAACTGTAGTTATTAATCGGCTTTTGGGTCACTGTCTAGCCATGCCCACAACTGGTTCCTATCTCCGTTAGCTTTAAAAAATACCGGGACAGTGCGTACCACGTGGCGATACAGTGACCAAATAGCTGTATAATACATGTATAGTCAACCAGTGGTAGAGTGCTTGACTTGAGATAAAGGGGCCGTTGGTTTGAGTCTCTCTGGAGGCACTATATTGTTTCCTTGTGCAAGACACGTCATACTCTATTTAGTACTGGTTCAAACCAGGAAACGTTCCGACATGACTAAAAAATTTCTTGACCGGCATGGGCGTATCCAGAGGGGGGACAGGGGGTCCAGACCCCCCTTGAAAGATTACAAAAATAGGTTTTCTTAGCAATACTGGTCCGGCTCCCCTGAAAAATCGCAAAGCTACTAGGCCAGAATTCAATGTTAGGCCATCATCGGTACGCCAGCAAAACGCCATTTAAATGACATTTCGCTGGCGGACCGATGACAGCCCGCTTTTAAATGATGGTATTTTGATCATCTCTCCTCTCACCAACTAAAAATAAAAAAATAAAAAAACCTTGTCAAAGTAGGCCTCCTCTGACAAAAAGTTTCTGGATCCGCACATGACTTGGATGTAAAGTATCAACTCAAATAATCCAGGTCCACAGTTGTTCAGTGCTAGTGTGTTAGACCTGTGTTTAGAGAATCGCTACTTTGAGAAGGTTCAATGAAAGCTTTTCGAAATGTCCTAAGCAAGACACTTTATTCTCTGCTAAGTACTGGTTCAACCTAGGTGGAACAGAAATGGCTGCAAAAATGTTGGCAGCGACGCAAAACATCAATACAAACAAACAAAATCAACTCAAAATAACAAAAAATACACTCATTTCTATTTTTTGCTGCATTTGTGTGCGTCTACTGGTACACAGGTTTACCTTTAGTATGCTATATGAAAATATTCGCGTTAAAATGTTGTCGATGAAAATATTCTTCCAAATTCTGTTTGTTTGGCAATTTAGCTCTGAATTCGAAAAAATAGCAATAAAAACAACAACTTAGAAATAGTCCCCACCTCTCACACACACACATTAAAATTTAGCATGCTAAGGGTTCAATAAATGGATCACAGGGAAAGGGTACACATATCTTTTATAAAGCAATAAAACTTGTGTGATTGTAGATTTCATTGTCGAAGATTGATGTTTTGGTTGTATAGTTTAAGATACATGTACGCGTTTAAGATACATGTATGTACATATTTCAAACAAGGTATATGGGCTGATCAGATTCATTTTCAATAATTCGAAACGCTTATTTCCCACGATACGGCAACTATAAGACAACAGGTATATACTTTTGGTGTGGAGAGTTTCACAGATGGGTGAATACGCGAACAATGCAACCTGACTAGCCGATTTCCAAATGTATTTGTCCAGGGGTTGAACTTAGCTAAGAACCGCCCAACGTCTCTTATCTGGACGGACTAATACCAGAACTACATTGCGCTGTGAAAACAAAATAGTCCCTGATCTGACTGACCACGCACTATTTGGTTGATTTTTATCAGTTGCTTACTAGAATGAATTAGTCTAGATTATCTTTGTGTTAACAACTGACAAAGTACTTAATATGCACAGATAGGTCATTTTCCTGTTCAAAAACTATATTAAAAGATTATCTTATGGTACATCTCATTTAGGATAAAACTGAACTGAGTGTAACAGAAAATAGAATCTAGCACTTACTGATTTGGTTTGATGATGGGCTGTAGTAGGCATTTACTGCTGCTGGAGACATGCCCCACCTTGAAAACAGAACGAAACATAACCCCCCGATAACCAAATGCATGTGAGCTTAAATAAGATCATGTCCTTATTTCATACCAGAAGATTTGATTTCTTTTCGTTGATTCTTTCCTTGTAAATGATTTTTCAGTCATTTCCAGAAAATTATCTTTCTTCTTTGGTTAACCAAGTATTCAGCAGAGGTGAAATTGTCTTACTCAAAGACAACACCACAGTGTGTCTTGTAAGTCTGGAACCAACAAACTTTCAATACCAAGTATATCTCTCTACAACTGAGGCACCACACTCCTTTTACAACCAGGCAACTACGAAGTTAGCATTTCATTCCAATGAAACATCTAAAGATAAGCTGTCAATAATATAAAATTGGCTATCTATTATTGTCATCCAGGTGCATGCCAAACACCACAAAAACTTGTTCATTTCTACATGCTCATTACACTGAAACATAAAAAGTAGTTAAGAAGTTTGTGAAAACCCTGTTTTATGGTGTAAAACACCCATTTATTGCATGGACATATGCTGTATGTGCACATTGGGATTGCCTCTATGAGGCAATTCCAATGTGTACCAACAACATATGTTACTGAAGTTAAGGAAACCTATTTTGAAATATACAGTAACATGTATCATGTCCATTGGCTTTCCTCTTTTAAACATCTCAAACTGCCAATCAGTATTAATATACCTGTCACTATATGGCAAATTGTTTATATTTACATGACAGCTATATCACCAAATTTGATTTCATGAACTATGCTTTTGCTAAGCTGGTAGTTGCATGGTAGTATACAAGAAGAAAACTATAAGTGGATTCTTATTAAGTCGTTTTGTTTTTGCATGAACTGTATCCTAGGGGCAAATCCAGATTAAAAATACACATATCCGCTATTTAAACTAAAATATGCTTTAGCATAGAACTTATTGATATAGGTAAACTTATATCATTTTAACATTCTAGCAAGTTTGTGTGACTAAACAAGCTTCTTTGATATTAGCAACAGATACCTAATGACATCCAAAAGTTTGTCTTAAATTACAGATTTATAAAATAACTAAATGGTTAGCATTGGACTAGATAAACTAATTTTAGCATAACATTTAGAATATCCTCTTATACGTGTCTGGCTACAGATGCGTGTCTGACTGCAGATCCAGGGGTCGCGAGTTCGATCCCGGCCTGGTACCATACTTTCGTGGAGATTGATCAAGAAATAATTTCTACGGTCATTCTCCTCCTTCCGCTGATTTATTCAAGAAGGGTTGTTGTCAGTTACAAGCGAAAGTATGTGCACAAATTACTGGTTAACCGCTTGCTCAAGCCTGCCCAGGAAAAAGTGTGGTTAAGTGAACTGACCGTCCCGCAATGACCATAGCTGTTGACATGGGACGTAAAGCAACAAAAACAAACAAACAATATCCTCTTATCCATCAGTTTTAACATTTGTGTTTGCTGATCAAAAAGCCGGTTCTTTTGAGAAGCTACAACATGTTTGGTTGTAAAATAAGTTATTTTCTAACTTACGCATTATTCTTAAGAGGCGTAAAAATCAATCCTTTGGACTGAACAAGAGCTGCCAAAGTGTCTTACTATTTCTTGCAGACTCAGATCCGAGTTACAACTGATTTTACCCATTTGGGAGAATTCTACCTAACATACACCTTACCAAAAAGTGAACGCGTATGACCCATGGGAAGGATTAAACATAAACGTGAACACATTGGCAGACAACATCCCCCAGATAAGAGTATGTAACTGAAAATTATTTTCTCAATTCTCAACCAAAACATATGTTGTGGGTACTCAAAAGAACCTCTCGATGAGCCAGTTCTTTTGAGCACCCAAACCACTAGTTTACGATAATAATCGCAATTTTACGCTGAATATATATGCTTAACTGGCCCTATGAAATGAGTGATATCATTGTTGCCTCAAAGAGACAGGATCATATTATGTCACATCTCAGCGCATTCAGAAACTCAAAGTGAGAGCCTTTTTAATAAAAAAAAAGTGTGGTATTTAATGTTGATCAATATACTTAAGAATCCATTACTTGTGTAAAGGTGGGATTATATATGCTCCACATGATCACCTTTTGGTCATCATACAGCAAGACTTGTGATGCCAAACCTGTTCCTTTGGATGATTTTTGTCCATCCCAGCCCCAACGTATGACAAATTCTTATAACCTTGCCACTAGCACGTTCAATGAAGAAGGACAAATCTCTATTTTAAGATTGGAGGCTCTAATAGTTGAAAAAAAACATGTTTGATGATGTTTAAATGACATAAATAAAAAAATCAGACCATGAGTAAAATACCTGTGATGTTATGAAAACAATATTGTTGGAAAAGTTGATCTTACAATATATCTAGTGTCTATACAATTCAATAGTAATCAAGCTTGTAAGAATTACATGATCCCTGCCTTGAGTTGTTCTGTATATATCCCATACTTACTCTGTTTTGTCATAATCCTGTCTCAATTTATTTAAATTCCTTTGCACACCAGCTTTGTTAAAGCTTATCAGCGATTTTAGAGGGTCACCAGGGTAAACTGTAACCTAAAAGGAAAAAAGAGAAATAAGTATCACTACAAACAATTACAGGATAGTACACATAAGTGTTTCAGTCACCAACAGTTTCAGTTCTTTGGTGCAGTCTTTGCTTCCAAAAGATATCCCTTTTAAGAACATATTTGACTTCACAACAGCTGGTGACTTGGACTGTGTGGCGGCCGTAGAACGTCTCCCTGCCCTTCACTATAGTGTAGATTTTATTTTCTTGTCTTTTGGAATCATGGGTTTCATTGTGGAACTTAGAAACTATTAGAGGGTCACTTATGAAGCCTAAATGGCAGAAACCAGCTAGTCTGGCCCAGGAAATATGCACACGCTGGTTTCAGTTCTTTAGTGCAGTCTTTGCTTCCAAAAGATACCCTTTTAAGAACATATTTATAAGTTAACATATAGCAAAATGTGATTATTTTAGGGGTATCTGGACCCAGGAGAATTGTCTATACTAACCAATTCATATTTATCTTCCAGTCGTGTCCCACCATAGATCCACTCTGGATATCCTATTCTAGGTTCAATATAATCTGCCTGAAACAAATGAAACAGATACCTTCGAACAAAGCCATCAAAGCAGATTTGTGTCAAGCATGTTTTGTTTGGTTCAATATTTGACGTCTCAATCAACAGCTATGGTCATGTCAAGACGGTCAGTTCACATAACCACATTTGTTTCCTTGGCATACTTGACCAAGCAGTTAACCAGTACTTCGTACACATATGATAACAACCCTTCTTGAATCAGCAGAGAAGAATGACCATGGATATAGTATTTAATGATCAATCTCCACAAAAGTATTGGACTGTTCCGGGATTAAACTTCTGACCACTGGATATGCAGTTGGACTGCCCTATGTGGCCCGGTATTTTATGTCTAGCCAAACTCAAACTAGACTGGGCATATAACCAGTCTGATCATAGTCAATATGATCAGCCTGAAGCCTCTGGGGATAGTCTAATGCAAAAATGAGTATGGGGTACCAATATGATCCTGGTAACCCTGGCAAGCCTGGTATTTTATCTATTTCTCCAACTCATTGATGAATCTTATAAAACAGGCGTACTTATGTAAGATCCTGTTTATATACATCAAAACGTTTCTGTTATGTTTATATACTTTTTGCTTATAATTTTGTTCGATTAATCTATAAAAGAATTTACAAACAATTGTATTACCTTATCTCTTGCGTATTCTTTAGTCTTATCTTCCATCCAGTCTAAATCCGTGATCATTTCCTTGAATGACTCTCTTAAGTTTTCAATCAGAACCATAACCTACATTAAAATGATAAAATATTATCTTCTATGGGGAAATGCTGTGACTACACTTGCTGCTTTTTATTTTGAAATATCAAATGATGTTTCTACCTGAAGAACTATAATGCAATGTATTAAAAATCATCATCACTTATAAAATTTTGCAAATTATTCAGTTAAATTAATGTAATGCCATCAACAATAAAGCTTGGTTTACTTTTGACGAAATCTTGAATTAATGTCATATTTTCAATTTCAAAGTACTTTAGTTTAAGCTGGTAAATATAATAAAACAATATCGCCCAATTATTATTTAACTCATAGCCTCCCAACTCGTTTAACAAATTCTATAATAAATCGAGCTCATGTTACATATAGAGTATCTATTTATCATATCATGCCTTTTAGACAGAATAAATGACAACTTACATCTGCCTTTGCAGCTTGCTTGAAGTATTTTTCAACAAATAAACGACCAGCAACTTGAGGCATGGCACTGACAATATTATCTCCACAAGATTGCCATCTTGGTGAACGTGTAGCACTTCCTGTCAATGCCTGGAATATACAATGAGCCCTGACATGAGATTTCCAACAATGTGGCATTTTGTAGATTCAGACGAGCCTCTGTAGTCTCCTTTTAAGCTTAGAAACACCAAATGATGTTGGGTCGGTAGCTTAACATTCAAAAAATATTCAAGGGACTAGTAAATGCTCTGATCAGACTGTGTGTATGTGCAGGCTGGTCTGAGACTTTGCTGGTTGCATATACCACAGTACCACAAGATCATGCGGCGGCCCAAATGTTATAACTGTGAAACAATCTGACCTCTAGGTTATATCACTTTTTACTTGATCAACTCAATTGAGCACAAAATGTATCATGCTCTTAAATGTTAAAATGCCAACAATGGTTGGCATTTTGATATTTAATAGCATGACTAATGCAACATCTTAGATTTTGAAAACCAGAGAAGTCATTTCAGCATTATACTTTTCATGAGCAGTTGAAATGTCATGCTTATCTGAGTTTAAAATGCAATAAATTTCTGTAGCCTCAGAGCCTGCATTTGTCTTCTATTTGTTACAACTGATCTGTGTGTATTTCATAAGAATGGAAATAACAGTGTATCTAATAAGGAAGTTGTTTTCTTATTGGATGTTACTTCCATATTCGATATAATAACCCAGTAATGATACAAAAGGGACAGTATCAAATAGCTCTTTTCTGGTAGGCTAGGTGCTTTTCTCTTGTCAACAATATTTCAGACATGTCTGGACGATTTTCTGTCTTCTAGGTGTAAACCAGTTCTAAGTTGAGATTATAGTTTCTTGCTCAAGAAACACACAATACATATGGTGACATTTGAACTGACGATCCCTCAATCTATGTCTAGCGCCATGCCACTGAGGTACTGTATTCCTCATTGTTTGGCTGAACTATCAAATTTATACTATTAATGTAAGAAAGGCGGGAAAATTCAGGAATCGATAAATCAAGTACCACACCTGACCCAGGATTAAGCCCACATTAATCATAACTCACAATCAAAATAGCATACTTTCTTTTAAAGATATGGCAGACAACATTCTCATTACCTCATTCTAAGTTTGAAACCTGTTCGCCAGTACATTGACCATAAAACACAATATGGTGTCTGATCAGAGTGTACACTGGTTGCTCAGAAAATAATCTTCGTTGACCAAAATAGAAAGAAATTTGACAATGCAAAAAGCAAAAAGTAAGTTAGTATGACTAAGAAATGCCAAAATCACATACTACAGGCCAAACAACGCACCCACACAGAACACAGATTCTCACATAGCAGCAAGATTACAATTAAAGTCTAGTAATCTGCTCTTTCTTCCTCAGTGAGATCCTAGTAACCCTCATAGCAACTGTTCAGTGCATAAATGGAGTCATTTTATTATATTGAATTACTTGTTATGATCTGTTATCTTAATAGAAAATTCCAAGAAAGGGCGAACGTACCTTCTGGTATTCTAGTTTAATATCTGTGAACACAGCTGGAAGATAAAATGTCTTTCCATAAATTCTGTTGCCAACTATGTAGTTTGCAATTGTCCTGAAAATAAACATAAAACATAGTCCCAGATAAGGAATTTTACGAGCGTAAAACTGTAATGAATTCCTTACCCATCAATCTAAACACGTGTTTTGGGTGCTCAAAAGAACCGTCTCAATAAGACGGTTCTTTTGAGTACCCACAACATATGTTTTGGGTGAGAAATGAAGAAATACGCACTCTTATCCGGAGGCCTAATAAAAGTTGCTAGCAGTCATGTAGTCAGGAGTAATTTTCCATTTGTGTAAATGCTCAATGCACAACAAATTCAGATATGGTGCCAATCTCAAATACAAGTTTAAACACTTGAGACCATGATTTTGAGATACATTTAAGATGAGATTAAATGCACGCTTTAAATTTAAGCTAAGATGTCTAACTTAAAAAATGTATAAACAGTTTAAAACTCAGAGGTCTAGAACCAAATTATATGTGACATAACATGAGTTCTTTAACCAAAGTGTACGCATCTGAATACAATTTATATGTGGAGGTCTAGATAGAAATGTGTACTATATTACTTAAACCTAAAAAAAATTGTACACTCGTACAATACAAGGCCGTCATTGCCGGTCCGGCAGTGATGGCGAGCGCAGGACCACTTTTTGGGTCGAGTATGCTTTCCGTCATGTCCCTTTTTCTCGTTTCAGCTCATTTTACTTTTTACTGTGATTTTATTCAATATGCCAAAATTTATTGATGCAATTATCAATAACACTCGTTGCGCCTGTCATCATTAGACCGACCTAGCCAAAGTGTGAAAGCATTGGAAAATTATAATGACACCTGATTAATTTCATAACCTGATGGTCTAAGTGGACATTATCATGCTTATGGACCATGTCGAGAGAAAACCTGACGTAGCTGCATGCGAACATCAAAGGCCCAGACCATCCTACACATCCGCGCAGTCAGATCAGCGCCTTTATTGTTCGCTCCCAGTAAAGTATAATTGAACTTGCTATACGCTATATTTCAGCATTCTGGCTAATCTCTGTAACTGAGTAGGTAGGTTTGAGTCTTGCATGGTCGGAATACCTGAAGACAGGTCTTCGTTGAGGTCCAGATAATTTCTATGATCCAGTTTCATGCTCTCAAGTTGACATCTTGTGTTTTTTTTCTTACATTTAACGTGTCGAGCGACAAAGATTGTTTCAAACTTTTTGACTTTACATATATGAGCATCGTGAGGCTGTGTTCATTACGAATATACGCCTGTTCCAATTCTGCCCAAGACTTTTTGGTTCCCCCAACGTTCACTCGACTTTAAGAAGCCTGAGCAAAGAAGTGTTTAGCCATCGTGGTTCGAAAATTGTTACGATGGAGCCAAAGATCTCATGTTATGCCTACCGAAGCCAAAACCTAGATGAAGCCTGCATCCTTAACGGGTGTTCTAATTGAAAAGACGCCAGACTAAGTGTATACATATCTTTTCGAAAACACGACTCTTTGAAGTATTACCAAAGATCAGTACTAAAAGTACTTTGCTAAAACTTGCAGGGACATAGATGAAATAATGTCAAAGAAACATGCTGAAGAAAAAAAAAGTTAAAAAAAACATGTGACTGTCGGAAAACAATTTTGTCCAGCATTTGGTTTGTCACGAGACAAAAAATATCTTCGTGACCGCACATAGAAGCGCTTAAAATTTAATTTTTTTCTCGGGGGGAGGTCCACCAATCCCCCCCCCTACCGAGAGGGCGAATAATCCCCCTCTTGTGCTCTCTCCCTCTCATGCCTTCCGCACTTGATGGCTTCCTCCGCCGGACCACTTTTAAATACGCGGCGAGGGCCCTGTAATATATGTATGAAACTGTGATATGTATTTTTAAAAAATCAAAATTGGAGGTATAGATATATTTTACATGTGATAAAAACCATGTTGTACAGTTAAACTAAGAGTACCAGACAAATGTATGTGTAATATATATGTGGTGTACAAATCAAACAAATGATCGAGATACAATTCATGTGGTGTAAAATGTGTTGTACATGTGCAGCTAAAGGGTCCAGATACAAGCTACACATGTTTATGTAATGATATATTTGTTATAAAATTTATATACAGTTTATTCGTTATAAAATATGTTCATACAATATAAACAAAGGTTGTCTAGATACAGTGTATTTAATATGCATGGTTAAATGTGTCCTTCAGTGTCGTAACTTCAGAGAGCAAAGGTTCTTGCTTAAACATTATTGGTCATTGTCAACAAACTCTAAATTATATCAGGTACTGTCCACTAATTTTTTACTTTTACTTTATAAATCAGTTGATTTTGTATACGCCCCGTTACAGAACAGAGGTCAGTACATTGACCCTAGGCTTAGTGAGAGCAAATACAGCTGGCCAATGACATGTAGCTTGGATATTATGAAATAACTTGATTAATGACATTTTATTAATGTCTTAGTTATCACTTTTACGTTCGATTTGACCTCAGCTTAATACAGCTGACCCCTAACTGATACTGTTGATCTCAAATCAATTTTAATTGACTTTTGATCAATACTATAAGAATCCATCCTGAATGCGAGGGTGGGATAGAAAAATCCATTCAGAGGATCACCAATTGGCATCACGAGGCTTGCCGAGTGATGACAAACTGTGATCGAAAGGGATGGGTTTTTCTATCTCTTCCTCACAAGAGTAATGGATTATTTATCTTGCTCACCACTAAATACCTCGTTTTATATTGGAAAAAAACATAAAAAAACTTCCAGAAAATCCTGAATATGCTGAGATGTGACATGGTGACGCCATCTTAACCTTACAATGACATCACAGATCGACGTGCAGCCAGCATACGATTGGCGTGCAGCTGTGTATTTTTTATCTTTCCCATGCGCTGGTAAAGGTATGTGAGATAGAATTATGGCACATGGGTAAGAACAATGAAAATCCTGATCTGGTGTGCGAGAAAGTGTAGCTAATAAATAAAGCACATTATTAATTAACTACACTGAATTGAAGATTGATCAATATTGACTGTAGGTCAACAGGTTTGGTCAAAGGTTAACTGTTTCAATCTAAACGAGAGATGTATAAAGTAGTTTATTAATAAAACTGTTATTAATCAGGTAATTTTGGGCCTTGGGTCAATATACCTGACCTCAGACCAGATACTGGAACAATACAACTTTCTTGATTTATAACATGATACTTGTGGAAAAACTGCATATGGGCCAGACTTAGCATCAAATCATTCTTTAATTCTTCAATTATCTAATTGGGCTTGATATCAGACTTTGGCTCTAAAACTTTGTCAACTTCCATACTTTGTTTTGTCAGCAGTGAAGACTGATTAACAATCCCAATGCTGGCTCACTTCTCTTTCTGCTCTGTAAATTGATTTTACTGCTAAGCATGAAAATAGATAATAAAATGAGCCGTGACTTGAGATTTCCAGTAATGTGGTATGTGCGACAAGCAAAGGCTCAGACCAGCCTGCGCATACGCGCAGACTGATAAGAGTCTTTGCTAGTCGCTTGAATATTCTATAACTGTTAAGCTCCTGACTGAACAAAATTTGGAGTTTCTAAGCTTAACAGGAGGCTGCACAGGCTCGTCTGAATATTCACTTGTCAAAATGCCACATTGTTGGAAATCACATGTCGTTGCTCATATATAGTTTCATTGTAACACGAGAATCATTTTCCAACAGATTTAAAACACATGGCCTTAGCATGAGGAAAACGATCTATGGAGTTTTGGACCAGTAAAGCTTAAAAAAAGCTCAGCAACAGCAACTTGCCAGAATATTGAAATTTTGCATGAAGCAAGTGTGTCATATATCCTTATGAAATAGTGAAAAAACAATGGCACTGATCAGACTGCGCAGATGCTCAAGCTGATCTGCGCCTTTTTTGTCAATATGCATCAAAGTCAGGTTTTTGTATCTTGAGGCTGAATTTACCTCTTAGAATACTTGTCTAATACAGCCTTCAGTTCCTTGAAGTAAGGAGGTGACACCACTATAATAGGCTCAGTCTCATTTATGTCCATATTAATGTGTCTAAATGTGCCTTTAGCTAACTTCACCCAATCAATCTGAAAAATAGAGAATATTAGGTGAGTGTCTTTTGATATTGCCAGGCTTTCCGAGATATAGAGGATACTTGTTGACGTCCCGAGGCTTGCCAAGATATAGAAGATACTAGGTGAGTGTCTTTTGATCTCAAGTTTACCAGGCAAGGCTTTGAGAACGCTTGTTGATTTTGTTTGTTTTGTTGCTTTACGTCCCAAGTCAACAGCTATGGTCATGGCGGGACGGTCAGTTCACTTAACCACACTTTTTCCTGGGCAAGCTTGAACAAACAGTTAACCAGTACTTCGTGCACATACTTTCGCTTGTAACTGACAACAACGCTTCTTGAATGATTCAGCGGAAGGGAGGAGAATCACCGTAGAAATTATTTCATGATCAATCTCCACGAAAGTATGGGACCGGGCCAGGATCGAACTCGCGACCCCTGGATCTGCAGTCAGACTTGCATCTGTTGCCAGACACGTTACCGACTGCGCTACGTGGCCCGATAAACACTTGTTGACATCAAATAGCTTGCCCAGATATAGAGAATACCAGTTGAGTGTCGTTTGATATCAAGTTTACCAGGCAAGGCTTTGAGAATGCTTGTTTAACATCGCGAGGCAACCCAGTAGCAACGTCATCATGACCTGATAAAGGCACATGCCTGAGACAGACAACCTTTATCAGGCAACGTGCAACAATGCAGTTAGTATGAGAGGTAACTGATAAATACTGATATTGTTATCTTTCTTAATAATTAAAAGTTGCAGTGTTATATGTATTTGTCTACTTTATATATTGCCTTTGTCAAAAGCAAGGGATGTTATAATCAACTGACTGTAATTTGCATGATCTGTGTTGAACTAACGTTAATTGGTATCCTCCAGTGCCAGTAGGAAGTGTGTGGAAATAACGGTTTGGTCACCATCAGTAGAACATTGTGTAATCAAGGTAAATGATGATTATGAAAACTGCAAATTTACTATCAGGCCAAATAAAAAGTAAATGCGTTTTTGGTAAAAGGTCTAAAAACTTTGGGTAGGGTAGGCAATCATTTTTGTGTGGGGGGGGGGTGTTCTGAAAAAAACAAGAAATGTCACAAACACGTGACGAATGCCCCCAAAGGAATTCGTCTAGCATAAGACACATTTGAGGAAAGTTAGCTGTAATATAGGAGATATGCACCAGACGGGAAAAACCTAGAAATGAGGCCAGAAGTCAATGTCAAGGTCGGAGTGACCCAAAATGGTATGCACCACTCTGCCATCCCAAGAGGAATCAACACCCCAAATTTGGGATTCCTACATCAAATAATATAAGAGATATGCTCCGGACACGATTATTCTAAAAACTAGGTCAGAGGTCAAGGTCAAGGTCACAGTGACCCGAAAATGGTACGGGACACTCCGCCATCCCAAGATGTATCCACATACCCAATTTGGAATCCATACCTTTAAGAACCTTGGAGATATGCACTGGACACGAGGCGGGACGGATGGACAAATTACTATATGCCTCCCAAAGTTCCTTTGGGGGCATAAAAATAATTTAATGCATTTTGAAAGACAATTTGCCTTTTAAAATGCATAAAATTATATTTTTTCCAGAAAGCCTGAAAAACTCTAAGTTTCACAAGTAAACATTGGGCAGGGTCTGGTTACCCTAAAGACATGCACTTTTTTATTTGGCCTCATGACATAACAGGCAATATTCAGTCTGACTTTGCACTAACCATTGAAATGCTAAATATCATGATCCATAACGGTGAAACACAGTTATTTTGCAAAAAGACATACCCCCTCCGTTTCATGATTATTTTAATACAGTTAAAGAGAAATGTTATAAAAATGGGTGGGGTACCTGTTTTCACATTTTTGTCTTGGATTCAACACTTACAAAGAAACTTTATTTTTTGTAAGCACAATATCTAGATATTATAAATATTATTCTTGCATAAATACCTATTTATATAGCGGTTTAACCAATTGTCTAATGAACAAAATTCTATATCAAATCATGAGAATCACCTGCTGTTTGAACGTGCGTTTGAACTTGAAAATACTTTAAATCAGCCCTGAGTTATTTGCATCACTTTATATACTGTAACCATTGCAAATCAGACTGACCATATCGCTGTATGTCGACGTTATGACGTTCAAAAGTTTACAGCCGACGCCATTTTGTTTGGAAAAATCATGTGTTTGAAAATGGATATTTTAATGTTTTTGCAGTGTTTTTTCAGTGCACATTTCGTTGGACAAAGTAAAATATGCAGGAATTACAATCACACATGTTTGTTTCATTGCATAAACACTAGCTGGGTTCCTCGGGAGATTTAAACAACAATGGACAGATGTATGGATAGACTGACATACTGAATATAGAGAAGTTTTGTGCAAATCAATAAGGAAACAGGAGTCTATCCTTTCAACATCGAGAAAACGTATCTTTTTCAGTCATTTTTCAGTCTTGCAGTGCCACATGTTGGTCTCTGGTCTATGATTTTGGCATTTCCTGGTCATATGCACTCGCTCACACTGTATGTGTTGGGATCCTCTAGAAAAAACTGTGTTACAGTATAACAAAAAAAAAATATATTGCAATATTGTTTGTACCTTGCTATTCCTGTGGCTTACTGCATAAATTACAATGATTACCTATGGTGTGTAGAAGATCACGAATGTTTTTGAATCACCAAATGAATATGACCTTTGTGTCAAAGGTTATGGTCAAATATACAGACAATCAGGTTGCATTGATTGTATTGCTAGCTCTTTTATGTTTATGTTGGAGAATATTCAAGTTTTCCTGAGGTTTGTAGATGACAAGAAAAATTTGGGGGTCCAGATACGGTAAGGTCAAGGTCCTGGTTAAATAGTTGGAAGGTGATTGACCCCTTTCTAGGTAAAAACAGATTAGTCAAAAATGCACTGGCATTGGGGTTACAAATTTTTGTATGTGAAAAACTCAGTTTAGAATATAATTCATTCTGCTCATAAATGTTGAAATGCTAACAATTAGTCATATTTGTACATATTAAGCAGGGTAGATACAACATCTGCAAGTTTAAATCAAGGACAAACTTTATTTCTCAGCTTTTTAGTTTTTATGAGAACTTGAATTTTCCTTCTTAGTTGAGCTAAGCACGAAAAAGGTTTATAATACTAGGGCTAGATATACATGCCACTCAATTGAATTTTGCTGTAAAAACAGACTGAAATATTTAACCATGAAAACATTGTACATTTTACAGAGGTGATGAAATTCTTATATCTTAAAAGAAATGTAATACATGTATACAAAAGTCTTTAAAGCATTGTCACTGGTTGTACATTGTAGCTACTCTGTATTAGGGGTCAGTAACATTATTTAATAAAAAGATTTATTATCTACTATGAAATGAAATACAGGAAAATATTGATTATAATGCATATATTTCACACCCATGAAAATATAAAAACTTGTATTTTCACAGCAGTGAAAATACAAGATTTGATATTTTCACGGGAGAGAAACTGTAAGATTGGAACTACTTTTTTCTATTTTCTCAATATGGTCTAAGGGAAGCAACTCTTTATGGCATATCTGTTTCTTTTCTAAGGGAAACAACTATTTGTGTTTCCTATTAACAAAAAGTCAGGGTCGCTTAGAAGCTTAATAAAAGAAAGAGCTTTTATAAATTTGTCTGCTACAACTAGAAAATCAATACAAAAGCTAATGTAAAGTAAGATTCGCTACTCTTTACCTTAAAAGAGTATGGGAAATTTGTAGATAATAAAAAGAAAATTCAAATGTTTTTTTTTTGTTAAATATGTCTTTTATTTCACTTGTGAAGTGGACAATAATCATATTTCATTCGTGGCTTCGCCACTCATGAAATATAAATATTGTCCACTTCACGAGTGAGATAAAAGACATAATTAACAAAAACATTTGAATATCCTCTATGTACACCATGACAATATCAAGCATATCAACACTATGTTCATAAACAGGATTCATATGGATTCACTTTGAAAAATTGAAAGTAATTACTCCTGGAAATTCTGTAGTCAAATCACCAACTGTCTTCTTGTTGTACAGTTTCTCTGGGTCTCGTCTGTCCTCTCGTCGGACAGTTATCTGAAATTATACATATAGGGTCATAAATGAGAGCTCATGTATTATTGAATTTCTTAAACAAGTTCAGGAAAAGAGATAAAATGGAAGGTATGTCAATCTTTTTATCCCTTTTTCTCAGATTTATACATTCAATAATATAAGAGCATGAATGTTAGATTCCTTTTATCATATGACACTATATATACTAAATAATGTTTTCCTTTTTGTGGTAAAAACGCCATATATTAGCATCCTTGATATGGACGTCACTACGTACCGTTACAAAATATGTAAACATTAGTGGTTAATCTTTTTTTATAAATGTCATTGTTATAAGACTGGAGAAAATCCTGTCTCTTGATTGGCTAAATATGTCTTCATAAACCTCTATGTCCACCTGAGAACTGGTCTAAACTGGCATGTAGGGTGATATAGGATAAAAACAGCTCAAACTAGTTTCCAGAAGTTAATATCTTTGACACTTTTTCTAATATCACCCTCTAGAGAGCGAAATATAGCATGGTGAGAAAGAAACTAACAGTGGCTGTAAAATTAAGACTTTAATAAATTTTAACAACAGTTTTGTTGTGTAAATATTTGATATTAACATAGCAACCATGAAAGCCAAATAAATACCAGAACTTTACACTCAGGCTATTGTCCTAATAAACTCATCAAATGATATTGATGATAGTAACTTATTTTTTTTACCTCATAGTTTGTTTGATTTGTTTGATTTGATTCTTTATGTCCCATCAACAATCTCTCAGTTAAACAGTGATGGATCTTCCTGGGTTGAACCAGTACTAAGGTAGAAAAATTTTGTCTTGCTCAAGGACCACAACTCAGTTACACCGATGAGGCTCAAACTCACAGCCCCTCGGTCTCGAGTCAAGCACTCTACCTCTGAGCCACTGCACTCCCTATTTTTGACCTCATAGGGAGAGGGGGCAAATAACTCTTTTACTTGTCATAAAGTAGGTCTCAAGAAAAGCCTAGAATTATCAGTTGAACCAACTAGTTTGGACCCACATCTCAAATTGTGTATACCAAGTCCTAAGGTCATCAGCCTTCTTCGTCATGTGACCTACACCATTTGTACAATTTTCGTTTCCTTATACTTAGGAGTCTTAATGTGAAATTTGAGGTCAATTGACCCAACGCTTTTGTTAACTATCTGTTTTAACATATTGATGGGAAGTCAATATGAGTCACCTAGCTATACAGTTATAGGTCATCAACGACTTTTGGAACTTATCTATACTCATTGTCTCATTAGGCTAAACGTATAGTATGAGTACAACAAGTTTGACCTCAACAGTTTTCAAAAATCACCTTTTCAAATATTTACCAATTTAATTGCATCAGGAAGCAAATTTGACCATTTTTATGTTGGTCAAGGTCAACCAATGATCATGATTTGAGCAAGCTTTGTAGGCTTTACATTATTTATGCTACACGAATATATCAAGCCCTAAGGTCATCAACCTTCTGGGTCTGGAGAAAAGATTTTTTATGTTTTTTCCATATATGGATGTGTCAGTCATCTTGGTCATGTGACCAGAACCTTTTGAACTAGCTTTGCCCCCTCCCAACAGCTTTGGCTGCTGTCTGCTCAAAGGAGGAGGTTCTGTTGTTGTTGATTCTTGGTTGTTTGTTGCTCCCATTGTGGGATTCTGTAATTGTTCTATGTTTTGTTGTGCGTTACTTTGTGTTCATTCTAGTTTTGCAATCATCTCCATGGGGAAGAGAGAGCTGATTACTTTGCTTCATTTGTCTTCTTGGTGTCTCATGATTGGTGTTTGGCTCTTCCTCACGATGCCATGGGTTTGTCTGTCAGCAGTTAGTGAATATCCTGATTATACCTACTTACTATTTTTGAGTTCATTACCCATGTTGTTTGAGAGAACATGTTTGAAAACGTTGACTGACAGATAATGTACAGGTACAACAGATAGATGACATGCACTTGAGTCAGGGTGGGAAGTCACATAATTTTTGTTTGGATACACGTTACGGAAAAATGTCAACTACTTTTCCACATTTATTTTTTATGTAAAAGTAAGTAAAAATTTCTCTGTGTATTTTCATATTTATCCAGAAAGTTATACACCATTTTCCAGCCCATCTTACCCCAATCTGACAATGGCAGGATATCCTCATAAAGCTTTTTACTTTGAGTGCAGACTCTGTCACAAATTTTTTAGCGGCGAGGATCAAGCCTGAATTATGGTAATAAACTGTTTGTACGACAATTATTTTTCTTTTTGACAGAGTTTGTACTCAAAGTAAGAAGCTCAATGAGGATATCCTGAAAGCTTTTGATCAGGAAAATGTGGGCTGGAAAATGGTGTATAACTTTCTGGGTATAGATGAGAAAACATAGAGAAATCTACATACATTTGATCAGGATATCCGTACAGTGTATTCGAACATCCATGCAGTGTATCTAAAAAACATGTGACTACCTACCCTGGGAGTCATTAGTATACTATAAGCTCGCCTATGAGCCTTTATCTCAGGTCAGCAAAAACGTTTGTAGTAATTTCAGAAATCGAAGTTTCTGTTTAAAAGCGTTTGATCGACGTCTGAAAGACCCTTTAAACTGTTAATATAAATGTTGCTCAAATGTCAGATTTTATCTTTCAAGTGCAACATTTTCAGCATTATTAACATTATTATCACGTCAGTAATGTGTACATGCTCAAAATGATGTTGTAGCATGCATCAATTTAAACAATATTTAGAACCGTGTTCTGGTGTATAAAGAAAGTCTAAAATCATTTAGAAACAAATTTATTTGCACGGAAGCACTCATTATTAATGTTATATCAAGAAAACAACGTAAAACGTCATATTGATGTCCAAATGACGTTCTTGACTGACCATATCTGAGTTACGCATTTTTTATCAAATGTGTTTTAAGTAACAAAACCTTATTTATTATTCGTATTCTGATTTCATTTGCTAGTGTGATAAATACGTTTTGTACACACACCCCAGTTTAACTCAATTTATCATATGTTTTGTATCCGAATCCACCCAATATTCTTTCCCAGCAAATTTAAACACATGGTTTTGAGAACAAAGACTGACCCAGTTTTGATCATTTTGAGGATTGTTTTCCTTTACATAGCGAAATTGAACTTGCTTTGAAGATGTAAGTGTACCCCTAACTTGTTGGATCTAATTTGTTTTAAATGTTTGCTTCATAAGCAGACTCTGCAGGGTCTACATGCGTATCTAAATATAAAACATCCTCAGAATGTCTTGGAAAATGTTCCCATAATGTTTTCAAAAGACAAAACAATAACGTTATAAGAACATTATATAACGTTTCCATAACGTCTTTCTGAAACGTTATTAGGTTATTAAAAAAACTTGCCATTCTAACGTCATCCAAACGTTCCATAATCTATAATGTTTTTAAAACATTTTCAAAACGTTTTTGTTTTAGCTGGGAGTATAAACTGAAGAATTTCTAAAGCTAGTATAAACAAGGCAAATTAATTATTATCTACATCTATGTTGATATATTGACAAATGTACTAGGCCATGTGTGAGAGTTTTATGTAATTGTCTCATGTTCACACGTCCAAAAGGGTCCTTGCAAATTTAAACACATGGTAATTTTAGAACATGGCTGATACTTGGTGTAAATAAAGTGTTCCCTATTCTGGGCCAATACTTTCAAAATAAATCATTGAAAGCAGTCAATCCTTTTAATCGGTGATACCAGTAAATACAGTTATGCTGTGATGCAAACATTCTTAAGGTACAGAAATACATAAAATCTAGAAATTTTGACCTGAACTCATTAAACAACCAAATGGACTATATCATACTAATTGTTTTAGTATGTTTATAAAAATTGACCACAAAGAAAAAGTTTAATAAGTCAAAATCGTTACGTACGTTGGCCAAATCTATCTCAAAATCAACCATATCCTTGGCATCTCGTTCAGCTGTGTTTCTGTCTGCACCAAAAGCAATAGCTATTTCAGCACGTGATTTCTGGTAGGCCATAAGCATGCTGTTGTTACGTGCTTTAAGGTAGTAGTCTCTGCTGGGCATACCAAGGCTTGTCTGGTCAACCTAACATTAAAACAATATATGCAGAAATGAAAAGCTGTTTTAAAAATGTACAAACCATGCAAAATGTAAAATATATGAATGATGTGTAATTTTGAATATGCTTCATATTTATTACATGTTTTACAAACGTTACAGAAAAATAGAGATATCACATCCATTTGAAGAATTTTACTCCTTAAATAATGTCAGTATCAATAAAGTGTATACGGATTTCAAATGGACAAAATTGTATAAAATTGCAACTCTTCCAGTATAACGGATACCAATAAGAAAGAGAATATGAATTTTACTTACCTCGTAACAGGTCAATAGGGGTCGAGGCCATTCCCCATTAACCTTACACTCACTTCGAATTGTATATACAATAGGCTATACAGACCCTTGAGCAATAATCATATATTAAAAAGTTTACTAAGTATCTCCATGCACGGATCAAGACATTTCATGGGGGTCCTTTTTTAAGTCATCAACGTATTTCACAGACCTTCCTCGAGAAGCAATTGGATTTGATCAGTTAAATTGCTTATCACAGGAGGCCCTTACCAGAATTTCTAAGGAAACCTATAGCCACTTGTGATTTTCAAGGGGGTCTGGGCCCCTGCACCCCCACCCCAACCTCTGGATCTGCCCAGGGATACTTGTGAGTGTGTAATTTTGGTATTGTATTTTTATCGCAGAAAATGGAATTTTGACAGTCTTTGTCACTTCATTTCTAGCTTTACAGAGAAGAATACATTTACATATTGGTACCAACTCTTAACTAGTCTATCCCTTTCTTATAAATAATGTTTTGCTGTTTTATATTCATATTGTTCAACATTTTTGAAAATATAATGTCATGTGCTAAATAGTCTTAAACTTATTTAACTCTACAAGTGGTGAAAATACCACCTACTAGTAACCCTTGCAAACAGTTTGGATCCAGATCAGGCCAAACAAGACCATGGGCCTGATTGGGATCCAAAGTTTTTGACATTATGATGCTTTCCCTGAACTATTTTTGGAGGAATAGATAACTGTTTTTAACATTTGGTTAAAAAACAAAAAATGCATGCAAAATTACTTAGCAGATGAATCGTTAAAAGTGCATTTCTCATTACCAAATGATGAACCATCTATAAGCTGAAAAATCCTTGAAAACTAAATATACCTACTAAAACTCATACTCAATTGTAAAATATGATTTGTAGATAAGGGGTTCAATACCTTTTGAACTAATTTAATCCTTTCATTCTGGATACTGGTAAACAGGTAATTTAGCAAACACTTAAGACCGAGATGAAAGGCTGCATAAGGTGGCATTTCAACAGGTCTGCACTAGTTGCTAGGATAAAATCAATCTTCAGGGACAGAAATACTACATATTATAGAAAGTTTGACCAAAAACGTCTTTAATTACAAAATGGACAATTCCTTGCTTATTGTATCAATATGTATGGATTAATCCGTAATAATGAATGGGTTAAAAGTCTTATTTTATTACGATGAAATGTATGGAGGCTCCAAAAAGAGGAATATCAACTTGCAGAACATGTTATAATGAACTTCTCAATAAAACAGTTTGCTTGATAAATTAAAAGCTACCCTTAGGTTGATAAGCAGATAGTTATGTGTTTGGATTAATACAACCACACAAGTAGCAGCTTAGCAAAAACATGGTTCATGAAATCAAATTTAATGATATAGCTGTCATGTATATATAAACAATTTGCTATATTGTGACAGGTATTTTAGTACTGATAGGCAGTTTGAGATGTTTAAAAGAGGCAAAGTCAATGGGCATGGTACTTGTTAAGTGTATATTTCAAAATATGTTTCTTTAATTTCAGTAACATATGTTGTTGGTACACATTGTAATTGCCTCATTGAGGCAATTCCAATGTGCACCTACCACATATGCCAATTCAATAAATGAGTTTTTTTGACCATAAACTTTCTTTCACAAATTTCTCTACAACCTTTTAAATGTTTCAGTATAATGAGCATGTAGAAATGATTAAGTTATTGTGTAGTTTGGCATGCATCTGGATGACAATAATAGACAGCCAATTTTATATTATTGACAGTTTATCCTTAGATGTTCCATTGGAATGAAATGCTAACTTGGTGGTTGCCTGGTTGTAAGTTGATTATTAAGGAAGCCTCTCTGCAAGCTAAAACGTGCGAGTGTTTTAGTAACAATAGAGCACAGAGTGAAAGGTTGTACTTAAATATGAGTCCCTACATGTGATTTCCAAAAATGTGGCATTTTGACAAGTGAAGACTCAGACACACATGTGCAGCCTCCTTTTAGCTCAGAAACTCTAAATTATGTTCAGTCAGTAGCTTCATGGTCATAGAATATTCAAACGACTAAAAAAGGCTCTGATCAGACTGCCCATGTGCTCAGTCTGGTCTGAGCGTTTGCTGGTCGCATCAATCACATTGATAGAAATATCATGCCGCGGCTCATACAGTTTGATCCACCAGTGATTGTGGCTGTCTAAAAGTACATCTTCTTAAGTAGGTGTTTTTGTTGTTTTGGTTTTTGGTGCTTTTTTTGTTTTTGCTCCCATTGTGTAGATGGATTCTGGGTATGTTCTTGGATTGGTAACATACTGAAAATCTGGCTTCGGGGTTATATAACTTATTTCAAGCTCAACTCAATTGATCAGGATAGTTAAGTCTTCATAAGTGCAAAATAAATACTGTTCTTGCTTTCAAACACTCAGATGCCTTATTTACGAGATATGACAAATTTCATGCTCAGATGAGTTGAGCATGAAAAATATTTATAAATTTGGAGCCAGGACCTAAGTTTACCGCTAAAATATGCTTAGTTGGATTCTTGTCATCTTGAGATACATAGATATCAGCCAGTGGAAGGGTGTTAGTCTCATTCCGCACGAGAATCATCAAATCTTCCAAGTTAAATGTATTCTCAACCCAGTGTCCTCCCTTACTGGTCCCCATGATTGGCCATCCACCAAGCTGTTCCATGTATTCAAGCATAAAGTCAGTACCAAGCTTTTCAATTGTTTCTGAAAATAGAAATGGATCAGCAGGTGACATATAGAGGATCTTACATGAGAGCTCATGTTTTATTGATTTTATTAAATGAGTTGGGGAAAATAGATAAAATGCGAGGCTTGCCGAGCATTTTATCTCTTTTTCGCAACAAGTTTAATAAATTCAATAATACAAGAGCACGAATGTTAGATTCTATTATCATATGACAAAAACTTTGAAATCTCATTTCTGGCGTTTAAATGTTATGATTTTGTCATCATGTACGCAACGTTGTTATGGACGTCATAACGTTTCCTGTAAATCTATAAACCACTAGTGGTTTACAGATTTTATTGCATGGCGTTATTTCACTCCCAGACGCGACGTCATATGATAAACTTTATTTATCCCATGTGCCTTATTTAAGCTGCCATGCCTACTTATCTGGTGTGGTTAGAAGTTCATTTTAAATGATGTTTTCTTCTGCTACAAACTTTACGCCTATGGGCGTGATAGAACCTGGTGAGACTGTATAGTTTGTCTCCGCCTTTGCATGATAAGTATTGGAGACAGGTAGATATTTTAATGTGCTTAAAATGTTTTTTTTTGATTGATAAACAATATAAATTTGGATATCATGCGACAGTCTGCATGCCTGGTTTTAAACCCAATCACGGTTTAAAGCTATGGTTTCCTCTTTAATTGCACGACGGTGGGTCAGGCCCCAGACACTATGACGGCTCTGACGTAAAGCTTTAATCGGTGGGTTGGTGCCTGATGCTTATCTGTAGCTGGACCCACCGTGGCTCAACTTGAGGTTTTCTTTAGCTCTGACTATCTGTGAGTCATGAGCCCTTTTCTTTGTTTCATCATGGTGTAGTAATTTGATTAGAGTGTTTTTCCATGATGATACATTGCATTAGTTAGATGGCCTCCATGCGAGCTGAACATTTCTTGTACTTCAACAACAGCAGAATCTAGGGCGAAGATTTGGTAGCAGTCAAATGCATATAAGCCCCCCGGTGTCTTAGGCTGCTGTCCGTTCTAAGGTGGTGGTTCTGTTGTTGTTGACTTTTTGTTTGTTGTTACTCCCATTGTGGGAGTCTGTAGTTGTTCTATGTTTTGTTGTACTTTACTTTATGTCCATTCTAGTATTGCAATCATCCTGATGGGGAAGAGAAAGCTGATTGCTTTGCTTAATTTGTCTTCCTGGTGTCTCGTGATGGTTGAGTGGCTCTTCCTAGCGGTGCCACGGGGTTGTCTGCAGTTTGTGATTGTGGTATTTCCTGATCATACTCACTAACTATTTTTGCGATAGTGTACTCTATCCTATCTAACACTCTACCACAAAGCCAATGCACACACCGTAAACTCTCACGTTTACGTTGTATCATCAACCAGATACTATCGAATGGTTGACTCAAATTCATCTATATATCCTTTGTAATAATCATATGCTTTCTTTATCAACCAGATAGTTAAAAGTACAGAAGAAAATATGGTAAACTCACTTTCATCTATACATTATGTGTAGAAATATTTCGCTTTCTTTATCAATAAGATAGTAAAGGGTATTGACGAAGGCATAGTAAACTCACCAACATTCGTCTATACATTCTTTGTAGTAATCTTAGAGTATTGATTAACATATGGTAAACTCGCCTTCATCTATAAATACTTTGCATTAATCTCTCGCTTTCATTATCACAACAATACTAAAGAGTATAGAAGTAGATATAAAGAACTCAACTTCATCTATATATCCTTGTTGTTATAACTCGCTTTCTTTATTATTCAGATGATAAAGAGTATAAAGGACATGGTATCCTCACCTTCATCTACACATAATATGTAATAAAATATAACTTTCTCTATCAACCATATATACTGAACGGCACTTCTAACGCAAAATCAAACTGAACCTTGAATATTACATATATATTGGTTCATCCATTGTAATGCAATTTCATCAAAAGTTGAAACACTTATTTTTAAAAGGAAAGAAGAACTTCATCAGTCAATCACTCCCTTTTAACCATAGCCTTATTGGGTGAAAGACTGCCATAACCCCTGAACAGTACAATGATTACAGCAGGACCTCGTATATCAATTAAAGTTATATTCCTGAAACAATTTGCGTTGGAAGTGTGGGTCAGTATACTTAAGTGTACAGAAGAAATAAATCACCCTTCAATGTAATCTCTCGCTTTCTTTATCATTAGATACTAAAGTGTTTAGAGGACATGGTATCCTCACCTTCATTTGCACATAATATGTAGTAAAATAATACTTTCTCTAGCAACCATATACTTAAGGGTAGTAAAGAGGTAAATTGACCTTCTTCTACACATCCTTTGTTGTAATATCTCGCTTTCTTTATCATTCAGATACTAAAGAGTAAAGATAACATGGTATCCAAACCTTCATTTGCACATAATATGTAATAATGTATTACTTTCTCTATCAACCATATACTTAAGTGTAAGGAAGAGGTAAACTGACCTTCTTTGTTGTTATAACTCGCTTTCTTTATCCTTCAGATACTAAAGAGTATAGAGGACATGGTATCCCCACCTTCATCTAAACATAATATAATATGTAGTTATATATTATTTTTCTATCAATCATATACTTAAAGGTATGGAAGAGGTAAACTCACCTTCATCTATGCATCCTTGGTAGTAATGCCTCGCTTTCTTAATCACTTCTGGGTCAGAGTCATCATTTTCTTCTTCCAGAACCTCTGTAATAATGACAATAGAAGAAATGTACTGTAGCGCACATTGGGTACTTGACTTGCTTTATGTAGTAGGTATTATTAATTGACTATCAATACCACGAACAGTTTTAGAGCTTACACATGAGATTTCAGTATTTATCTCATATTGGACCAACGAGACCTAAAACTCGCTTGGGCAGAAGCACATTCTCGCCAACCCCTTTGTTCATCACATACAAAGAAGGGTCATCTAGCCCCACTAGATAGCTGCAAATAAGGAGATAACTTTATTCAAAATTTTCATTTGGGGAGGTAAATCGTCCCATATACAGTCGGAAATTTAGCTTTTCAGCAACACATAAGCAGAGCCATCAAACGTGATTCCCAAACATATATCCAACGATATACCTCCCCATATGAAACATTTGAATATGGCTATCCCCATTCTAATGTGCTTCTGCAGTATTGGCTCAAATTGGAGCGTTGCAAGCTACATAAAGCCACACAAAGACGTACATCATCCAACAAAATGTGACGTAGTTAATGGTGTCAAACTGTTTCCAACAGTGTATCCCAGGATATACTGTCGCAAATTTATGAGATTATCTAATCAGATCTCGTGTTACAAAAGCAAGTACTTTAGAATTCATGTTTAAAGAAAGACCTTAATCATACAAGTATTTCTTGCACACCGGATAAGGGTATCTGAGATTTTACCTTTGATAGAAAATCTTATCTAACCCATGCTATCTTACCCAGGATGTCACGTGAGGGCTACATATTGTAATGGAACTTACGCACATGACCTTCAAGTGACGTCATTGTTATGTTAAAGTGATGTCATCATGTGAAATTGCATCTTAGCATATTCAGAGACTTCTTGGAGCTTTTTTTAAAATAAAAAACAGTGGTGAGCAAGAAAAGTTATCCATTATTCGTTGAGGGTAGGATAGAAAAATCTTTCCCTCTGGATCACCTTTTGTCATCACTCGGCAAGCCTCGTGATGCCAAACGGTGATCCTCGGGATGGATTTTTCTATCCTACCCTCAAACTCATGATAGATTCTGGTAGTGTTCAAATACCAAAATCTTATGTGTTGGCCCATATATTGTTGGTGCAGGTGTATATAGTAGAATAACAATATTTATCAGTCACCCCTAATATTAACTGCATTGTTTCAACATAACCTAATAAACGTTTCCTATCTCACGGCATGTTACCTTTATCAGGTCATGATGACGTTGCACTTTTTGTATGACGTCGCTAATGACGCAGAATCAACACAAAAATCAAAAATTACGTCATAATCGCTAGTTTGAAGAGTGTTCAACAATAGGTAAACTGATAAACAGAATACCAGGTTCGCGTCTTTTGATATCAAGTTTACCAGGCTCGGCTTTGAGAACGCATGTTGAATCGCTCGGCAAGCCTCGCGATGTCAACAAGCGTTCTCAAAGCCTTGCCTGGTAAACTTGATATCAAAAGACACTCACCAAGTATTCTCTATTGATAGAAAATTAGCTATACTTAGTCCATGTCATGTTTCAATATATTCAGCTACAACTGGAAGTTTAGGCAGAGTGACATGGGTCTATCCATGTTGCATTCCCCAAATTCAGCATCTAAGTTTAAAAAACAATCAAGGTCAACTTAATTGGGCATGAATTTTCAACTGCTCATAAAACCAGAATGCTGTAAAATAGAGATCTATCTCACTCTAAAACTCTAAGAAATTGGTTTTATCCTCCCAACAAAAGTTAGAATACCAAAATTCGTTGGCATTTCAACATTTATAAGCGGCCATGGTGTTGTGGATAAGTGCTATGCCTTGTAAACCAGGGGTCACAGGTTCGATTCTAGGCTTTCCTGAACCACTTTTGGTTGAGCCTTCCGGTGCTCCTGTCATAAAATACACACACAAATCATAAACCCTCAAGGCCTAGTACTGGTTACTACCCAGGGAAAGCCACAAAAAAGGAAACTTCTCAGAATTGAGCAGGTAAAATGTTTTTAATATCTGAAGCCTGGTTTTCTTGTGTCTTGGTTAATGTGACCTTGCTTGTAAACCTCAAAATTTTAGGCGCTCAGTGGTAGAGCGTAAGGCTTGAAATGTTATTTCTTTTTTTACCCAGGACATCTTATTGTTTATATATTCTAAAGGGTGCTCAGAAAGTTTGTTCCGCAATAAAATGTGTTCCTTTGATTTAAGTTATTATGCGTCTAATGACATAAATGTCACTAGAATTCTTTAAAGTTGACAAACTTGACAAGAAATAAACAACGGTATGTTTAATCAAATATCTTGTCAAATATCTTCAAAATCAAGTACCCCTTAGAAATTTTTGGTTCGAGGAGCAGAAAAACCCTTGTCATGTCCTGGCCATAGTGATAAGAATATTTTCTGATTGGTTAAGAAACCCTTAATGGAGTTGTAATTCATCTAGTATAAGCCTTTAGTACGTTTACTAAACTGCAATGCTGTAAAGAACCACCCAAAATAATAAATGTCACATTTTTTGGAAAATATCAGATTTTTCTAGACCAATTGAAATAGGGTACCCAAATTAAACGTCAATTGTGTGAGGACATTCGATGTCAGGCACGATGTCATACACTATAAAGCATTACAAGGAATAACAGGCACATTGAAAATGCAATTTTTTCAGCATAATTTCCTTTTTAAATGATTCAAAATTCTATGATGAATAGCGGAATCAACTTTCTTAACACCCTTTATGTATTGGTTTGATCCCATTATTTTGTATGGAGGGTTATTAGATAGACTAGCATTTAGGTAATTGTGACCTCTCTTTAATTATTGTATAATTAAATAAAGGGGTCGCTAGTTCGAGACTCATCAGAGGCAAAGTGTTGTGTCCTTGAGCAAGACACTTTATCCTGTCCTTATGCCTCTATTTCACACAGACCACGAATCCCCCAAATCATCAAGAATTGATGAATATCAGGATTCATAGAGTTCAACCCATTCTTGATGTTCTACGATTCAGTTACAAAACAGGTAGTAAAGAGTTACGAAAATTTGCGGGATTCAGCTGGATTGGGCCTGAGTCGCCACGATACTGTGCCAAATTCACTATGATGTGCAATAACCTCTTATACTGCAATAAGTTAAAGAATTGATCACGAACTAGTTAAAATTATACCAAATGCAGCACAAATTGAGAATGAATTAACAGAAATCCATGGTGATTCCTGATGATTCGAGAGATTTTCTCTCGTGATAGTTATAAAAAAGGCCCATTCATGCTTCGGGGACATCAGTTCCAAAATGTATGTTCCTCTTAGAGCAGCTGTGGAATTGATCCTGCAACTTAAGTTTCGAAAACAACAGCTTATAAAGCTAGAAGAAAACATCTATGTTAAAATCGAGAGACCCTGGCCCTGACTCTTTGACTCGGAAAAATATGGTAGTTCGCCATTGGCAAATCATCAGCCAGGAGTTACTGACTGGTCCTGATTGTGCGACTGAATCTGCCAAATCTGTTTCCACTTCTAGGCCTGGCTCACACAGGCGTGAGGGAGGTAGTTACTCTACGGGAAAAAACCTTCTACTATCTCTTCTTGGTTTTATTGCTTGTCTTAATCTCCTGATCCGCCACGAATGATTTAAGAGTGGGTACGAATGCCTAAGAATGCCTCCAAATCGATTACAACTCAGTTACAATGTCCAAGAATGCATTAGAAATGTGTTACGAATCAAGCACGATTTTTCGAATCAGGGAATTCGTGGGCAAAGTTTTGAACAGTTTAAAGCTTTTGAGTCAAATTCCAGATAGACCTACAAATTGCAAGAACTGACTATGGACTGTTCGATTCAGTTAAGATCTTGACGAACTGAGTATGTTTCAGCCATGAATCCAAATATTTGTCCGTGGGTGTCGGGGCCTGTGTAGAATAAGGGTATTAGTACTCGTTCAACCCAAATTGACAGAAAAACGCCCAAACATGATTCAGTTGCGAGAACAAGTTAAAACAGACCTCTGATTGGTCGTATTTACTCGTGGCAACGAGATATTAGGTCGTTTAATCGAGTCAGTCCTGTGTATCAGGTATTTTTTCCGCCATTTTATAATCTTGCCTTTATCTGACAAATTGAAGGACAGACAGTGTTAACTGGGTTGGACGACTACGAAAGTCGTGGTAAAAACATTATAACTTGTAGTAAAGACGACTTATAAAGTCCAGGGTACAACATTATAAACAGGCCCGTAGGAAGCAATTACAGATTGGGGGGCACACATAAATTTTTTTAAAATGACAGACCTAAATTTTTTTTTAATTTTTTTTTTTTAGGGGGGGGGGGGCATATTTGTGCAAATTATTGGGGGGCACGGCCCCCCCCCCCCGTGCCCCCCCCCTATTCCTACGGCCCTGATAAATCATTCGAAACGACTTGATAGCTGGTGGTCACAACTAAGTATACCATAGGAACAACATAATAAGATTTTTGGAACGAATTAATAAGTCATGACCACGTATTAATACAGATATTGCACATGTCCCCTCCTGGGTTACGTAGTTAATCTAATATCGCAAACATGCCATTTCTAATTTACGCACGGTTAGCACTTGCATGTATTTAAACAAGGAATCTATATTTAGACAGATGGTATAGACAGTCCATGGTTGGAGTTCTCCACCTGCAAAATTTGGAATTCAATTGGAGTTACTCCGAGTACCTATAACAATTGTTGGTTCTTTTTTAATATGTCTCCTATTCATACCTTTCATTTTGATGGATACATCATCTCTCAACTGGGTAAAGGCTCCATACGAACTCTTGTCTTCTGGAATCACGTGTGTTTTCAGCCAGGAACCACAAGCAAACTGGTAAAAGTCGTCACATGGCTCGACAGAGGGATCAATGGCATTTCGCACTCTGGCAGCTGTGGATTCAATGTAAGATAATATTTTGAACTATCAGGCAAGAAACGATACGTAAAACAGAGCCTTTCTAACCTTTGTTTTAAGGGGATAACTGTGTTAAAAAGTTTCATTTATGGAGGTATGTACTCTGACGATATACCCAAATGAAAATGTTGAATATAGTTATGTCCACTCTTATGTATTAGTAGCATTTTCCCTTAAAAAGAAAGTGAGAATATTGTTATGTTTCGCCTACAGCCATGGCTGCCAGTTGCATAAAACCGCTTGCCAGCCAATGAAAAGTAACGTTATGTAATGAAGTCGAGTATAAGACATATATTGCAGGATATACTGTGGGTATACTGTCGCAGTCGGACGTCGCGTTACATCTGTAAGCACATTAGAATGTTAGACACTCTTGTCACTTTTCTCCCTTTTCAAGCGATTTCAATGTCAAAATATTTTTATTCTTATGCATTTGTGAATGTAATAATAACAACAAATATTTTCGAAAACCAATCCTGCAATGTACTATTGGAAATTCGACGCCCTTCCGTAACGTCGCTGTACTTTGGCTGGTCACTTTTTGCGCAGCTGACAGCCGCAACATACAGATGGTGTCTGAAAGTATTTGTACTTAGTGATGTCGCCGTTCAAATCAGTGTATTTTTTCAGAAGTTTTGCAAAAATTATTGCTGCAAAACTACAAAAGCTACAACAATGAAAAAAGTTCCCAATGATAACAAATTGATTCGAGTAATAAACATTCTAATAGTAGTTTTCTGTTGTCTCTTGTTTTGTTTTTGCACCAACCGTGTTAACACAAAGAAATTTAAATGCCATTATTTCGATGACGTAAAAGTTATCGTCAATGGGAAACAAAGTTTTTGACAATTTACATTCACTTTGAACGCGTTGTATTTGAGAACTAAACGTTTAATCATTTTGATCTTTAATTGTATATGCTTTTCAGCTCTGTAGGTTTTGTGAAATTGCACCAATTAACTTAGCGACAGTAACTGTTTACGAAACAACTGGAAATAGACTGTTTTAAACGGCGACGTCACAGAGTGACGAATACTTTTGGCCACCATCTGTAGTATACTTTTAAGCCTTTTTTTCTTGTTTTGAAGGAAATAATGTAACTGGGACATAAGGAAGGGGATAAACGTATTATACTCATGTCCAATGAAAATGCACCACCTACAAAAATGACTATATCTTTTTAACGACATAACATTTTATTTTTGCAAATGCGTCTTATTGTACTGTAGCAATTCTGCAAGTCACTGATAGGTATTTGCAACCGAATGATCACTGGTGACACCTGCTGGAACCATTTAACAAAATAACCGTCAAAACAGAAAGTCACAGAACCAGCCATCGAATGCGTCAGAATTTTCAAAAGTATTATTCTCGCATTATTCTTTGTAGAAATTGCAAAGAATCTCTAAATTGATAGTGGAATAGTCATCTTGCCTTGAAAACGGTTTTAACGTCACGATGTGACTAGGCGTAAAATCGACACATTCAAGGAATCCTTCTTTTCTTCATGCAAAATTACGACAAGGTCTTAGCAAGAAGACTCTTGCTCATGTAGCGGGTCGTTAACATCGACGGAGCGTAGGTATCAACGTTTTTTTTTTTGGATAAACGTAATTCTCTAAAGCTCATATACACAAACCTAAAAGAATCTGTGTTGAACTTAATATTAGATAATACTCGCACTAACAGATGAACACACATATTTTAGAAGATTTAAAACGGTAGTGTTGCGAACAATGGCTAGGGACGCGCTTAAAACTGACGTCAACGATGCAACGTCAAATTTTTAGAAGATTTGTATGACGTTTTGCATGTGTGTGAGTTTGTACGACGGAAATATGGATCGTGTAGAACACTAGGACTGTAGAAATTGCAAAAAAACTTTTTACGTCAAGTTTTGTCGGACCACTCCATATTTAAGCAAATAAGCGACATTGTTCGCGTTAGTGTAGCGTTAGCTGTTGCGTCACAACTGTCAAAGTTGTGGCGAAATGACAGCGGATCTACTGGCAAACAGAAAACATTTAAACGAGATTTTGAGGTCTTTTTGTATACGCCCAAAATGAGATTAACGCATTTTTTAGGCTGACGATACGTCATGTGTTAATTGAGTCACTGGAATTAAAATTGTGTGCAAAAACATCGAATTTGTCCTAAATAATAATTATAAATAACACAATTTTGTACAGCTTTTGATAGGCCACAAATATGCGCATCGGAAGTGTGGTGCGTTTTCATTGGACATGAGTATATATTCAAAATATTCCTCTCACGCGGTGCCGTAAAACTACATTTCGGACCGTATATTATCCAAAGACACGCCCCCCCCCCCCCTTCCCCCCCCCAACACACACACACGATAAACACATGAGTTACAGTTATCCCTTAATTTGATCATTTGTGACCGAACAAAACTGTCCTAAACATGGCAATCACGCGTGCTCCCCAGAGGAAACACTACAGCTTTTATTATCTGAACCTCTTTCAGTGCTTAGGTCCGTTTGTTGATTTTTTTAAACAGTTTAGGCCCAACTCATGCCTGCCGTTTTGTCGTGCCTGATCTGAAACCAAACTGTACGGTACCTTGATGATATTCCTGAAATCTTTTTTATATATATTCATTTTTTTAATCAGTAAACGACAGGAACTTACAAACATACAAATTACCCAAAGTGGAAAGAGTTAAAAACCACTATAGGGATCAAACATGTTTTTCTATGCCTTAACATCTGCTGGACCCCGAGGGTTGTGTTGAAACTCAAGCCTGAAAGGTGAGGGTTTTAACGACCCCCGAGGGGTCTAGACGATGTTAGTGTATAAAAAACATGTTTGATCGCATAAAGTCATTTTGTCACTTGAAAACTTTGGAAAAAGACTTCGAAAAGTTCATTTTTGTATTACTATAATGGCGCGCAAAAACATGAAGGATTCGTAGGTTTCGAAAAAGCCTGTTCCAGAGCAAAGACTTACGTCATCCTACGTCACTAAATTACGTTCATTTAAATGCACGTTACTGTTCAGGACGTCAATATTTGAGAGAGCCTAGAACACTGTAGTCATTCCACTACGGTAATTTGGGTCTCGTCACCCACCCCGGTGTTATAGTAAAATTACCTTCAAATAAAGGCTTACAAAAATGAGAACTTTCGAATATGTTTGCTTCGAGATTGTATCGTCTAGTTAACAACCTCTGTGTTGTTTTGCCAAAACGGAGATAAAATCAGATATAAGATGTGTTTTTGTACAGTTATATTAAAAAATTGTCAAATACGGTTTAGTCATAATTATGCGGTTTCGTCATTGATTAATTGTCCACGATGACGAAACCGTAATTAGTTATTGCATGCCTAGACATCAAACGTTAAAGTTTTCATATAATTTTAAAGCTAAAAGATACCATGTGACTTTGTTGAATAAAAATTAATCGGAACCCAAGCATTTTCGGGCGTTTATCTGTGATTAAATGAAGAAATTGAACATGATGAGAAAGTTACCTTAACACCGGAATAAGTGACGAGACCCAAATTGCCGTAGTGGTATGACTACAGTGTAGAATGCGTATATGTAAAGTACAAAAGCGATGCATCAACAGCACGTGATTTGCCTGATTAATACATGGGTTTTTGTCGGTTAAAATATGGCTGTTAATGGCATGCGACATGTGCAGCTTTTTATGCAATACTATAAGTTAAATCAAATGGAAACGAGTAAGAAGGTAGTAAACGTACCTGCTAACACACAACCTTCCGTTAGGCATACCTCTTCCTCTGAAAAATGAAAACAAATGGCCAGTTAAAAAAATTTTCGCGTAAAACTGCGACTACTTTCTTACCCATCAATTTAAACATGTGTTTTGGGTGTTCAAAAGAACCGTCTCATCGAGACGGTTCTTTTGAGTACCCATAACATATGTTTTGGTTGAGAAACAAGAAAAATAATTTTCAGTTACGCACTCTTATCTGGGGGCCTGTAAAAATACATTATTTAGAAATACTTGTATGTTTAGGCGATACTGCTACTCCTACAGATACATACATGCAGATCGCTTTAAAATGCAACATACTCCAGTTCCATGTTGCTTTTACATATGTCATCCTCTTCCTCTGAAAAACGGGAGCGCACTGGCTCAGTGGTAGAGTGTTTGACTCGCGACCGATGGGCCGCGGGTTCGAGCCTCACCGGCGTCACTGCGTTGTGGTCCTTGAGCAAGACACATTTATCCTAGCTTAGTACATGTTCAACCTAGGAAGACCCGTCCCTATATAACTGAAAGATTGTTGATGGGGCGTAAAGAATAAAATCAAACAAAAATCAAACATCCTCAGGTTATCTTGCATATCTTCCACTTATGCACCAGTCATTTGTATCCCCCCTCCCCTCGGGGCATGGAATTTGGCTTCAGTTGACCCAGTGGTTTCAGAGAATTTACGAATATTCTGTCCAGAGCATAACACAGAAACTATAAGAGGTATCAACTTAGATAGATCTCGATTAGAAGAAGTGCAGTGTACAAGAAACGTACCTTTCTTTCGCATAATTAGAAGCTTTTACCCTTTGTTATTTTTCACACTTAAATTTTGTCCGGAGCATAACACAACAACTACATGAATAAGAGGTATCGACTTGAAACTTCAATGGTAGATAGATCTCAATGAGGAGAAATACAGTGTACAAGAACCATAACTCTCTTTTGCATAATTTAGAAGTTATTGTCCTTTGTTATACTTGAATTTTGTCCAGAGCATAACATTAAAACTATTAGAGATACCAACTTGCAGCCCTTATCGAGCAACCATATATTTGGGGAGCATCTATCATTTCTACCGATTCACTTGGTTTCTGAATTATGAATCCATAGAAGGGTGGGGGTAAGGAGATCCAGACCCCCCCCCCCCGAAAAATTACAAGTGTTATAGGATTCTTTAGGAATAAGTATTAGGACCTCCACACGCCTATCCCGACCCAAACAGCGCCTAAAATACTTGGACTCCACACTCCCTCCTTGGAAATTTTAGTTCCCTTGGAATGGTCAATTGGAAATAGTAAGTGAGTATGATCAGGAAATACCACAATCACAAACTGCAGACAACCCCGTGGCACCGCGAGGAAGAGTCGCTCAACCATCACGAGACACCAGGAAGACAAATTAAGCAAAGCAATCAGCTCTCTCTTCCCGATCAAGATGATTGCAATACTAGAATGGACATGAAGTAACGTACAACAAAACATAGAGCAACCATAGACTCCCACAATGGGAGTAACAATAAACAAAAATTCAACAACAACAGAACCACCGCCTTAGAACGGACAGCAGCCTAAGCCACCGGGGGGCTTAAATGCATTTTACTGGTACCAAATATTCGCCCTAGATTCTGCCGTTGTTGAAGTACAAGAAATGTTCAGCTCGCATGGAGGCCATCCAACTAATGCAATGTATCATCATGGAAAACACTCTAATCAAATTAACACTCCATGATGAAACAAAGAAAAGGGCTCTTGACTCACAGATAGTCAGAGCTAAGGAAAACCTCAAGTTGAGTCACGGTCGGTCCAGCTACAGATAAGCATCAGGCACCAACCCACCGATTAAAGCTTTACGTTAGAGCCGTTATAGAGTCTGAGGCCTGACCCACCGTCGTGCAATTAAAGAGGAAACCATTGCAATCGCTCTGTAAAAAGTAAGTATAGGATGAGTAAAACGTCAGTCAGGCTTGGACCTCCAACCCCCCCCCCCCCCCCCCCGATACGAAAATTTCTGGATCCACCCCTGTCCGAGAACATGCGAATGGACCACCAAGACCGCCAAGTTGCACCCCTTTCGGTTTATATTGGCATATATATATAGGTAGATGTTAAAACTCCGGCACATCCACGGCAATGTGGGGACACATCGTAGGTCAAATCCCGGCACTTAAACCCCGCTATGTCCCCTGTATCTCCGGCCCCATACAAATGACTGGTGAATTATCAACTTATTAATTTTAAAGACTCGGACGCATTTCATGGTAGTTAATATATCAAAAGACAAAGTTTAGGCCGAGGGGGTGGGGCAAGATTGGATAAATTCGCTGCGTTTGCTTGTAAATATCAAATGAGTTGGGTTCGTATCGCATTGCAGAGCAATTAGGGTCTCAGACGAGTTAGTGCAAGTACGCAGAACCGCCAGAGCCTTGTTTAAACGAGGCTTTAGCGCATGTGTAATGAGTACTAGTGGACTCAATAAAATCTCGTGAGCGGGCCTAAATGGACAAAAACTTCTTAAAGTTTGGGATGAACATGGTGAAAGGTTTAATCTACCTAGATCTCCTAAATCAGGCTTAGGTGTGTAATTAAGAATGCGGAAGATATCAAGTTCTTATTGTACACCGCTCTCACACAATAAAGCCCATAATTAGAACCGAATGGTATCTTTAAAATCAAGACATTAAAGCTGCAAACTCTGTAACTATGAACATTTTTCGGAAAAAAAATATTTTCTTTTTAAATCATTAGTTAAAGTAGAATTAAGCTATGTTTTCACAATAAAAATGTTCAGTACAGCTGAAAACTGCATGGAAAAGTGAATTATCTTATCAAATAGGTGTATTTTTCTCTTGTTGGTAATTATTTGCGTCCCTCCAATAATTATAGACCGTTGAATTTTAACATAAATGCAGTTGTTTTGATAGTGATACCTTGTTAAGATTTTGAGTATTTTTACTGTGTTCTTGAAAAATAAAAACATTATTTTTAAAACTAGAAGATCAAAAGTTACAGACTATGCAGCTTTAAGCAGCAGAATAACGCCTGCAACAAAGTACATGGTGTAACCAATGATAAAGGCCTCGTCGCGAGAAAATCAGGCCCCGGGGTTATAAAAAACTTTCCATGCTCAACTCAGCTGAGCACGAAATTCATCCTGCTCATAAATGTTAAATACAACAAATAAGAGACTTAAAGAAAGAAACTTCTTCATTTGTCAGTATTTTAGTTTTTATGAGCAGTTGAAAATTCGTGCTCAGCTGAGTTGAGCATGAAAAATGTTTTATAACCTCGGCGCCTGTCTTCGAGAACAGGTACAGTATAGCTTAACTCTCTGCCCACTGCTTTTTTGTCATCCATCAGTGTGTCAAATAGTTTTAAGCCAGACCGGGTCCGAGGTTAAAAGTTATCAGCAGACAACACTGGTATATATGTTGGTAAGGCCACAAGCTGGCGTTCAAATGACGGCCCAACATTGCTTGCTTGGGTGCGTTTTGGATTTTTCAAAGGACCCGGAACAGTATTGCTAAGAAAATATATATTTTTGTGATTTCTCTGGGTGGGTGGGGGGAGTTTGGACCCTCTGTCCTCCCCTCTATCTACAAGGGAGGACATTAAATTCAGAGAAAAAATCCGCCCCTTTGGTTTAATGGAGACTGCATGCCAAAGATGTTGATTGACAATGGTGGCCTGTCCGATTCAGAGGAGTTTGACAATGATTATGAAATAGTACTACGCAGCAGTAAAAGTATCTTGCTGAAGGAAACAACGCATCGCCAACGGCGAGCCTCGAACCAGCAAGCCTAATGTTCTCACTGACAAGCCATCGCGCTCGATATTCCCGTTGCTACATAAGACGTGCTTTGAAAGTCAACCTTTACTCGTTGGTGCGATCCACCAAGTTTATGCGCTTTTATACTAACAAAGGAGCTAATTAGACTGCACATATTCATTACAAAAATCTTTACAGGCGAAGATAGTACTTTTATATTTTGCAATTTTAACCTATATTTGAAATACTGAAAACCATTAAAGTTGTACTTTAACAAACAGTGGAGACGCATGTGCAGAAACTGAATATCAATGCAAAGTATCAGTAGCTGTTTACTTTTGTTTGATTTGATTCTTTACGTCCCAGTGAACAATCTTTCAGCTACGTCGGGACGGGTCTTCCTGGGTTGAACCAGTACTAAGCTAGGATTAATGTGTCTTGCTCAAGGACTCAACGCAGTGACGCCGGTGAGGCTCGAACCGGCGGACCTTCGTTCTCGAGTCAAGCACTCTACCACTGAGCTACTGCGCTCCCTAGTACCTGTTTACTGGTGGTATCGATGATGAAAGGGGCTTACACTAGTCGGGTATGATGTTAATGCGTTAAAAGAAATTAATATTATATGACGTTGAAAAATGCAACCATGTTTCACTAAGATTGCGAGGAATTGTTCGTCTTTTATGTAACCTTTTGTAAACAAGTGACTCCTTTAAGTGTACTTTGGCAAACAGTGAAGACCCATATGAAATGCCACATCATGTGGCATTTCATTAGGGCCTTCACTGTTTGTTAGACTAAAACGATTTTCAGAAAAAGAAATTCAATTTTATTTGTAACCTGTGACCCTCGATATATACATGAACCATCGCAAGTATCAAAGCATAAGCATTCTCTATGTGTATCGTTGCATGGGCTTAACTGATTTTTTAGCGTTTTAACAAGCGCGATCGGTTCTGTGTAAGCGTTCTCTACTCTAAGTGCTTCATTTCAATACAGTGGTATGCGCGGATCCAGAGCAGGATACCCCTGAAAAATTGACAAAGCTGCCAAGCCAGTATTCAATTTAGGGTCATCATCAGCCAGCCAGCGAAACGCCATTTTAATGGCGTTTCGCTGGCAGGCCGATGATGGCCCGCTTTTAGTGGTATTTGGATCCTCTCTCCCCTCATCAACTAAATAAAAACATTGACAGAGTAAAAACTCTGGCAAAACTTTCTGGGTCCGCGTGAGTGGTGTAATTTCACAGCTTATGTGGATTCAACGTGTCAATGAAAAAGGAAGTGAGTATGATCAGGAAATGCCACAATCACAGACGAACCCACGGCACCGCGAGGAAGAGAAACACAACACTAACAGTCTCTTTACATCAAGAACATAATTAAAGTAAAGCAACTAGCTCTCTCACCAGTGTGGTTCTAATCCACCGACCTAATCACATCCTCCGTATCCCAGGCGTGACCCATTCCGTACCAACTGCATTCATCATACCAGGTTTTTCACGCCTTGGTTACCGAGTATGACCTTATCAGAGTTCAGCTGATCTGAATCTACAATGGTCTCAAACAGAGTATAGAATTTCGAAAAACTATACCAACAGCGCGAGGATTATGTCGAATACATATAACATACAAACTACCATACCAGTGCGCTTCCACACACACACGCACGCATGCACGCACCCACGCACACACATACACACACACGCACGCACGCACACACACATACACACACACACACACACACACACTGCTGGAACAATGATGAAAAACTCCTCGCTGTTCAAGCCCAAAGGGCGGCGCTTTCGAACCTGGTGCACTTACATCTGACAAAAATGCACTTTACTTTGATGTAAAAATGCGGAAGTAAAATTAACAAAACAAAAAAACTATCAAAAACGGCAACATTAACAACTGCTGCACTTTAGCTAAAACCACCTACTGTCCGGTCAGCCAAGAGTGACAGTGACGTCATGTTTGTTTACAAATTTATCAGGGACTCATAATCGATCGATCTCTTGTGTATTAATCCTATCCGCAGGATAGGATAAATACACAAGTTATCTATCGATTCGCATTAGCTCAAGTGGAGTGTACATGTTAATGTATTACTTACAATTATAAACAAAACATCATGTCACTGTCAGTCTTGGCTGGCAGGACAGTAGGCTGGCTATGAACAGTCCAAAACATTGTTATGGTTTGAAGAAAAAAAACAATATCAAGTTCCAATCATAATGAAATTCCATCTTTCAACGAATCCTAGCTTCTTCTTGTCAGGTGTTTCAGACTTGCACAAGGTCACATTGATAGAAAAAGTTATAAGGACTGGAACCAGTCTAAAACAACTTAGACTGGACATTCCTGTTGGCCATTTTTTACCAAACAAAGATAGTATATATTGAGTTTATGCGTGTTTGTGATAGGGGTATGTTCATTTATATTAGATGTATGAGTGTTTGTGTCTGGCGTATGATCATTTGCATCTATGATTTTTCTAGAACGATTGAAAGACAGTATCCAAAGTAAATACAATTGTGCGAAGACATTCGATGTCAGACACGATGCCAAACGCTATATAGTATCACAAGTGATGACAGGCTCATGATAAATACAATTCTTCAGCATCATTTACTTTTTAAATGACTCGAAATTCTATGATGAAGAGCGGAACGAACTTTCTTAACACCCTTTATATCATGCCTTTACGAGTATTTGTGTCTGGCGTATGAGTATATCAAATGTAACAGAGTTTTTCTCTTTCCGATGATCATTTATCATATATATTCCCTGTCCATTGGTCTTTTATCATAACTGTATGAGTGTTTGTGTCTGGCGTGTGATCATTATGTCAAGTGTACGTAGGTTTGTCGGACATATGATCATATATGTCCAGTGTATGTGTGTTTGTGTCTGGCGTATGATCATTATGTCAAGTGTACCAGAGTGTATCTCTTTCTGATGATCATTTATCATATATATTCCCTGTCCATTGGTCTTTTATCATAACTGTATGAGTGTTTGTGTCTGGCGTGTGATCATTATGTCAAGTGTACGTAGGTTTGTCGGACATATGATCATATATGTCCAGTGTATGCGTGTTTGTGTCTGGCGTATGATCTTACATATCAAGTGCTCGATAGTTTATCTCTGTCCAATAATAATTTATCATAAATGTATGAGTGTTTGACGTATGATCATATACACCAAGTCTACACGTGTTTGTTTCTGGCGTATGATCATATCTATCAAGTGCACAAGAGTTTATCTCTGTCCAATAATAATTCATCATAAATGTATGAGTGTTTGACGTATGATCATATACACTGAACCGAAGTTATAAGTAGCCACCATACAATTTTTGCTCCCGTTCAGAAAGTAAAAATCGCTCTCACAAAATTTAAATTCTATAAAAAGATCCAAGGCTTTGTCGATACTCTGCAAATTATGTTATTTCAAAATGACGGATAGACCTTGCACAGACGAGGTCCGAGTAAAGGTACCATCATTTCAAAAAGTCACACTTTTTAGTGTGATATAAACTAATCATCATAAACGTTATCCGTTTATATTTTAATCATTTTGAAGATGATTATAACAGATGTAATATAAGATAAAAAAGAATCAAAAGTTTTTATGATAATTGAACACTCCATTTCTCTTCTACGTTAACATAAAGACAGCCACGGTCAACAACTTAATCAAAAGATTTTCTAGCTTAACCAATCTTTCAGTTATGCGGGACGGTCTTCCTGGGTTGAACCAGTACTAAGCTAGGATATATGTGTCTTGCTCAAGGACCACAACGCAGTGACGCCGGTGAGGCTCGAACCCGCGGACCTTCGGTCTCGAGTCAAGCACTCTACCACTGAGCCACTGCGCTCCCACATCATTGGTTGGAAAGACGAGACAACTGCTATAGTATTTTATGTGGCGTTTGTTTAATATTGTTTGCTTTTGTTGCTTTTCGTCCAAAGTCAACAGCTAAGGTCATGGCGGGACGGTCAGTTCACCTAACCACACTTTTTCCTGGACTAGCTTGAACAAGCGGTTAACCAGTACTTCGTGCACATACTTTCGCTTGTAACTGACAACAACCCTTCTTGAATAATTCAGAGGAAGGAAGGAGATTGACCGTAGAAATTATTTCATGATCAATCTCCACGAAAGTATAGGACCAGGCCGGGATCGAACTCGCAACCCCTGGAGTTACAGTCAGACTCGCATCTGTAGCCAGACACGTTACCGACTACGCTACGCGGCCCGGTGTTTGCTTTTGTGCAAATCATATAAGCAAATAAAAGCAATCCAAACATCTGAAGCAGAAGCGGTGCTTGTTTCTTTATCTCTAAAGAACAGTTTTTTGAATTTTGAATCTGTTTTGCAATACAAGATCTGACCTTAAGAGGGTTTAGAAAATGCAATTACAGACGATCGAAAAGAGGTAGAAAATAAAGTTTCCTTTTAAAAGGATAGTTTGCCCAGTTTTCCTCATGAACTACTGCCCTATAGTCCCTAGGAAACCATCCAAGGTGCAATAATCAAGTTTTGAAAATTTTTACCCTCAGACGGGTCAAAAGTGAGATGAGTACATGAAGTAACATAAAATTGAGAGATGGGTGAAGTATCAGGTTTCTGTTCAACATTAATAACACATTAAGTAATCATACGATTAAAATAACCACTACCATCTGAGTAAATATTCACATGCTACTAATTAGACTCGTCCAACCAATCTTTGAATCTTCTGAGGTCGAAATTTACCTTTAGATGCACTAATTAAGCATGTATTCTTATCTGATTGGAGATATTATGACCCTTGCGTGGGGTGGGGGGACTTCAGGCCATGCTTACTGAAAGCTCTGTAACTCCCATAGACCAAAATACACTTTCAGTTTAAACTGGCACACAGAGGTAGTGTTTGGTTAGGTAAATGTTTTATATTTTACTACTTCTCTATTTACTGGTATGATACCAGTCTAGGAATCCTTATCACAAGATACAGAAATCTGTAAAACACACATGCAGTAATATATCACATTGAAACGACACCTCTCAGATCAGAGTAGGCATCTGTGTAGTACTTTGGTTGTCATTCAATATTAGATAAGGGGAGTACAGTGGCTCATTGTAAGAACGATCAACTTCAGGTCATTGGGTTGGGGGTTCAAACATCACTAATTTTCCGGAGGAAAGTCCTCGTGAATTGGGTTGCTTGATGTATTATATAGAGTGCGCGTGAGCACGATAATAACTTGAATAAAGTTTCCTTTTAAAAGGAGAGATAATCCTACTGTTGTTTGTGCTTTATTAATCTTCTCTGCTTGGTACTGATTCAAATATTTGACTACGAAGAGAACAGATTAAAACATTTATATGAATAAACAAAAGTGATGACTATGTAGACTGCACAAACAGGCCCTTAACCGAGTCATGAATGTGCATCCTAAGAAGTGCTTGAGTTCAGAAATATGAAAATTCAAAAATAATTCCAATGAAAATGAAATAATAACACAGAAATGTTCCTGTAAAATTGGTCCACGACTAAACATCGAAATTATATGTATCAGTTTGAGGATTTTCTCTGAGATATCAATGTTTCAGGACTGGTGCCAGTCTACTTTAAAAAAATAAATAGCTTGTGATAGACCAGTTTCACATCTAGTTATAATTCTCATCTATGAATCGTAAAAGGATTTAAGTACCACAATACAAATACCGGCAGCTACAAACAGTGCTTTGTTGAATTATAATTTACTATATGGTAAATCTTGTATAAGTTCCAATAGTTCGTACACCATATATTATTCAAGAATGTCATGTATTAGTTCGTACATTGAGCATTTGTTTTGGAAACGTGATACCCTCTACCTGGTTGTCTATTTATATAACATACTGTTTGCATAACAGTCGTGTGTATGGGAACAAAACAATTCACCAACAAGAAAACTCACCGACAGCAAGCAAAACATAGTGTTTAGAGCATGTCTCATATTATATGACATATTAACCCCAAATTCAATTTGTGGATATATGTTGGGGTCATGGAATGTCGCTCACTGCTTTCAGCCACTGTGACCTTGATCTCAGGAGTTAGGTTGTGAAAAAATGCACCCACAGCAGATCGCCTATATTATTTATGGTAGCAGATCCATATTTGGTATGTAGATACAATTGGGCCACGACGAGTCACAAACTGTTTCCAGGTCACTGTAACCTTCACCTCTGGTTTCACCGTTTCAGTTCCAGCAAGGTCGAGCCCAGAGCAAATCTGTATATAATTTGAGGTAGGAATGTGAGGATATATTTTGGGATCATGGCATGTCGCATACACTTCTGGGTCTCTTTAGCATGTAGCTTGTACACAAAGATGTTTAAAACACTGTAGCCTTAGTTTATAACTTTATTAATCATGCCACGATTGTCCGAACATGAACGATCTGACGCAATTGGAATGATATTGACCCACTTCCAAAGTTCCTACTAAAGTTCTTACATAATATATGCGTGCGCACTTTTACACCCAAACGACTACCTTTTAATTAGTTGTCAAATAAACAAAGTCAATAGCCCTGTATGCCCCACCTCAATTCTTCATCGTAGACAAAATGGGTGAGCATAAACTGCACAATAAACTGCACAGCCTGCTCTAATTAACAATAATGAATAACAGGGACGGCAAATAGAACACATCAAGGATTAAAAACATTTTGAGGCTATTAATAGATCTTGAACCCATAATAATAGATAAGTCTAGAGGAGGGAACCAGACAAGATTCTAGAGTAACGGTGCTCTGACCCACTGTTGATCTTTAGTAGGTTTGTGACGTCACTTTAGTAGCGAATCAAACTTTAGTTACTAAGTAAAAACTAAAGTTCCGATTCGAAGTGGGTCATTATAATTGCCATCAGTCAACTATATAGAAAAGCTACCAGTCTGAAAATAAAAGTGGTGATTAATACACGTAAAATATTGTAATAATATTTTTTCTTTTCTTTTCCAAATGTTTATGTTCATGGCTAGCCTATAAAGTTAACGTAATTGTCTTCAGTGGAGTTGTATGATTATCAAAACTTAGCACCAGCCTATAGACTAGCAATAAAGTAGGAATATGTTTATATGGAAAAAAATGAAATGACTATTTGAAAAGTTCTAGGCCTTTAGGAAAGGCTATCAACTATACAGCACCCAAGCGATCGGTATCAGGCTACAGGGAAAGTTAAATATTGACGCAGGTCTGGTTAACCAAAAATGATGACCTGACGTTAAGACAGCGCCTTACTTTGAATGTATCAACGATATTTGCATCAACGATATGCGTTCTGGCTGGCTATCGTCAGTTCCGGACAAATAATAGGGCTTCGAGGGTAATTTGTATCCCGATTTTAATAAAAATATTTTAATACAAATACTTTAAATCACGTCTGATTTCTTGACCAATTTCAAATTGCAACTAGAGAATCTAAGGGTATTGCTATTTGATAGACTCTTGTCCGAACATTATTTATTATTTTGGCATGAAATTAAAAACATGTTTTGCTGATATGTTGACGTTCATTGTTGCAAAAATTCAAAAAAATGATACATGAAAAATAAGTAAATTTAATTTCATTTTTTGCATTAGTGTATGGCGCTAGGTGCCGCTTGAGATAACTGTTTGTGTCTTTTTTCTGCCAGAAGAGTATCTTACTGACCGACTCAATAACTTTTGCTGATGTTCCGTTCGTCTATGACGTGGTTTTAGTGCAGTGTAAAAAAATAACCAAATTTGGAGGTGTTCTCAACATACAAGGTGCACATGCTGTTTTTAGACTAGGCAAGCCCTCCTTTAAAAAGGAAAATTTATTCTTATATGTAATTTTTAATAGTTCGTACACATCGCTTTTTTTAATCAATACTTTAATGCTTGCTAACTTTTCTACAATACAATACCTTAATGCTTGCTAACTTTTCTGCTGCCAATCTAACGGCTTACGTCGCTATTCTTGAATCCAGCATTGACGTCGCATGTTTTAACTAACATAAAGATTTGTTTTCTGAAAGTACGTCGAGCGGATGCAGATTTACACGCCTATGTCGCCGATGCGTCGGAGATTTTCTGTACGGTCATTAAAAATCAAATGCACTGCCGTGCAAGCTTAGGAAAATTGACTGTTTTATTTTGTTTCCGATCGAACCCCAACATGAAATCAACTTGCGCGGTGTCCCATCTGAACTGGTACCAGGGTATTTCGTAAATAGCCTGCTGGTACTTACGATATATGTGATCAGAGAAGGCTTAGGAGAGCATGTGCGTTTGCACAATCTCGCAAGGGTCTCGCTGCTCACTATCATAAAGTTTGAAGTGGACGAAGACTCAGACAAAATAAAATTCTAGACATCTACGTACGTTGTGTTTGAAATATTTGAATACCAATTTCATACGAGTTGGTGGTTTTCTTAGCGTAAGTTATACCATGAATTGTACGCCTGTACGTGGAGATAATCCACGAGCTTTAGTTTTAAAGAGGGGTATCAATGGTTTATTTTAAACAAAACTATACTTTTTAAGGTTCCAGAGGGGGTCCAACATTTTACAGGGGAGGGGGTCCAAATTTTTCCGGGGGGGGGGGGGGGGGGGGGGGGGCAATGTTAATATAGAACTTGTGAATTTCCAGGGGTGGGGGGGGGGTCCGGGAACTCTGGATCCGCGCATGCATATGATAGATCCACTGCTTCTTCAGTGAAGCCAATCCCGAAAGGCAGGTTTTCTCATGCAATGGCTCATTTTCCATTGTGACACTTCAAAACATGATTAGGTACATGATTCTGGATATTTTATCTGGTTCTACATTTTACATACGTACAGGGATTTTATCTGAAATAAGCATGCGCTGAAACGTAAGTTGTGGGAAGCAGAAAAAATGCGCCGATCTTGTACATATATATTGATTTGTCTCTTTCTGTGACCTGCGTTTTCGAGGGTTCTCTGAATGATGTCATCATGCCTCAGCATGCAAAGAGTTAAAGCTACTCGCAGGTAAAGGGTTTGTCAGTGGTATTGCATCATTTCATTCATTGTGGGTCACTTTTGTCTCATAGCTATTTTTAACGAGTGTGCTCGCTCCACGGATGGACTTGAATTTTATTTTTCAAACGCAATTGCGGATAAATGGATTAATGCAAATGGATAAATACATAAGCATGTGCGGATCCAGAGGGGGAGACAGGGGGTCCCGACCCAATCACAAAAATATATAGGGTTTCTTAGCATTATTAGTCCGGATCCCCTGTTCAAACCACAAAGCTTACAAGCAAGCATTCAGTGTTGGGCATCCATCGGCCCGCCAGCGAAACGCCATTTGAATGGCGTTTCGCTGGCGGGCCGTTGATGGCCCGCTAATAGTGGCATTTGAATCCTTCCTCCCCTCATCAAAAAAAGAAGAAAAACAAAAATAAAAAGTTAAAGTTGGACCCCCTCTGACAAAACTTTCTGGATCCGCGCATGCGTAAACCATTTAAAGGTAAGTCGTTTTCTTTTTGAATTTTTTCTATAATGACTTGCATCTGGCCGTTCCAAGCTGAACTTTATAATGATTTTCTATTTTAGCGGATCCTACAATATCGTCCCAAATAGTCAAAGTATCTCATTTCTTCAAAACAGGCGGCGGTATTGCGTTATATCCGACTATAAATAACAATTACAGGGTTGCGTCAGACAGCTACTCTGCAGTGCGCATGACCGGATTTCCGAAAAATTCAATCTGAAAGTTTGCTGCTTCGAAAGCAGCAAACAATAAGAGTGTTCATGTCTCGCCAATGATCATGTTACATAAATGTAGGAGTGTTTGTGACTGACATATGATCATATATATCAAGTATTGGAGTGTTTGTGACTGACGTAGTATCCCCGGTAGTATCATTTAAATACTGTCTAAAGGTGTTTGTATCTGGGGTATGAACATTTATATCAAATGTATGAGTGTCTGTGTCTGGTTTATAATATACAATTATTGACTTCAATGAGGTAGACATCAGGATTTATCTACCCGAAAAAGTGATAATTTACTGAGGCCGCCAGGCCGAGGTGAATATCACTTTTAAGGGTAGATAAATCCTTATGTCTACCGAAATTTAAGTCAATAAATGTTTTGTTATATGACTTTTCAACTAAGAATTAAAATTTTCTACTTTCACTTTTGTTGTTAAAGACATCTAAGACATCTAAGGACTTTCTCAAAAGTTTTAGCAACTTTTATTAAAATATTATAATTTAGTATTTTACCTTTGCAAATGTATATTAATTCTTTTAATGGGAAACATAAAATGTTATCATAAAACTGTTTTTACAGTTTGTTTATTCAAACAAAGATAAATAAGCAAACAAACCAAAACAAAACTGTTGTAAAAATTCATGAAAGTCTTTAATTTACCTGTTGGGAGTTGAAACAGCAAGTCATGTCAATTTCATGCAGCACATGCTAGTTTCACACTCATCATGCTATTTTTAGCTGTCTAGAGGGTAATATTGCAGAAGTGTCAACAAAATTAACTTCTGGAAACTAATTCTAGCTGGTTTTCGTGCAATATTAACTTGTGGACCAGTTTAGACCAGTTTCCAGGTAGACATAGAGGTTTATGAAGACAAATTGGACCAATCAGGAGACATGATTCTCTCCAGTCATATAACAATCATTTATATCAACTGCACGTGTGTCTGTGTCTGGTGTATGGCCATCAATACAAATGTATATGAGCCATGACATGTGATTTCCAACAATGTGGCATTTTGACAAGTATAGACTCAGACGAGCCTGCGCAGCCTCCCTTTAAGCTTAGAAACTCTGAATAGTGTTCAGTCAGTTGTTTTACTCTCATAGAATATTCAAACGACTAGCAAAGGCTCTGATCAGACTGCGGGTATGGGCAGGCTGATCTTCAGCCATGCTGGTCGCACCTACCACATTGTTGGAAATATCATGTCGAGGCTCAATTATGTCAAGTGTACGAGTGTTTGTGTCTGATGTATTTCCATTTATAAATAGGGTATGCATGTGTGTTTGTATTTGGTGTATGACCGTTGATATCAAATGTATGAGGGTTTGTATCGGGTCAGTTTGTGTCTGGTGTATGACCACTTATATTCAGTGTGTGAGTGTTTGTGGTTTGTGTCTGATGTTAATAACTATTTATATCAAGTATTGGAGTATTTGTGGCTTGTGTACCGTCATTATATAACGTGTCCAAGTGTTTGTCTCCCACCATTTAGGCCATCATATTATCGAATTACAGATCTTAAAAATCGTTAAACCAAAGAATTACTTACCAGGTTCTTCATGGTGGGTTGGTGGTTCCGTTGGAGGACCTGTAATAAATTACAAACTATGTAGAAGTGCAGCAAAAGTGACTGGTACCAATACTTTGTACATACATAAAAAGAAATCAACAAAAAACGAGTGGTTTACAACCACGCAACTAGCAGGTTAGTAAATAGGTAATTCATGAACTCGAATTTGGAGATATAGCTGTCATGCAAATATAAACAATTTGCAGTAGAGTGACAGGAATTTTAATACTGATTGGCAGTTTGAGATGTTTAAAAGAGGTAAAGACAATGGACATGATACTTGGAAAATGTAAATTGCCAAATAGTTCCTTATATTTTCAGTAACATAGGCTGTAGGTACACATAGGAATTGTCTCTATGAGGCAGTTCCAATGTGTACCTACAACATATGTCTTTTCAATAAATGAGTTTTTCACCATAAGCTTTTTTAAACTAATTCTCAACCACTTTCATTTATTCAAAGAAATGAGCATGTAGAAATGAACAAGTTTTCAAGTAGTTTGCCATGCACCTGGATGACAATATTATGCTTCTGATGGCTTCTCTTGAGATGTTTCATGGTAGTATATTGCTAAATTGCTAGTTGCGTGGTTGTATGTACCTACTGGGTATATCACAAATAAAACATAATTGAGCCGCAACATGAGATTTCCAACAATGTGGTGTGTGCGACCAGCAAAGGCTCAGACCAGCCTGCGCATACACGCAGTCTGATCAGAGCTTTTGCTAGTTGCTTAGATATTATATGACTATTAAGCTACTGACCGAAAAGCATTTGAAGATTCTAAGCTTAAAAGGAGGCTGCAGACGCTCGACTGAATCTACTCATGTCCAAATGCCACATTGTTGGAAATCTCATGTCAGTGCTCAATTATCAATTTTCAGCATTTTTACTTATATCAATCAATAACGCCATGAAAACTATCAACAATTTGCATAGTCCGTAGCTAATCTACGCAAAGCTTATTTATTTTAGTTTGTTTGTTTGTTTGATTTGATTCTTTACGTCCCATCAACAGTCTTTCAGTTAAACAGGGACGGTTTCTCCTGGGTTGAACCAGTACTAAGCTAGGTTAAAAAGCTAGGATAAATGTGTCTTGCTCAAGGACCACAACGCACTGACGCAGGTGAGGCTCGAACCTTGGGCCTCTCGGTCTCGAGTCAAGCACTCTACCACTGAGCCACTGTGCTCCCTTTATTTTAGTTAGTACTTGAGAGTTTGGTACTTTTAAAAAGATTAAGGTGAGTTTGTACAAATACACAGACTTCCCAGAGCCTTCGCTACTAAATACACAAGGTTTGCGTTAAGACTCAGGCCAAAATTAAGACCCCCTCACCAGAGGTACTGTTTTGTATCCTTAAGCGAGACACTTCACCATCTGCTTAATGCGCCAATCGAAACAAAAGTCGTCTGTTTTTCTCGTCTGCTGAAATGTTTAAGAAGCCTCTATGGCAAACAGTGTGATCCAAGATCAGACTGCTCCTATAGGAGCAGTCTCTTCTGGGACCACGCTGTTCGCTTCTATACTTAAATCGTCAGTAATGTTAGACAATTATTTGCAGCAGACGACTTCAGCAGACGACATTTTCAGATGCATTTTTTTCTTGGCGCTTTAAGGTTAATACTGCTTCAACCCAGGAAACGTCGCAACATGGCTAAAAACTGTTGACTGAGAGTTAAAGCATCAATCTCAATACCTGGTGAAAATTGTACAGCTTTTCACTAATGAAGAATTAGAACAGGATTTTAATGTAATATTTACATGCTGATATATTTACATGTCATTTCTCTTAATTATAATGACTGTAAAAAGGATTTGTATGTTAACCTTTAAAGCACCAATCACCACTGCAGCAGACGACACATTTTGAGACATCTTTACCAATTTTCGACTAAAATAAGGTATGATATTAGCATGAGAATCGTCTGCCAGCAGACGATTCTCGTGTAATATCATGCCTTATTTGTTATTTTGCAAAAGCGGCAACATTTTAATTGTCGTCTGCTGCAAATTTTAGGTGGCGCTTTAAGGGTTTAATCATCAGCGCATCCTTATATTAGTGTGATGTCTTGTCTTCATATAAATTTCAAATCTGTCATTCTCATTGGATTTTTCTGATGTTAATGGGGAAAGAGACTGTAAATACGTATGCTGATTTATTGACATACGAAAATACAACATGTTCAGGTCTGCTTAATCCTAGATAATATGTTGTGTCTGTCTGTATGTCTGTCTCTGTCTCTGTCTCTCTCTCTCTCTCTCTCTGTATGTATGCCCATCTCCCTTTCTCTTCAATACTCTTGGTCTTTCTAATGATCTCTCTCTCTCTCTCTGTTTTTCTCTGGTTCTCTCTCCCCCCCCCCTGTCTCTCCCCCCCCTCTCTCTCTCTCTCTCTCTCTCTCTCTCTCTCTCTCTCTCTCTCTCTCTCTCTCTCTCTCTCTCTCTAAACGGCCTACCATGTCAATCTACGTTCGATGTTGTATAACATTTCATTGAATTTGTCACATTTCAGAACGGGTCAAATTTAACGAAAATAAGGAACTTCAAAATAAAATAACCACATGTAAGTATGTATGCTTTAACATTTAAATCGGAAAGGACACTGTCTGTCTGTCTGTCTGTCTGTCTGTCTGTCTGTCTGTCTGTCTGTCTGTCTGTCTGTATATCTGTCTGTTCGTCTGTCTATCTGTATATCTGTCTTTCTGTCTGTCTGTCTGTCTGTCTGTCTATCTGTATATCTGTATGTCTGTCTGTCTGTCTGTCTGTTTGTCTGTGTTTCTCGCCTCTATGTTTGTGCTTCACTATCTGTTTCTAAAAGACTGTCTCACAACTTACATGTAGGAGCCGCCTGTGTCGCTTGTTGTTGTTGATGTTGAACAGTACCGGAAGAATCTGAAAAGATAAACAGACATCCGCTTGATCTGCTGATACACTCAACTAAAACATTGTTGATGCAGATCAGCGGCCTTCTGAAGAAGCCCGCTGATCAGGATCCACAATATTTATTACCCAACCCATGAATACTTTATAATAAAAAGAATCAAACAATTAATGTTGTTGTTGTTGTTGGTGGTGGTGGTGGTGGCAGTGGTGGTGGTGTTTTTCAGAAAAAAATATTTACACCCTCACCCACCCCACAACCCCCCGGCCCACTTCCTCAATTAACCATAAAATGGGCCGCAACGCGAGAAAACTTGTCTTCGTGGGTTTGCGAACAACACAGGCGCAGACCAGCCTGCGCATCCGCGCAGTCTGATCAGCGCCTATGTTATTCGCTTTGTGAAAAGTATCATATGTAAACTTGCTACAGGTGAAATTTCAATTTTCTAGCTAGTCTCTGTAGCTGAGGAGACAGGATAGAAACTCGCTTTGTCAGAAACCCCGAAGACAGGTTTTCTCGCGAGGAGGCCCAAATAATGCATGGGAGGTGACATGTGAGATAAAGTGACGCACGCCAAAAATGTCATCTGAAGGTGTGTGCATGCTCGTGTATACAGTTTTTATAAAGTGGTGACCTTGAATGTAAGATCAAGGCTATCAACATCAATTATAATATTTTACCTTTAAATGATACAATAGCTACAGTTTGGCTAGAATTATTTTATGTAGACATGCTTTTTGAATGAAATTTGACATTAAAAATTCTGGCAAGACCTTCATAATAAAGTCAAGGTCACCAAAATCTAATCATTTATTTTCTTTATACTAATGCTATTTCAAATTGATCGAAGTCCACATATTGGTTTAAGAGATACATTTTAGACAATTCAGAATGAATTAAGATTAAAATATGAAAAAAGATAAAAAAACAAAGACTTAGATCGTAAATAGACTCGTTCTATTAATGTTAATATGCGACCAATGTTCATTGTAAAAATAAAATTAACACGTAACATCAAAGTGTGACAAATGTTTGGGTGTTTAACGTTTGTTGTGACTCTCAATCGAAGTTCACAACCTCAGCTTCGCGTCAAGTGTCACTATCCTCACAGGGAGGTTTCAACGGTTTAACATCTACATCCCAACCATCATAAAATCTCAGACCACCAACGGCCCACCAGCGAAACGCCATTCAAATGGCGTTTCGCTTGCGGGCCAATGGTGGCCCACTTTTATATGCTTACTTGGTATACGCTATGTCTTTCACTCTCAACACAGTTACAGCGAGAACTAAGTTATCCTAGCATTGGTCAGTTATACACTACCATATGACTTTTGAGTGACATATCTGGGCGTGGCTAGGAAACGTCTATTCACTTGCCTTTATGGTGGTCTTTCACTCTCAACACAGTCACAGCAAGAACTAAGTTATACTTGCATTGGTCAGCTATACACTACCATATGACTTTTGAGTGACATATCTGGGCGTGGCTAGGAAACATCTATTCGCTTGCCTTTATGGTGGTCTTTCACTCTCATCACAGTCACAGCAAGAACTAAGTTATCGTTGCATTGGTCAATTATACACTCAATATGACTTTTGAGTGACATATCTGGGCGTGGCTAGGAAACATCTATTCACTTACCTTTATTGTGGTATTTCACTCTCAACTCAGTCACAGCAAGAACTAAGTTATCGTTGCATTGGTCAGCTATACACTACCATATGACTTTTGAGTGACATATCTGGGCGTGGCTAGGAAACGTCTATTCACTTGCCTTTATGGTGGTATTTCACTCTCAACACAGTTACAGCTAGAACTAAGTTATCCTTGCACTGGTCAGTTAAACACTATTATATGACTTTTGAGTGACGTATCTAGGCGTGGTTAGGAAACGTCTATTCACTTACCTTTTTCGTTGTCTTTCACTCTCAGAACAGTTACAGCTAGAACTACAGACAAAGCAATCGTGGCCAGGGCAAATAGTACAACCAGGAAGAGCAGCAATCGGCTAGCAGTACTCTGCGGCTTCACCTCGGACCCCGGTGCCCTACAACAAAAAAAAATACACAATGGTATCTTACATTTATAAGAAATTTAAAAAATGCTTTGTTCTATAATGTCGCCCTTTCCCGAAATAAAGGTTAAACAATAAGTGTAATATGATACCAAAAGATGTTTACGTATGTGCGTTTTGATTGTTTTGATTGGCATGTAATTAGAAAGAGGCACAACAACATTTTAAATGGCTCTATCTTTTTTATTATTATCTTTTTAATTTTGCTATACGAAGCATCTATAGCCTCAAAGCAAAATATTTCTTAACGAAACATTTCCTGTTATATGTAACTTGAATGTGTTGGAAGGTTATTTGCACCGTGCATACTAATTTTCTAAAAATGTGCGACCGTGCACTTTGTAGCCCTCTTATACTGATGGAGGTTTTCTAAGATTTGAAATTACACACTTTTTACGAAATATTCCTTTCAATACTGTGCACATTATTTTGAATCTCCAAAAAGGTAATTGTTAAAACAAAATCATTTGTTGTGTTGAAAACGAGGAAACAAAGGACCTCGGACAGTTTCCTATTCAATCTGCCCAAACTTTGACAGCCTGTGGCTAGGATAATACATAACTGACAGCTATAGTTTTGTGCTTAAATCAAACCCTTACATTTAGGGTACCTAGCAAAATAAAAATATTTTGAAAATATTGCATAATTATGCCAGGACTCTAGGGTTTAGGGGGTGTGGGTATTTTTGTGACCAAATTTTATTTCACAGAAAGTCAAAGTTTCGTCGAGTATTCACCTAAATACATGTAAATATTATGTTTGTGGCATAAAACTTGAGACGAAAGTGATGCGTTTGCATAAAATTCGGGTTGAGAAGTTTTCATTGTTTCATCTAAAAAAGTGTGATGTCAATTACTTTTGACTATTACCTGTAATGTTCAAAATCACGTGACTAATATGGCGGACATTACACATATTCTGTGCTCTGACAATATTATCAAAATGTAGACATTCTCGCAGGGATATGAGAATAAAAGTCGGACTATTTTGTTCAAAGTGATTCAGTTATCGGATACATTAAGCGTGGATTCTGAGAATCGTCCAGATACAATGTGGTAACATTTCTGTTTTCAAATTATTCTAAACACAAATATTTTCATACTCATGTTTACCACACGATCATTAACTGTTAAAGTTTAACTGTTCAGATTGAATAACGGGACTTCTATGACGACCCTCGCTGAAGTGTTTTCCAGGTATACTGTTCAAAATAAGTAAGATCAGACACTACTCGACAAGAATAATATGAACGTCACCACCAGTACTCCTTGTTCTTCCAACCCTAAGAAACGTGTACTGCCCTCGCCAGAAGACGCCGCCCACTCAAAGAAAAACCGATTCCACTCTCGGTCTATGTCAGAATCTGACTTAGAATCATCAGCGATAATGGCTCATGAATCGAAATCAGGAGATCTTCCACTGAACAACCCACCTGCTCAATTTACCTTGGATGACGTACAACTGGAAAAAATTGCATCATTCATGAAGAACACTTTCCACCCCCAGATTGACGACATAGTTCAACAAACATTGCAAAAGCAAGTGACTGAGCTGGTAAATTCTATCGTTACTGGGGTATTAGAAGGCCTGAATGTCAAAGTTGTAGCCCTCGAAAAAGAAAACGTGGATTTAAAGAAGCGAGTCAAATATTTGGAAGACTCAGCTGATCAGGCAGAACAGTACAGCCGTCGCAACTGTCTCCGCATATCTGGATTACCAGAGGACGATCCTGCTAGTGAAAACACCGACGACATAGTCCTAAAGTTAGCAAAAGCCATTCATGTCGACTTAAGTCTCAACGACATAGACAGATCCCACAGATTAGGCAAGCCAGATTCTCAGCACAATGTCAACCAAAAGCCAAGGGACATTGTCGTCAAGTTCGCGACGTACAGATCACGTGCCAAGTTCTACAAGGCCAGAGTTCTCACCAAAGATCGAGGATATAAGGGAGTGTATATAAATGAACATTTAACGCGAAGGCGTAATAACTTATTCTACCAAGCCCGCCGCCTAGTGAAATCTAAGCATCTCCAAAGTGCCTGGTCGTTTGATGGCGCGTTGTTTGTTAAACACTTTGATGACTCGATCCACAGAATCAACTCTGAATCCGACCTACCATAAATAGTTGACTTATTCCAGCGCGCTCAGACTAACGGTCCTTGTTTTTTTCAAACAGTATAAAAACTGCCTTGACAATATCCTCGGCGTCCAAAGTTAACACATGACTGAACTCAAATCTATCGGCTACTTAACCCCTAAGACGACAATCACAACTCTCGTCTGCTGAAATGTTTAAGAGGCCTCTATGTCAATCAGTGTCGATCCGGATCGGGCTGCTCCTACAGGAGCAGTCTGATCTGGGTCCACGCTGTTTGCTTCTATACTTAAATTCGCCAACAAAGTTAGGCAACTATTTAAAGCAGACGTTTTCAGCAGTCAACAATTTCAGGTGTATTTTTGCGCTTTGGGGGTTATTAAATAATAGATTAATCAAGCCGTTAGGTTCGATTTTCTTGCTCAATGCAAGTTGTGTTTTCTTGACAAGGACTCAGTAGTATTTGTCCAAATGGTATCTCAGTGTTAGCGCATGTGTTTAGAACTGATTTGACATTCATTCTTATTTTGATGGGTTAAGTTTTTGCACATAATCTTAACCATTTTCCCACCAGTCGCGACAATTGTCATCTGCTCTATGATCTGTTTATGGTCTTCTAGTGTTCTTTGATAGCCGTTATAGCGAATAGTATGGACCCAGATCAGACTGCTCTTTAGGTGCGATGTCTGACCCGGGCTCATAATGTTCGCCTTAGTGCGGTTGAGTAGTACCAGTACCAGCCTACATTGCCAGAAAAATGCAATGATAATTTCACACAGTGACGCTTAAAAAAGGGGACGGTGAATCAACGCTAATCCAGACGCTGAATTGACGTTAATCCATCGTTATCACTATAAGCTATATTCTAGGTTGTTTGCGGACTGCTTGGCATTTTAGTATCTCCCAATTTCATGTACAATTTTCACATAGTAAGGATCCAGATCAGACTGCTCTTTAGGAGCGCTATCTGACCCGGGCTCATAATGCTCGCCTTAGTGCAGTTGAGGAGTGCCAGCCTACATTGTCAGAAAAATGCAATGATAATTTCATACAGTGACGCATAAACAATGGGAACGGTGAATCAACGCTAATCCAGAGTATTGACGCTGAATTGACGTTAATTCATCGTTATCCCGATAAGCTTCATTTTAGGTTGTTTGCGGACTGCTGGGTAATTTAGTATCATCCAATTTCATGTACAATTTTCACACAGACTTGTTGCTATAACGTATGCTAGACTGAGGATTGAAAGATGCTCATCCAATCAGGATTGACCCTACTGGGGTATCATAGGAGTTGGGACCTCTTCATGGTCTTCATCTTTGCCGAGCTTTATACAAATATATGACCCATTCAAAATAGTTATAGTGTTTTCAATGTCCAGTAGGGCAGAATTATACTGACAAGTCTTGCTCGATGGCCCTGGTATAGGTATTGAACTATCTGACCTGCTATATGTATGCATTCCGACATAGCTTATCAATATAATCTACGCTGAGGGTCAAGCTGTGAGATGGCCAATCTTTGCCTCGAATTTTTGCTTAAGGTATTATAGTGTTCTTTGATAGCCGTTAGAGGGAATAGTAAGGATCCGGATCAGACTGCTCTTTAGGAGCGCTATCTGACCCGGGCTCATAATGCTCGCCTTAGTGCAGTTGAGGAGTGCCAGCCTACATTGTCAGAAAAATGCAATGATAATTTCACACAGTGACGCATAAACAATGGGAACGGTGAATCAACGCTAATCCAGAGTATTGACGCTGAATTGACGTTAATTCATCGTTATCCCGATAAGCTTCATTTTAGGTTGTTTGCGGACTGTTAGGTATTTTTGTATCATCCAATTTCATGTACAATTTTCACACAGACTTGTAGCTATAACGTATACTAGACTGAAGATTGAAAGCTGCTCATTCAACCAGGATTGACCCTACTGGGGTATCACAGGAGTTGGGACCTCTTCATGGTCTTCATCTTTGCCGAGCTTTATACAAATATATGACCCACTAAAATAGTTATAACATAGCTTATCAATATGATCTACGCTGAGGGCCAAGCTGTGAGACGGCCAACCTTTGCCTCGGATTCTTGTTTTCTGTATTGTTGTTACTTTTAATACAAAGCCTACGCATCCTAACTTGGATCACATAGTCAACATGAGCTGGAATGGCAATTTCGATTCAATAGCTTTGCTATCGGACTGAATCGGTTGTGGATTTATATATGTTTAATTATATAAATTACAATGTATCTTGTCTTGTTTCCATGCATAGGTAAGCATGCACTCATAGACATCAAAATAAAACTTACACGTAACTATAAGCATATACAAAGGATACAAAGGATGAATTCAAAATTCATGCATATGGAGCGATGCATGCCAGATGTACATTTTACAATTAATCAAATCGGAATATAACGGATGGAATTCTCCGTGTATGTTTGCATGCGTATCTATGGAAGGGACATATTTTTTTGTATATACTGATTAGTTTGATAATTATAATATCTCTGATCTTTTTCTAGCAACACTAAATTTGAACTTAACTAGACACCATTAGTTGCGAAAAACGACTTATTTCTCTTCATTTATTCTCACCATTATTGTGTTCATATTGCTTATCTTCTTTTCTTTCTTACTTTCTTCGTACCCTTGGGAGAGGGACAACTTACATCTATTGAGGCGTCATTATGTGGACAAAGTCGACTATTTATTAGTTCGTATGGCAGCACTTACTCTGTTCCTGATGTTTCTCTCAACAATAACATGACAATAGGACCTAGGCGACTGAGTAGTGCTGTCGTACCAACTTATCACCTATCATTCATGTTTTCAGGACTGCTACATATAATCGTCGTGATGACCCTACACACAGATATTACCTACAGCTTCTCTGTCACGAACTGCCTCAGTGTCAATTCGCAACTAGCAACGCAGATCAGCCTTATTAACTTTTGCAAACGTATTCCAATTGCCAAAAAATTTCAAGATAATATCGCTTTGACTTTTAACTTCACATTCTGTCTCTCTCTCCTTGTTCTGAGAACATGGTTGTTTGTGTTATTGATGTCATCTGGAGATATCCACCCTAACCCAGGACCAATGTCCTCTGTTTCATCTATTGGTTCATCTACTTCATCTACAAGCCTATCAGCCTCGGTCTTTGATTCTTTAAGTCTTTCTCACCATCTCTCATTTGTACATTATAATGTCCAGAGTATACTATCCAAACTTGACATTCTTCATGCAGAGCTCATTGACTTCGATATACTAGCGTTCACAGAGACTTGGCTAAGTCAGTCAATATCCACAGAAGATCTTCATCTCGACACTTACTGTAAGCCAGAACGAAAAGATCGTCCCACAGACGCTCATGGTGGTATTCTGGTATATATCAAGGAGAATATACATTTCAGAAGAAGACACGACCTTGAACCTCAGGGTATTGAATGTTTGTGGATTGAGGTTGAAAATAAGTCAAAACATATCTTGTTTGGTGTATTTTACAGACCACCAAATTCAGATAGTATCTATTATGGGACTATCGAAGATTCCATTCATTTAGCAGTCGACACAGGAATAAATGATATAATCATAACTGGGGACTTTAATCTGAATGTACTAAACAATCCATCCTTTCAAAAAGTTCAAACTCTTTGTAATCAGTTTGCTCTTCACCAGTCTATAAATGAGCCCACTCACTTTACTGAACACTCTTCCTCTAGCATCGATTTAATACTTGTTAGTAACAAAGATCATCTAGTTCTTAGTGGAGTAGGGGATCCATTTCTTAATCAAGAGGTTCGATATCACTGTCCCATTTACGGCGTATTTAAATTTTCTAAACCCAAACATAATACTTATACACGACATATTTGGAGCTACGATCGAGGCAACTATGAACTTTTAAGACAAAAAGCAACTAACACCGATTGGAACTCATTACACGACACTAACATACATCTTTACTCACAAAACATATATATATATATGTATATACATAAACATGTATAATTTCTCTTGCTAAAGAATGTATCCCCAATAAAACAATACGAATTAGGCCATCTGATCCGCCTTGGATAACTACACATCTAAAACAATACATCAGGAAACGTAAAAGAGCATACAAACAAGCCAAACGAACCAATTTACTGGCACACTGGTCTAAATTCAAAAAACTGAGAAATAAGACAATAGCTGTTCTTCGAAACTCTAAGAAGGCATTCTTTGACAAACTCTCTGAAAAACTTAAATCTGAAACACTTTCCTCTCGAGATTGGTGGGCTACACTCAAGCATATCATTAATCAGAACTCAAGATCTCAAATACCACCGTTGGAGAGTAATGGTCATATCTTCACTGATGATAAAGACAAGGCAAATCTATTAAACACTTTCTTCCAAAATCAAACTATTTTGAACGACCAGCATGCAACACTTCCTCCACTTATTCACATTACTGATTCAAGACTTAGTAGTATCATACTCAGTCCCATTGAAGTTAAATCTGTCTTAAAATCACTGGCTACTGGCAAAGCATCAGGACCAAACGGACTCAACAATCGTATTCTCAAAGAACTAGCTACTGAAATCTCTGTACCTCTTTGCAACCTCTTTAACTTATCTCTCCAGGAAGGCATAGTACCTGACTCCTACAAAGAAGGCAACGTTTGTTCTATATTAAAGAAAGATGACCCTTCACAACCAAGTAATTATCGACCAGTAACATTACTAAATTCGGAAGATAAAGTTTTTGAAAGACTTGTCTTCAAATACTTATACAATCACCTTATTGATAACAATATACTTACATCTCTTCAGTCTGGTTTTATGCCTGGAGATTCGACTGTCAACCAATTAACATATCTTTATAATACTATTTGCCAGGCACTTAATCAAGGCAAAGAAGTTCGTGCTGTATTCTGCGACATAAGCAAAGCCTTTGACCGTGTATGGCATGCTGGACTTATCCACAAATTGCAGGCAGCTGGAGTTTGTGGCTCAGTTCTTAACTGGTTCAAAAATTATCTCTCAAACAGAAAGCAAAGAGTTGTACTTCCAGGCATAACATCAGACTGGGTCTATATCCTTGCAGGTGTTCCTCAAGGATCAATTCTTGGTCCTTTACTTTTCCTTCTCTACATCAACGACATAGTCAATGACATAGGTGCTAATATCAGACTTTTTGCTGATGACACCAGTCTCTCTATTATTGTTGAGAACCCTGTAATGGCTGCAGCCTGTCTTAATACTGATTTACTTAAACTATCACACTGGGCAGCAACCTGGTTGGTACTGTTCAACCCTACGAAAACAGAATCATTAATATTCTCTCGTAAACTAAACAAACCTTTACATCCTCCTCTTTTTATGGAGAACCAACAGATTGTGGAGGTAGAATCTCACAAAGACCTTGGTGTTATCTTATCAGCTGACTGTACATGGCATAAACACATAAAATACATAACTGACAAAGCATGGGTACGAATCAATATAATGAGAAGACTTAAATTCAAACTTGACAGAAAATCTCTAGAGATTATATACACTACTTTCATTAGACCTCTTCTGGAATACTTCGATGTCATCTGGGACAACTGTACTCGATATGAAAAACAAGAACTTGACAAAATACAAAACGAAGCAGCACGAATAGCTACAGGTGCTACAAAACTTATTTCCCTTGAAAATCTACAAGACGAAGTCAAGTGGCAGCCCTTACAAAAGCGCAGAGACAACCACAAACTTACCCTGTTCTACAAAATGAATAACAATATAACACCATCTTATCTCTCCGACCTAGTACCAGGAACAGTCAGCACTGCCACAAGGTATAACTTAAGGAACTCTAATAATATCATGACAATCAGAGGTAGAACAAATTCCTACCTAAGCTCATTTCTACCATCAACTGTTAGGGATTGGAATAACCTTCCTCCTGAGATTGCTCAGTCTGACTCAGTTGCTTCATTCAAGTATAATCTTAATAGAGATCGAACCCATGTCCCAAAATACTTTTACAGCGGTAATAGACATGTACAAGTCCTTCACACACGTTTAAGAACCCAATGCAGTGCACTGAATCATGATCTGTTTAAGAAGAATATTTCAGATACTCCACTCTGTCGCTGTGGCAGTATTGAGAATACACATCACTTCTTTTTCAAATGCCCCTTCTACAATATTGTAAGAAATGATCTTTTACAAGAAGTGTCAACTTTACATGATGTTTCTCTTAAACTTCTACTCTATGGTAATCCGAACCTTTCAAATGACTTAAACACAAGGGTATTTGAATCAGTACACAAATACATATTAAAGACAAAACGTTTTAGTTCTAACTAATTTGAACAATATGTTAGCAGTTTCAATAATATGAAAGATGCTGTTCCACCTTAGAGTCTGCCTCAAGGCCATATAGGGTCTCCCTCTCCCATCCTCCTATTTACATATGTTTTCTTTGCTTTTTCTCATGATTTTGCACATTTTTCTTCTTTTTTCTCTTGATAATGTACATTTCACCAATTATACAGCTCTGCCAATTACTTGCAACTAAATTGAAATATTGCTTAGTATGTACAACACCTCATGAATAGTCTGCGATCAATTATCTCTATACTTTCACTTAATGACTATAATGGGAGTTAACTGGCTTCTCATGAATTTACCAACAAACCTATACTATAATTGGCAGAGCTGAACCTGCTTGCTTCCAGAGAGTTGAATTACCTTGTTAAATCTGCCTACGTTCCACAATATGTAGCATTTAGGAGATGAACTATATAAGTAGTATTACTTTCGTTCTAATCCTATACTTTGTATTTACAGATGATGTATAATTATCTTTCTGAAATAAAATATGTTTAAACTAATGTTCCAAGTCAACCAGTTTGACTTGTGCACTGAGGTGTATTATATCTGCATACTGTATAAATCAAAGTCTAGATAAACACAGTTTTTGAGCGTTAAATCGTTAATATTTTTTTACACATCAGATTTAACCTATAATCAGGTGCTTAAAAGAATCGTCTCGTTGAGACGGTTCTTTTGAGTACCCAATACATATGTTTCGGCTGAGAAATGAGGCAATTAATTACTTTGTAAGCACACATAACTAAAGCCCTGATACATGCCATTGCAAATTGATATTTACCTACAGGTTTTTACAAAATAAGGTTCTAATAAAATTTTAGAATGAAGTGTTTTTGAGCATTTCGACAGCCTCCCCCCCCCCCCCCCCCCGTGACCAATCATGCCGTTTTTATATGATGTGTGAAATGTAAAACTACAACTGTATGCAAAAGGATTAGTTTGGTCACGGGGGGGGGGAGAAGCACTTCCGTAAAACGTTTTCTATTTTCTATATGTTGAAAAGCAAAAACAGACTTTTCAACCCATATTTTTCAATTGGTACTTGTCCAATGAAAAAACTGCTTTTGTGGATAAGTTGGGGTTTGTATCTACTATCTTTTTCATAGAAAAAATATCATTTTCTTTGAAACTTTTCTCTGGCCATTTTTATGGGCAATCCTTCATTAAGACTGTCCGACGTCCTTGGTTCCACATCGGAGAAGGATATCTGAGCTTTTATCTTGAGTAAGAAAGGAGTTGTCCTGTTAAGGCGTGAAATCCACCTAAAGTCATTTGTGAAAAAAGTCAAATTTTCAGGCTGTGATTTTTGGATTATTTTTTTGACTGAATGGACATACATATAAATAATTCAACATATTAAATGATGTTCAAACCGAGGGCTAAGGGGAGATAAATACGGCATAACATAACTACTCCAAAACTGGCATTTTGATACTATATCAGTTGAAGGGCAAAAACGTAAGTTTTTTGAAAAAAATCCACAATTGTGTGTAACCATCAAAGAATGTAAAATAGATTTATCTAACATTATCTGATTCGATCAGTCTGGTCAGTTTGCCGTATGTAAAATGCAGTTAACATCTCCAGCTGTGAATAGACAAATGGGAACGCTTCATTTTTTTCGTATAAAAGTATTTTCCCCACCTTGACCCAGCTAACCCATTAAAAGGTAAACGTCTTTAATGAGTTTATAAAATATATATTAGTAGGAAGCTGGGTCAAGGTGGGAAACACACATTTATACGAAAAAAAGAAGCATCCCCATTTGTCTGTTTACAATCGGAAGTAGTAACTGCATTTTGCAAGCTTAAATTGTGCGCATGCATACTGCACAGACAGATTGAATCAGAAATTGTTCGATAAAATTATTTTATTACATTCTTTGATGGTAATATATACTTAAGGAATCGTCTAACGCCTACAGTGAACAATTTACTACAAACGCTCAATAGTGTTAAAAGCATTCATTTTTTTTGTTAAGCAAAAATTCAATATTATTCACATCATGTGTGAAAAGTTCAAAACAATATCCAGGGTATTATGCAAACTACAGCTTTTTTAATTTGAAAAGGTCAAAATCGGAAGTCACAAAAATTGGAATTTAGGCTCAAGTCTGCATTTCAGTGAGGTAATTTTAATTTCATTTGTCATGCTGAACAATAGAGAACGTTATTTTGTTATAAGAAATGCATGAAAGGCGTCGGACAAAATTACAACCTTAGCAGAACATTTTCATTGGTGGGTCACTGCCTGGTGTTTGTCTTTGGATGGGCCTTCTGTGGCTCAACTGGGGGAGGGTTTATTTTAGCTCTGTCAGTCTGTGAGTTCAAAGTCATTTTCTTTTTTTCATCACAGTAATAATTTGATCGTTTCCCCGTGATGATACATTGGATAAGTAAGGAAGCCTTCACGCGAGCTAAACGTTGTTTTTTTTTTTTTTTTTTTTTTTTTTTTTGTTTTTTAGGTTTTGACAACAGCATAATCTAGGGAGAAGATTTGGCCAGTAAAATTAATTTAAGCCCCCCAGTAACTTCGACTGGGCGTTCTAAGGCGATGTGTATGTTGTTGTTGGTTAATTATTAGTTTGTTTGTTTGTTTGGTTTGTTGCTTTACGTCCCAAGTCAAGAGCTATGGTCATTGCGGGACGGTCAGTTCACCTAACCACACTTTTTCCTGGGCAAGCTTGAACAAGCGGTTAACCAGTACTTCGTGCACATACTTTCGCTTGTAACTGACAACAACCCTTCTTGAATGATTCAGCGGAAGGGAGGAGAATGACCGTAGAAATTATTTCATGATCAATCTCCACGAAAGTATGGGACCGGGCCGGGATCGAACTCGCGACCTCTGGATCTGCAATCAGACTCGCATCTGTTGCCAGACACGTTACCGACTGCGCTACGCGGCCCAGTGGTTAATTATTAGTGTTGCTCCTATTGTTTGTTTTATTTTTGTATTTGGTCCTTGTTTTGTTGTGCAGTACTTAGTGTCATTTCTAGTTTTGCAATCATCTCGCTGGGGAAGAGAGAGATGGTTGCTTAAAAATTTCTTTTTATGTCATGGGACTGTTAGTGCTATGTGTCTCTTCCTCGCGGTGCAATGGGTTGGTCTGCAGTGTGTGATTGTGGTATTTCCTGGCCATATTCTACCGACTTTTTTCATGCGATTTTGAACAGTTGAAATATAAAAAGTCCACACTGTGAGTAACATCAGCAGGGCTCTACTGCTAGCTAGCAGAATAAATGTTTAACCATGGCTATCCTGCTCCCCATATCTAAAGTAAATCGAGCACATATGCGATGCGATTGTCAGGAATAATTTAATTACTTGTGTGTGCGCATTGTCCGTTCACTTTTGAAGATGTAGAAGATAGAAGTTGGATGTTTGTTTTTTTTATTTTATGAATAATAAAATAACAGACTGACTTACCTTTGAAAATGATTCATGTTTCATTAATCCATGTTACTAAATGGAATACATTTGACAAATTGCTATTCTGTTATCCGTATTGATTTGTTTGAAAAATGGTAAATTTGCGACTTTCGTTTTTTTGAAGTTTTCAACTCAAACTTCAATATTTTAAATAGTCTTAGTCAGTTTTCTCTGAAAATAGCCCGGATGCATTACCGGAAAACATTGTTCTAATTTATTCCAAATATATTTTAATTCGAAATTCTAGTTTTCAAGAAAATGCCAAAACAAAAGTGTATGCGCTAGAAGATTCCTTAGGTGTAGAGTTGTGGAATTCATAAAATGGCTTCGACTGATATACAAGAGGTGTTTCGAGTTTATTTGAACAAATTTGAAAATGCCGTTACTCAATTATTTCTCGTTATATTTGGTAGGGTCCATGCTTGATGAGTGTAGAGTTACGTAGTTGGTCACGTTATGTTACTTTATTCACCTGATTGGACAAATACAGGGTTTTCTGTCATACTTCTTACTGTACATCTGTTTCGTCACCCTACTCTTATTGAGTACGGACTATAATAATTGATTTCCATCGGTTAGACTGATCTCCAGGAATACGCGGTCATCAAGAAAACAGTTGTCTTTTATTTTCTGGTTTGAAACAGTCTATAAAGATGAGTAGTCAAATTTTAAGCGTTTAAAAATGCTGTCTGAAGCGAAATGTACTAAATCTTTCTCGAACAATTTCTCTAAGAGATATGAAGTTTTTCTCTTTGAACCTTTAATTTATTGTACATAAATAATTAAATTGTTTTCTGTTAGAAAATAAAGCATTCCAATTGAATATTTACTTTTTGGAAGCATCTTAAACATCAAAGTCAAAGTCAATACCAGCGACACGTCCGTTATTTTATGAGAAAGCAAAATTTGTTTGTTTTATTTATGTGCAGCCGCAAAAAAAATGAAATTCACATCTGTTCAAATACATATAACATGTCTCGTAGTATCAAAATACAAGCGTTTAGAGAAGTTAGGTTAAGCCATATTTATCCCCCCTTTGCCCTTGGTTTGAACATCATTAAGTATGTTTTAAATAATATATATGTATGTCCATTGATAGTCATGAAATGTATTCCAGAAATCACAGCCTGGAAATTTGACTTTTTCACAAGAGTTTACGCCTTAACAGGACAACTCCTTTTCGTACAAATGCGATAAAACATTTTGTGACTCTGGGATGAATAAGAATGTGAAAGATGCGTGATCATGATTTGTGGTGTTGTTAATTGCACGACCCTTGGGTCTGCACTATAATTACTATGTGAGTCTGCCCGCCAGTCCGTCCATCCCCAGTTAGTGAAAATCCTCATAACTCTTGAACCTTATGAGATATTTGGATAAAATGTTAGATACTTATTTATTTTAATATTGTCCAGCACTGGTATACAAAACGGTGATGAGGCTTTGTCGAGATTTTTTTTTTTTTTGCAAAGCCTAGTCACTGATGTGCATACCTGTGTCTCAATAATGTTAAAATGTATTAGAACATGCAATATTGCATGACCCTTGGGTATGCACTATGATCACTATTAGAGTCCATCCATTCGTCCATCTGTCCGTCCGTCCGTCCGTCCCTTACCAGTAAGTGATTATCCTCATAACTCTTGAACCTTATGGGATATTTGGATCAAAATTTTGCATACTTATTTATTTTAATATTGTCAAGCCACTGGTATGCAAAACGGTGACTGGGCTTTGCAGAGAATCAACCCGAGAAAAATCGCGTCAAAAATGACCTCATTGTCTTTACCGTTTCGTACCATTGTACAATGATTTCATGTCAATGAGTAGTTTTAAATCCATGGCTGGAGGTCCCGCATTTTCGTGACTTTTGGCATCTTCATGTTTTATCGGGATTTAGTGAACGATACCTATCCAGAGGACATTGCCAGCCGTGTTATTATACAGATATTGCTCTTTAGCAACAATGCATAAAATGTGCCCTTGTGAGAAAGAACCAGGGGTGGATCCAGGATTTCTGGGAGGGGGGGTGCAGATCTATAAAGGTGGAGGGTGTTCACTTTGCTGATTTCTATCTTATTTTGCTTAAATATCCCATGAAAATGAAAAAAATTGGTCTCACTGAGACCAAATTATTTCATTTTCATAGGATTTTTTAAAACGGGATGGGATTCAAGCGAACCCCCTGAGCCCCGTTTAGATCCGCCACTGTAAAGAACATGTTTAAATGCATAATCATTATCTCATTTTGCTTAAATATCACATGAAAATGAAATTATTTCGTTTTCACCCCTGAACCCCTTCTGGATCTGCCACTGTAAAGGACGTGCTTAAATGCATAATAATTATAACATTAATTTAAATGCATCTAATTTATATACTTGTGTCAAAATATGAAAATCTTTGCCTTAACAGACTTCCAGATAAGAGTGCTTAACTGAAAATTATTTTTCTTATTTCTCAACATAAATTTTGTTGTGAGTAGTCAAAAGAACCGTCTCATTGAGTACCCAAAACATATGTTTAAATTGGTGGATTATAGTATGACAATTTTACGCAAAAAAATACTTAATTTGGTAAAAGTATCTGTTATGTCCCGGTATATTCACAGGAAAACAACTAAGTTATTCTATTTTACAGAGGAGTTCGACCTTAGTTAAAAATAAGGGCTTCCCAAAAAAAGTTTTCTTACACGGTGTGCATTTACATCCCCATGCTAAGTGTCGTTCGTTTGAGTACAGATTAAAGTTGTTTTGTTTTGTTTTTAAAAAAGAAAAACGGGGTCACTTAAAACCTGGACGCACGGTAGGACTACAAGACCCATGTTTGTTTCGGCTATAGTTACATGTTGATATTTAAACATGTATTTACTTATACATCTTATTTCAAATTGAATTTATTAAACATGCGAGAACCAAATGGAAGAATCCATTAGTATGAAAGGGTTATGTAATATATACCATGGTTGCCCACCTGCACGAAGATTATCTCACGTTTCGGTGGACAAACCCTGTTTTGACTATTTAATTGTAGACTTTGCACATTACGAAATTTTTCGTGTAGAAGTTGGTGAGAGTGGTATTCAATATTGCATTAAGCTCTAGTCGTTATTTGAGTTTTCACATGACACGCGGATCAAATAGCATTTGCATTGTAATTTGAAATATACATGTAATTTAGTCGTTGTATGGAGAAAAATAAAAATAAAACATACCAGCTTGAACTCGACATGCTGAATTTGTCGTACATTTATTTTGGTGTTTATCCCTAGCACATATACCTCTCTGAATAATGAGGATAAACGGCTTAGTTGTCACCGTCTTTTGAGCCAAGACATGCGAAAACGACCCATGTACTGTGAACGGATACATTGGCCAGCAAGGGCAACTTTTGTCGTCCGCTAAAAACCTTTGCAAACAATTTGGGCCCAGATCAGGCCCGACGGGCGGGCCTGATCTGGATCCAAACTGTTTGAGACTTTTGATATTCCTGGAAGATTCTTTTGAAAAAAAAATAAGCAGATGTAAAAAAACAACATGCAAATTTACCAGGTACGCAGAAACTCGCTTGTTCGTATTTTTATAACAGAGATGCAAAACAGGCAGCTGCATAATTTGTAGGTCCTAGAGGCAAACGAGAAGTCGAGAAGTCTACGCCCAGGCCGGAATAGTCCGCGTAAATTTTTCGCGCTGTGGTAGGTTTAATGTCCAATTTTTAAGGAGGCTGTCTTGAAAACCATTGTCATTGTACAGGTAAGGTGTAAATTATATAGGCCTATATGAGGTGTGGCGCGCGAAAAAGGGGATGAAATGAAAAATGACACAAAGCAACGAATAATATCCTAGCAGTTAAGTACTAACTCACTTTTAACTGTTTGCATTGACCAGACTGTGGAAGTAAAAGGTTTTAACTACTCATTCGCTTTTCGCGCAGAAGATTTTTTCTACCATTGACAAGGTTAGTTTTTGCTTGCACCGCCTGTTTAATGCACCTAACCGTAACGTATAGCTTACAAAATAGGTCACTCCGTATGCTGCACCTCATGAGCGCGCATTGGGACTTGTACACTTTAGTACAGACTGGATAAGAGGGGCGTGGCCTTATCCTATTGCATGCAAACGGCTTTTCCTAGACGACGGTTCGCGTGGAATTTAAAGCTATTGTTTTCCGTTAAAAGCAAGAAAAGTGTATCTGTTGCATTGAGCAAGACATTTTATCCTCTGCTTAATACTGAAAGCAGGGAAATGACCGACATGACTGAAACATTTGACTGGGACGCAATGCATCAACAGAAACCAATAAAATAAAGTTTCCTTTTAAAAGGAAGGCCTCCCAGGTTTGAAAGTGAAATGGCATCACACTTTATGCCTTCCTGTATGTCGCGAATGACGCTGCCAATATGTCAAACAACATAGAGGGAAGCACTGCTACTCCTTTAAAAGCTATGTTATTGCGGGTTTTTTTTTTATTTTAACCCTATGAGGACTGGAAACCCCATTAACGGGTTTGAAGACCTAGATGAAATGCCGCATAATACATAATGCGGCATTTCACCAGGGTCTGCAATGTTTGCTTAGACAAAATAAATATTTAGAGAAATATTCAGGAAATTATAACATTTGACCCCTCAATATATACAATGGACCATCCTGGCTTTATTGTTTGTAGCTGTATGGAAAAGTACATTGGTCTAAAGATGTTAAAAACAAAACTTACCGCCCATTTTCAAATTGATGATTTGTTTCCCCCATCGCTGAAAGCCGCAAACTGAAAAACTGTCAGTCTTCAAGCATATCACGTGACACGAAGAAAATTATTATCATTCATATTTCTCAAAAGCTATTGAGTCGAGACTTCAGAAAAGGACGGCATGACATAAAATGCGGAAAGCCAAAAAATCCGCAGATTTAATCACAAAATGATCTTTTTAGAGGAACAAGTAAAAAGTTGACATATATATAGAACTGCACCTATTAGAAAATGTCTCGTTTATGGGTATTGACAAGCTTTTCCGTGCCTTCAAACTTCGGATTTTACAACCTTTTGGTTATTTTATTACTAGTCTCTAGTTATGAATAAGTCACATCATCTGGACACGGTGGAATTATTCACCAAAACAAATGATAAAATTTTTAATTGCTAAAGCCATTTGGAATGTCCGAGTTTTCGCGGTAGTCAAGAGTCCATTCAAATCCGTCACGCGCATGATAACAAGTTTCGATGTAACTGTTTGTGACAACAGCTCCTAAAACGGCAAGTTAGTGTGTTTCTATCACTAAGAATATTAACTAGAATTTTTTTTCATGAAACCATTAATTGTCGAAAAGATTTATGTGGTGAATCGCATAAAACAATGCAGTTTTTCACATTAATTTATCATGTAATATTTAAAGCAAAAAAAACACACTTAAATATTATTCCAGTTATATGATTTACAGAAAAAGTAAATACAATATCCGTTATTCTTCTGTTACAAATGAAAACTTGACTGATGTTTCGCTGATTGTAGTGAATATGACTTTGCAGATCGAACTTATCCTGCCAAGTTCTCAGATTCAACTCGACGTCAATTGCTTTAAAGATCAAACTCCTGTTCTCAGATTCAACTCGACGTCAATTATTGTTCCTAACTACGACGTAACCTCTCCGGTATTCATTGAACCTAATGTTCCCTATAATTAGGGGATAACTGTATTCAAAATTTTCATTTGGGGAGGTATATCGCCGGATATACGGTCGGAAATTTAGTTTTACGGCGACGCGTAAGCGGAGCCGTAAAACGTGATTTCCGAACGTATAACCGACGATATACCTCCCCAAATGAAAATTTTGAATATGGTTATACCCATTCTAATGCACTATTAACATTTTCCCTTCAAAAAGACAGTGAAAATGTATATTATTGCGCCTATACGTCCAGCGACGTCAGCTGCATAAAACCGCTTGCCAGCTGCATATATTCACTTGTCAACCAATGAAAAGCGACGTTACGTAATAACGTCGGGTTTCCGACAGTATATCGCAGGATATACTGTCGCAAATTTATGACGTTATCCAATCAGACGTCGCGTTGCATTTGCAAGTGCATTAGAATATTCACTACAATCAGCGAAACATCCGTTAAGTTTTCATTTGTAACAGAAGAATAACGGATATTTACGGTCGGCCGTGGCCGGCCGTATATATAAACTTTGTGCTAAAAATACATCAAATTCAGGTTTTGACCGAACCTTTATGCCGTGCTCAGGCTAGTTTTTATGCGCTGCCGAACAACGAGCGGGGTACCAAATATCGTGGGTTAACCTACAGCGCGAGGCAGAACTGTCCGTGAATCTGTAGGCAAACTCGTTTTCGAATTTGATCTGTTAGCATAGCCGTCGTGCGGTCCATTGAAACACCCATTACCACCCAAAACCATCGCAAACCCCACCAAAGCATCACCGTACATATAATGCGCTAAATTTCTTTTTTGGAAACCTACGGCCTCGAAATACCCCAAACCTACCCAAAACACCCCAAACCACCCAAAAACACCACAAACACCACCAAACCATCACCGTACATATAATGCGCTAAATTTCTTTTTTGGAAACCTACGGCCTCGAAATACCCCAAACCACCCCAAACCACCCCAAACACCACCAAACCATTCATTACCGTACATAAAAATGCGCGAAAATATTTTTAGGACACTCACCACGGCCTCTTCGTGGAGGGTAGGGGCACGTGCCCCCAGCCTCACCCCCAGTCCGGCACTGGCATTGTGCAATAATACATACAGTGATAGAGCTAAACGACCGCCAGCTTTTTTGAAAAGCTAATACTTGTGTATTTACTGTTTCTGTAAATCATATAACTGGATCAATATTTAAGTGCTTCTTAAGAGCTCCGACAAATGATCTCGCCATCCTTTTAACCAGGTAGCCTACTCTATCAAATAGTTTTCGAGATATCTTCATTACAAGTTTTCGCTGTCCGAATTTGTAAAGGGCAATAACTCGAAAAAATGCAAAGGGCTAAAAATTAAAAAAAACACCAGGTAATCTACTCATTATCCTTTATCAGCTGTCCAAGTTTTAAGCTCCTAGCTGTAATAGTTTTTGAGATATCCAGTTTTCTATGTCAAAATTTGCAAAGGGCAAACACACGAAAATAATAACTCATTTAACTTTTACCAGGTAATCTAATCATTATCCTCTATCAGCTGACCAAGTTTCTCCTAGCTTTAATAGTTATTGAGATAGTTTGATTACGCAATTTCACTATGACCTTTTAAAAGGGATCTAACTCCACAAAGGGAGATAATCCAGACTTAATAAATACGGGTCAGTTATCTTTTATCCATATATGAAATTTCAAAACCTTATCTTAATTTTTGACTGGAAAGACGGACGGACAAGCCAAAAGCAATATTCCCCTTCAACTTTTCCAAATTTGGGGGCACAACAATAGCTCAATTGTATAATTAACAACACAATTTGCCGTACTTTATTTTAGTCACATCACCTGTGAAATGGTCAAAAGGAGCCTACCGTTAAAAAGCAAAGAAAATTAATACAGAGAGGTTTGCTCTGACTTAAAACTTGCCCATGAATGCTGATGAAATGCTATCTTTTGTGTCGACTATTTCGCCACAGTAAATGGAGCCAACTACCATGAAATGACAACGAATGACCTCAAGACCAGATAAGTTCTGATATAAATCGTATATGATTTTAAGATGGGATATATATCAATTATTATCTCAAGATCTGATATGAATCACGAATTATCTCAAAATCTGATATTAATCACGAATCATCTCAAGATCTGATATGAACCACAAATGGTCTTTATGTCTGAAAAAGATCCACAAAAGACTTTATGTCTGATATGCATCATAAATGACGTCAATATGATGACCTCAAGATTTGATATCAATCACCAATGACCTCAATATCTGATATGAATCACTAATAACCTCAATGTCTGATATGAATCACTAATAACCTCAATGTCTGATATGAATCACCAATGACCTCAATATCTGATATGAATCACTAATAACCTCAGTGTCTGATATGAATCACCAATTACCTCAATATCTGATATGAATCACCAATGACCTCAATATCTGATATGAATCACCAAAGACCTCAATATCTGATATGAATCACCAATGACCTCAAGATCTGATATGAATCACTAATGACCTCAAGATCTGACATGAATCACCAATGGTCCACAAGATCAGATATGAATCACTAATGACCTCAAGATCTGATCTGGTATGAATAATCAATGACCTCAAGATCTGATTTGAATCACTAATGACCTCAGGATCTGATCTGATATGAATCACCAATGACCTCAAGATCTGATATGAAACACCAATGACCTCAAGAGCTGATATGAAACACCAATGACCTCAAGAGCTGATATGAATCACCATTGACCTCAAGATCAGATTTGAATCACTAATGACCTCAAGGTATAATATGAATCAACAATGACTTTAAGATCTGATATGAATCACTAATGACATCAAGATCTGATTTGAATCACTAATGACCTCTAGATCTAATATGAATCACTAATGACCTCAAGATCTGATATGAATCACTAATGACCTCTAGATCTAATTTGAGTCACCAATGCCTTTAAGATCTGATATGAGAGTATGGATGGGGTTTAATGATTATTGAATAATGGCTTTTTTATAAGGATTAGAGAATAAATAGCCAAAAAGTAATGATTATGGAATAATGAGGGTCCCAAAAAATAAAGATTATTTCTCTTTATTAAAGAAGAGCAAACAAAAAGAATATTAAAAGAATAAAGATTAAACTAAATATGACACAAACATTAAAAACTTGGAGTGCAAGGAGAAACGAATCAATCCTAGTTGTGTGAGATGAAAAACAATAGTAGGGATAACCGTTAGGGGTATAAAATCTAATAAGATGAAAAATATATAATATAAGATCTCAACATTTTAATATATAATGGAATTCTTTTTTATTGTTAAGCGAAAAAATAAATGAGCGTGAATGCTGGAATAAATTTTATTGATTAGAGAATAGCAGACCACCCCACCCCATCCAGACTCCTTTATTTGAATCACGAATTATCTCAATATCTGGGTGGGTGTGTGTGTCAGAAGTTTTGTGTTCGTTTGTCTGATTGTGCATTTGTCTGTATGTGTATGTCTGTGTGTATATGTTAGTATGTGCATGTGTCTTTTATGTGCGCGCATCTGACTGCATGTGTGTGACTGCCTGTCCGTGTCTCTCGGTCTGATTATCCAAACTTAAGTTCACTTCAAATTTCGACTCCAAAATACAACTCCAAAAATCCACTCCAAAAAACACTTAAAAAAAACACTCCTAAAACCCACTCCAAAAATTTTGCGACGGTAAATCTTTCACGACTATTTAACAATTAATTTGTTGGCATTTGTCAAAGATTTTTTACTTTTTAAAATAAGAACATTAACAGTGATTCCTAGTAAAATGAATAACCGCTGAAAAATTCAATGCCGTACATCAGTAGTACAAAGTTTGCACCTAAAGTTCATTCTTAAAGCCGAATTCCGATGAGATAAATCTGCTCTTAGCGCCTATTTTTATTTTACTACAGAGTCCGATTGTGTCAAAACGTTTGATTCAGATTCATCTTAAATCATGGCAGTCAGTAACATCTTCAAGCAAGGCTAATGTTCCTGTGGAACATTTCATTTTGATGTGAATAGTGTTTGTTACCTTTACTCGGATTTAGCCAGTGCAAGACGAACGGGACATTTTCAAATAAAATGAATTGTAGCGAGTAGTAATGGGTGCCACTATGGCCCCATTTTTTTAAGCCTGAAAAGAACTTAGAATTTTTCAGGCTAAAAAATGGGGCTATAGATGGCTACCCTGGTAAGCTTGAGTGACTAGCTGTGAATAACTTAGTTTATTTTGGGGGAAATTCTGGTTGGACCTATAATTGTGATAGTTTCCTGGGCTATTGGGGAAATAACTTAGTCTATTTTTGACTGCTTTGTAATAGTTTCCTGGGCTATTGGGAATAACTTAGTTTATTTTTGAGGACTGATCTGATTTGGGTTGTGATTGTAATAGTTTTCTGGTCATATCCACTGGTAGGCTTGTGATTATGATAGTTTCCTGGACTACTGGGGAATAACTTAGTTTATTTTTGAGGTCTATTCTGGTTGGGTCTATGATTTTGATAGTTTCCTGGTCGCATCGCTGTAAAGATCTGATTGTGACAAATTCCTACCTGATCTTCTCTCGTGGTAGGCATATTGTGGTTATCTTTTTATAAAGACTAACTTTACTCGCATCACAAACAGCAGGGTTTCTAATTTGCATATCGTACATCTAGTACGTTGCGATAGCGTATTATATTTTAAGTAAGGAATTTGGGTTCATGAAGTTCTATGTATCTTATAGTCTCTTTAGAAAAATAACTTAGATATTCAAGGCTAATATCTGTAGCTTAGAAATATTACATTTAACACACTTTTTCGCTTCTCACGAATTTCAATGATAAGTTACGTCATATAGATTATACATGACGTCATTGAAAAGCAAGTAGTATCTTCTAAAAGCGACAACAAGTATAACTTTTCGAAACAATAACTTGGTCATTTTAAGAGTAAAGGTGTGTACTTAGATATGATGTCTACTTGAAAGTTTCTAAGGATTATACTTTTTCAGGTTCTTGCATGGAGTCGTATTTGATAGCTAGTATCAATCTTATGATTAAGTTAGAGCGTCTGTTATTATCTTAGATAATCATCATTGACATGTAATAGTATTGGGGTTTAATGGTTAGATGTTGATGAAAGTGCCCATATCGCTTGAGATGTGGATGCAATGTGAACCTTCGCACGTAAAATGTGGATGTAATGTGGGATCCACCACATCTCCACATTTTGAATGTGGATGTAATGTGGAGCAATGTGGATGTATTGTGGAGCAATGTGGATTTCCACATTTCAAATGTGAATAAATGCAGATATATTGTGGGTCAGCATAATGGAGAGTTACGTTAATTCTTGGATAAATTCGAAATCAATGTGGACCGCCACACTAAAAATGTGGATCCACCACATCTCCACATCTTGACAATGTGGATCCACCACATCTCCACAATGTGGAGTTTCCACACCTACACATTTGACAATTTGACTTATACCCTCTCTTCAATCAATACTATTTTCTCTCAATCTCTCAAGTTGATAGTAGCATGGTACAATCGCTATTGCAGCTTTCAGAGAGATGGTTCTATCATATTTGGATTGTTGGCAGGATGATAATTGCTTCACATGAGGCAAATTTGGATTGATGCCTTTAAGTCTTCTATCCTATTCTTCCTTTCAATTTTATTGTCTCTGGGAGGATCCTGAATTTACTGAAATATTGTTGACTGGGACATTACTCCATCTAAAATCTCTAAAAAAATAACTTCTGATAATCTACATCTATGCTTCAAGCACCATCTGCCACCTTTGATGGTCAATAAAAAATGTTTAGCCCCTGCATTATTAATTATTCAACTCTTTACACTGTGAATTTTCCACATTTACATGTTTGACAATTTGATGAATATGCCTAAGTTCAGGCATGTATGCTTAAAACTTTGACTATACATCTTCACATAGTTGATATTTCAGATCTGCATTACATACAAAGTTTGCATGATATATATTCCATCTTCATATGATTAATATGAGAGTAGCCAATATATATATATGACGTTAAGCAAAGTCTAATTGTCATTATATTTCTATCAAGTGTGGTGGTTGTTTCACATATGAGATCATGGATGAATTTTATCTGAGCTTACTGAGTGATAGTTCTATGGATATTTTCCCTAAAAATAAACAGTTCTCATTTACCACAAAGCTAAATCATCCTATTCAAGTCCAGAAAGAACAATGGGTTGTAGCGTTGGTAGAAATTATGACTCCTTCAGAAATATATAACATTTCACATAATAGCAATTATTTTTATATTCACTTCTACGATGAGAATCTTTTGGAAAGACTGGGAAAAAGTAAAATGAATACTGTATGCATGAAAGATGGAAGTTGTCCTGAAATGAAATTGTTTATCCCAGCAGGAAACTGTAATTCGCCTCAGCACTTAGTAGAGCAAATTCAGAGTGCAATTGAAGAAAAATGTGGAGCTATTCTACGTCAAATCCACAGTATGATCACATTAAGTTATAAGAAATCAGGTAATCGTGTAAACTTACATGTTGAAAATCCAAATAGAGTTCAAATAAGATTTTCAAAGTCACTTGGCGAAATACTTGGATTGAATCCTGATCTTTCAAATAAACTGATTGGGAATGATTACCAGGCTTTTACATATGCTGTTGATTTGAACATGACCCACCATCAGATGTTGGTTTATTCCGATGTTGCAGATTACACTTACGTTGGAAATATAACAGCTCCTATACTTAGAATTGTTTCTTATAAACAGTCAAAATCTAGCACTCAATCGCATCAAGAATTTGTGAATTTGCATTATGTACCTTTGGCAAAATCTTATATTGATCAGGTTCATATTGATATCAAAGATGAAATTGGCAGGTCTGTCCCTTTTGTTGGTGGGAAAAACTTTAGTAAAATTACATTTCAAGGGTATAAAAAGCTGATCAAATTTGCTATCAGTATAAATATGACGGTTCTGGTTGACACTTCTTATTGTTCTTCGAACGCTACAAGAAGAAGAATGGATCTCTCAGCAAGACAGAAAAATACAAGCTGCAATGATGATATGAAAACACCTGCATCTAAAAGATCAACTAAATATCAAATGAGCTATGGACAAATTCGATATCTGATGAAAAGACTGAGTACAGCGTTGGATAGTAAACTCAAGCAAGGAAGACCACCAAAGTACTGTAGAATGTGCCATATAGAACTTCGTAAGCTGATAGGAAACCAACTAGAAAGAATGCCATTAGAGAAGAAATATATGAAGGGAAGAAATATTATGGAGCAAAGATGTGATAAAAGAAAGAATTTTTCTTCTGCAAAAGAGAGCAGCAAAACAAGAAAATGCAGTCCTCTCTCAAGTGTTGCAGCAAAAGAACTACATGCAAATAATAAGACAGAGTAGAAAATGTCATATTTTTGTGAGAAATATTGACAAAACTGTGGGTTTGTATGTCACTACAAGTGTAAAAGGATACAATCAAGGAGAAGCTGTTCATTAACCAAAACGATTTCAATGGGTCAACATCAGTGTCCAAAGTGTGTACAACAGTTCGCAAGATCAGACAGTTTGAGACGACATCTGACAAGTGGTATCTGCAGTGAAGGAAACTATTATAATCACAAGCCTACCAGTGGATATGACCAGAAAACTATTACAATCACAACCCAAATCAGATCAGTCCTCAAAAATAAACTAAGTTATTCCCAATAGCCCAGGAAACTATTACAAAGCAGTCAAAAATAGACTAAGTTATTTCCCCAATAGCCCAGGAAACTATCACAATTATAGGTCCAACCAGAATTTCCCCCAAAATAAACTAAGTTATTCACAGCTAGTCACTCAAGCTTACCAGGGTAGCCATCTATGGCCCCATTTTTTAGCCTGAAAAATTCTAAGTTCTTTTCAGGCTTAAAAAAAATGGGGGCATAGTGGCACCCATTACTACTGTAGCGTCTTGGCAAAGCCTTGGTGTATTTATATGGCAGAGTTTTACTTTTTGAACTACCATAAAAATGTCAAGTGCGGATCCAGAGGGGGAACAGGGGGTCCAGACCCCCTGGAAAATCACAAGTTATATGGGTTTCTATAGGGAATAAGCAATTGGACCCCCCCCCCCCCCCCCCCCCCCCCCGGAAAGTTTTGGAGCCCTGAGGAACCTGTAAAAATGATAGTTTTCTTTGAAATTAACCATTTGACTTCTGTAAAATAAGCTGAGGACCAAAAACAAGTTCTCAGAGCTTTTTTGTCAGATTGACCTGGACACCCCCCCCCCCTCCCAACGAAAATTCCTGGATCAGCGAATGAATGTTATGTTTTCTTTCATTCTATTCAGCCACACATAGATTATTTATTATCTAAACTTAATATCCTAGAAGAGCGACACTTATTTATTAAAAAAGATAAGAGACAACAACTAATATTTTGTTTGCAGTGGCATGCGCAGACAAGAGCGTATCTAACTTTAATAAATATAGAGTAACAATCAATCTCACGTCTTCCAATCTGATGAGGTTCTCTTATATCCACTGTATAGAAGTAAGTGGGAAGTTCATCGTCTCTTCACACAAACACTTGAATTCTTTAAGAATTAAGCTCCAAGAGCAATCCACAGTCCAGAACCCATCACTAACACAGAACAATAACACTCAGAAAACCACTCTCTCTAGATATAAGTAGTGATGTCTGAAAAAGACTGAAAAACAACAAAGTCAAAAACATGCCACAATAGCACACTAATGAGAAAGCCCAAAAGGTCTCCATTTTAAGGACAGCTTTAAAACTTTAATAATCGTACTATAGCAATAAACTGAATTAATTGAAATATATGACATATGGAATTAGTGTATATCATGATCAGATACCGTAGCTCAGAACGGTATCTTAACTTGGTCTACCCTGATTTCTAAATAACCACATCTTGATATTCAGTTTTCTTACTTTATTTTTGTATAACCGAAGGATTCGATCAATTTATATTACAGGGAGATGATAATCAAAATCTCTTATTTTAAAAACTTTTCTATGCGTTCTTCATGAATTTAAATTTGAATTTAATTCTATGTATGTAATTATTGTAAACCATGAACAGACACCGTAGCACGGTGCGATGTCTTAACTTGGCCTACTCTGCTTTCTAGATACATTTGAATCTTCAACCATAAACGTGTAAAATCCCTAATAAAGGAAATCAATTTAATGCACGATTTACCCTAACCAGTGGGCGGGAGGGGTGGGGAAGAAATCACACAGACGCTCTAAGTATCTGCCTTGCCTCGATTGACCTTTTCGTACCATTCAAAACCTATATCATATATACCTGACGAGCTTCAATTTCACGTGAAGCATGATTCACTAACCTTTATAAAACTTTATATATCCTAAAATAGCCTTACAGCACGTACTTGTACCGTACATATACTATAGAAGACGAATACGTGTTCAATCTCTACCGTACAAAGAACTCAGGATAATATTCGTACCCTATAATGATTATATTTATGTGTTCGTTTATAAGTTGGCTTCAGCGTATTTATGCAAAGCGTATGAGGGTCAACGTCTATTATTCTTTGTTTGAGCAGTTTATCTGCCCATCTTGAGAAACTTGAAAGAATTAACCAAATGAGCCGCGGCATGAGATTTCCAACAATTTGACATTTTGACAAGTATAGACTCAACGAGCCTCTGCAGCCTCCTTTTAAGCTTAGAAACTCCGAATGGTGTTCAGTCAGTAGTTTAACAATCATGGAATATTCAATCGACTAGCAAAGGCTCTGATCAGACTGCGCGTATGCGCAGGCTGATCTGAGGCTTTGCTGGTCGCACATACCACATTGTTTGAAATCTCATACACTGGCTCAGATAATTTGTCACATGGGTCGGTGGCTATTTTAGTATTTCTGATACTTTAAGTGTAAATGGTAATAAATGTACACCCTTGGGTTCAGATTTGTCTACACAACTTCTAAAAATTTATATTGTTCCATTAAAAAATAGCGTTTTTATTTCATTGAAATAGAATATGACCTGATTTTGGGCATAAACTGATGTAATTCGATTCCGTTTATAAAGGGTAATTACTATGCATCTCGGGTTGTCTTTCGTACTCCAGGCCAGCCTGAATTCAGTTTCAAACTCAAAATAAAGCCAATCAGTGTGCTTTACTTTGAGTTTGAGAATGAACTCAAGTTTTATAACCTCGGGGCCTGGTGTGTTTTTAAGCTGTTGTTGTTGTTGTTGTTGTTGTCGTCGTCGTCGTCGTCGTCGTCGTCGTTGTTGTGTGTGTGTGTGTGTGTGTGTGTGTGTGTGTGTGTGTGTGTGTGTGTGTGTGTGATTTTTTTTTGTTCTTTTAGTCATCGACTTATTTTACAGATGGGATTCAAATTCTTCTTGAGGGGAGTCCGCACTAGTATCCCTAAGGAAACCTATATAGCCACTTGTGATTTTCCAGTGGGAGGAGGGGGCGGGAACTGGATCTGCTCATGGAAAATAAGTGCAAAAGGGATGAAATTTGAGGATGCTTACGTTTTCTTGAATTAAACGGTATTAAAGCTGCATAGTCTGTAACTTTTGATCTTCTAATTTTTAAAAATAATGTTTTTATTTTTCAAGAACGCAGCAAAAATACTCAAATTCTGGTAAACATTTTACCATTTTCGTAAATCTTAACAAGTTATCACTATCAAAACAACTGCATTTATGTTAATATTCAACCGTCTATAATTATTGGAGGGACGCAAATAATTACCAACAAGAGAAAAATACACCTATTTGATAAGATAGTTCACTTTTCCATGCAGTTTTCAGCTGTACTGAACATTTTATTGTGAAAACATAGCTTAATTCTACTTTTACAAATAATTTAAAAAGAAAATAATTTTTTTCGAAAAATGTTCATAGTTACAGAGTATGCAGCTTTAACTCCACCTCCAGATATTTACGAGGGTCAGTCAAAAATAACTGAGAGTTGATACATATCTCCTACGTAGGATTACGTACACTAGTCAATTTTGGCACATGCATGCAATGAACTGTCCTGCGTCAAACTATGCAAAATACAAGACCATGCAATGTATAGTTTGGTGTTGCTTAGCAACCGAAGAATGTGAAATAACGTCATGCGTTCACGCTGAAATATAGCGTTGCCATGGAAACACTATACAAACTATAAGTTACATCACCTTATGCATTTGTTGCAAATAAATGTTTTGAATGTATTTTGTTAAATGCAACAAGTGAGATTGAGGCGTTTGAATTTTATAAAATAAATAAAAGGAAAATTAGCTAAATTTTCTGAAAATTTCACCCAAAAATATACCCCACCCACCAGTAACGGCTCATTCTAGAGCAATATTATCAACTAAGTATCATATCATATGACCATTTAATTGTGTTTAGTAATTGGTTTTAATATCTGAATGTATGACATGAATATTTCCAGTAATAAACGGTTGCCATAGCAACAAAATCTGGTGTTTTTGTTAAAAATGGAATTTCCACCTCTTTTGGTTGCTAGGCAACGAACAACGCATGTATTGCATTTACTTTCTATTTCATTTCTTCAAAACATAGCTAACATATTGTTCAATATAATTGGTGAGATAAAAGGTCCGTTATTATACTTTTTTAGATTTGAAATGATTTTAAATTCATGGCACTTAGTCAGAAGTGTCGTCAGAGCGAACGCACATCGCTGAGAGACGGTCTTCGGTTGCCTGGCAACAGCACATTGAAGATAATTAGACGTCAACTTCTATATGCAATGAAGCCTGATGGTTCATTCTATATGTGTATTAAGTTTCAGTAAAAAGTGCTTACCCAGTAAAAAGATATTAACCAACTCTCAGTTATTTTTGACTGACCCACGTAGATGACTTACTTAATATTGAGAAATGGTAGGTCAGATATATCCTAGTGACCTTCAGTTCAATAAGGCGAATTCTTCTGATACTGAAGCTCCGTTTTGGACTTGAATAGATTCACCTATTGCACTGATACTACATGCACCACACTAGAAGCTCAAAAGCAGCGTTCTGGGAATCAGAAAAATAGGCGTATAAGGCCCAAACCGTCAATGATCCTTAGTGCTTTACATTCAATACATAAGAGCAAATAAGAGCAAATAATAATATAACTAGGGGAATCCAGCTAAAATAAACAAAAGCACATATATTATAACACAAAAATACATCATGTTGCAGTATTGAGACCAGCAATCCATGCTGGTGCCAATACTGCCCCATGATGTATTAACATTAAACTTAAAATGGAACAAGCAAAGCTAAACAACACAGAAAGCGCAACAATAAACATGCGATTGAACTCAGAAAGTAAGCTGGACATCCTGCAGAACAGCTACCTACATAAATTACATTTGCAGTCTTTGCCACTCGGATTGGAAATTAGAACTTTAAATTGATTGAAGCTGCTTACTTGTCTAATATATCTGGAAAGCTGTTCCACAGGACGGCAGCGGCAAATCTGAAACTTTTCTTACCGTATTTTGTTGTGCGAACTTGCGCACCTGCAAAACATTTTGATATATAAAGTTATAAGAAGAACGGCCTCTTATCCTAACCTGATCAGACAATACAGGGGAGACATATCGTTTAAGATGCGAAATGTATCCACTGTCATTGTTCTTGTTCTTGTTCTCTTAAAATGCAAGAAAGGAATGTTTGCTTCTTTTAGCTAATGCTTAGTATGAAACAGAGTAAAGATAGTGTTTTAGTTGATAAAAAAGGACTCAACCTCTTCAAGACATTCAACTGCTGATCTGCTTTTCTACAAAGATTACTGATATGCTGATCAAAATTTAGTTGGTATCTATGTCTACACTAAGCAATTTTATCACATCCTCACAATTTATTTGAGTATCAGAAACTTTTATAGTACGATTCATGGGTCCTCTTCCCAACTCCAATGGCCTGAAATGTTTCCCGGTTTGCCTGCATACAGTTTATAGGGAACCATAATAGTAGATCTTTCTTTCGGTAAAACCTGAATTAATTTATTAAAATCTGGCGAGCTAAAAGATATTGTATTGTCATCTGCATAATTATATAAAGTTCCATGTTCTATAAAGTAAAGAATAAGATTGATAAAAATGTTAAAAAGCAATGGACCTAAAATTGAACCCTGTGCAACTCCTTTCTTTATTTCCGACCAACTGCTGACAATATTATTTAGTTTAATTCGTTGCTTTCGATCTGACAAATAACTTTTTAAAAGTAGTACTGCTTCATCGGATAAGCCATATGCAGACAACTTGGATAAGAGGATTTTATGCGGTAAGCAGTCAAATGCCTTGGACAGATCCACCAAGACAGCCGCAACATATTCATTATTGTCCAAGGCTGCCCTCCAATTCTCCAACGGTCTCAACAAACCGTCTGACAGTCTTGTCCCTTCCTGAAAGCACAGAGATATTTATCGAAAATGTTTTCAAAATAAGCACTTAGTTGCTGTGATAAATCTTTTCATAAATTTTTGATGTGATCGTAAGAATGCTTACTGGACTATAATTGGTCTTATCCATAGGATCATTTTTCTTAGGAAGGGAGGTCACTTGTGCCTGCTTTATGCTATCAGGAAAGGTACTAGTTCGAACAAACAGATTTATCTGGCCTGTCAGTGGGCTCTGGAGCGCAGTTTTGGCTTATTTAAGAATTTTATAAGAAATTTTGTCTACACCAGTGGCCTTTTTACTTGTCATTTATCAATTATTTTCACCACTTTATGTTCCTCAGTTTCAGAAAAATCAAAACACAGCTCCGGATTCATATTCTCCTTGATTTACATATACTAGGGTAAATTTCCTCGTCAAAAGACACTCCTTTACCTATATCATTAGCTACATTTGTAAAAAAAAACTATTAAAAATCTCACTAACTTCTTTTTGTTTGGTAATTTATTTACTATTTTCAGTAAACAATAACCTTGCTTGGTCCACTGGTGTTCTTTTTGGATAGGTATGGCTTAATAGTTTTCCAAAATTTATCTGATTTTGTTCCACCAACACATCTTTCTTGAAAGTATGCGCTGACAGATTTCTTTTAAATTTTATTTACTAAATTTCTCTGAGCCCTGTATTTCCCCAAGTTTTACTATTACTATTCCGGAGCCTGCCTATATACTATGTTAATGAAAATAGCAAAGGCTTGTTGAAACGCAATGAGGCCCATGCGTGGATCCAGAAATTAGACTACTGAAAATCGACGATTTTTTCTTGCTAAAAACAACCAGATGTTTATCCTGCTAATAAATGTTAAAATGCCAACACCTGTTGGTATTTTGACATTTATGTGCAAGATTTTATGCTCATTTGAGTTGAGCGTGAAAAAAGTTTTATAACCTCGGAGCCTGGCCAGTGAATAATGAGGTTTTTATGTAATGATTTGAGAATAAATAGCAAAAACTTAAATTATTAGAGAATAATGAGGTCATTAAAATAATAATAATTCCATTTGCTTACCACCATGCAACTATCAGCTTAGCAAAAGCATAGTTCATGAAATCAAATTTGGTGATATTGCTGTCATGTAAATATAAACAATTTGCCGTAATTGTATTTGTAATACTGATTGGCAGTTTGGTATATTTAAAAGAGAGAAGCCAAGGGACATGATAGTTGTTTAGTGTATATTTCAAAATAAGTTTCCATTTATTTCAGTAACATATGTTGTTGGTCTATGAGGCAATTCCAATGTGCACCTACAACATATGTCCATTCAATAAATGAGTGTTGTTACCATAAAACAGGTGGCAAACTTCTCAACTACTTTTTATGTTTCAGTGTAATGAACATGTAGGAATTAACAAGTGTTTGTGTAGTTTGACATGCACATGGATGACAATAATAGATAGCCAATTTTATATCATTGACAGCTTATCTTTAGATGTTTCATTGGAATGAATTGCTAACTTGGTGGTTGCCTGGTTGTTATGAACAGGAGAATAAAATAATGAATATTAAATAATTAGTTTTAAAAGAATAAAGAATAAACCAAATACGAGCACAAAAATAAAATAAGAAGATAACAATTTTTATAGGTAATGAAATTCTTTTTTAAGGAATAAGCAAACAGGTGTGCCCTGGCTGCTGTCCGTTCGAAGGTAGTGTTCTGACTGTAGTGAACGTTATAAGGCGTGGGTTTACTTATTGCTTGTTCTTTGTTATGACTTTTCTTTTCTCGTTATGACGCCCCACCCCTACCCCATATTCGGCCTCCATATAAGAGTACGCATTTGAAAATAATGTTTTTCCATATTTCTTAACCAAATCATATATTAGGTTGTCGGTACTAAAAAAAACCCATCTTAATGAGACGGTTCTTTTTGGCACCAAATACCAAATGTTAAAATTGGTGGGTAAGAAATTACTAACAATTTTACGCTATATCATTTGCATAATCTGCACCTACATGCTGTGTGTTGGTTTTGGGATCATAACTGATTGGCGGTGCAGGTGGCGGCGGTGGTGGCAGAGGCAGTCTTCGACGTCATGGTGCAATATATGTCTTCTTGTGTTTCTTCCTCTTAGTGCAATACATGCAGATATATGTTGGTCTGTGATCTGTGTGTAACTTACAACCAGGCAACCACCAAGTTAGCATTTCATTCCAATGTAACATCTAAAGATAAGCTGCCAATGATATAAAATTGGCTATCTATTATTGTCATCCAGGTGCATGCCAAACTACACAAAAACTTGTTCATTTCTACATGCTCATTACACTGAAACATAAAAAGTAGTTGAGAAGTTTGTGGAAACAACTGTTTTATGGTGAAAAACACTCATTTATTGAATGGACATATGTCGTAGGTGCACATTGGAATTGCCTCTATGAGGCTATTCCAATGTGTACCAACAACATATGTTACTCAAATTAAGGAAACCTGTTTTGAAATATACACTAAACAAGTATCATGTCAATTGGCTTTCCTCTTTTAAACATCTCAAACTGTCAATCAGTATTAAAATACCTGTCACTATATGGCAAATAGTTGTATCCATGAACTATGCTTTTGCTAAGCTGGTAGTTGCATGGTAGTAATACGTCGTTGGTGTTTAAGCTTTGCTGTTATCTTTGATTGCGGTATTTGCTGATCATATTCACTTGGGAATGTGGTAAAGAAGCCACAGTGAAAATAACCACGCAGACAAAAATCAGACAAACAATACCAACAATTAACTGTCTGCTATACCAGCCGCCTTCATTGTCTGCTCTAATTTGACGAGTACCACCTATCGGTAGATAATGCAGCCGTCATCGTCATAGGCTGGGTACTCAACGTTCGACCATATTTTCTCTTTATATGCACTTATAGAATTACTGAAAGCAAAAAATAAAAAGCTATACTGTTGTTTTATCGACTTTCGAAAGGCATTCGACTCAGTTTGGAGAATAGGACTTTGGATGAAAATGTTAGGAAACGGCATAAATGGGAAAATATTTAATGTTATTTTCAATTTGTACAAAAACATCAAATCCTGTGTGTCACTTAATGGTAATCAATCAGTGTTTTTCAATAGCTTCCTTGGTCTAAGACAAGGCGAAAACTTATCCCCTGTCCTTTTTGCCATATTTTTGAACGACCTTGAAGAATTTCTTGTACAGCAAAACTGTTCAGGCATAAATCTTACTCTGCAGGATGACCAATTAACTGTTTATTTCAAACTGCTAGTACTTTTGTATGCAGACGATACAGTCATTTTTGGAACTGACCCTGAATCATTCCAACATAATCTAGATTGTTTTTACGAATACTCAGATCGGTGGAAACTAAATATTAATTTTGACAAAACTAAAATAATGATATTTGGCATAAGAAATACTGATCGTCTTCAATTTAAGCTTAATGAAACAGTAATAACAATATGTGACGAATTTAAATATTTAGGAGTAGTATTTTCAAAAAGCAGAAGCTTCCATAAAACAATAAAGCACAATGTCGAACACTCTAAAAAGGCCCTTCATATACTTTATAGGAAAATCAGACACTTGAACTTACCCATCGACCTGCAGATATACCTTTTTGACCATACCATTACCCCAATTTTACTTTATGGCTGTGAAGTTTGGTGCTTCCAAAATACACAATTACTAGAAACTGTGCATAACCAATTCCTAAGAAACATAACAAGTCTACGAAAAAGCACACCAATTTACATGCTCCACGCAGAATTAGGTAGACACACTTTGGATATTAATATAAAGTCAAGAGCGATTGGGTATTGGATTTCTCTTATCAACAGCCCAAATAATAAAATTTCCAAGACATTATATGATATCCTTTATAACGAAACACTGCTTGGGCGAACTAACAGTAAATGGTTGAACTACATCAAAGATATTTTAACCTCTGTAGGAAAGCCGCACCTATTCTATCAACAACAAATATTTAACCCAAACTCAACTAAAAATTTAATAGTACAAACATTAAAAGACCAACATATACAAAACTGGAACTCAAAACTACAAGAATCTAATAAGGGAAGGAATTATAGCATTTACAAAGAAGACATTATTATGGAATATTATTTGAAAAATAGCTTTAAGAGTATTTATGTACCTATCTTAAGATTCAGGACAGCCAACCATAAACTCCCTGTTGAGAAGGGTCGCTGGGAAAATATACCGTACGAAGACAGAAAATGCCAAGCATGTGACAAAAACGAAATTGGAGATGAGTTTCACTATTTATTTACTTGCCCAGCTTTTTCAAATGAAAGAACCCACCTTATAAAGCCGTACTATTACAATAGACCAAATATACTAAAACTTAAACAACTAATGCAGTCCAGAAACAAAAACACTCTCATGAACTTGTCTAAATTTCTAAAACATATCATGACTATAATAAATTAATTAGATCAACCCTATAGAGAAAATCTCAATTGCTCACACAGCGAATATCACAGAATAGATAGATAAATAAATAAATAAATAAATAAATTAATGTATGTAAATTTAAGCCATAAACACAGATTACGTAGAAACTAATAAGAGTACGTTTAAATATGCTTACTTGATATATAAATATACACACGTCCTGTGTGCACAAAAGGGCCACCTCATCGAGATAGTTCTCTTAATGAGACGGTCCTTTTGAGCACCCAAAAACTGTTCTAAGTTAATATTGATATGAATACGAACGACGAAGTTTTCGCTAAAAAATGCTGGCCTAATCCTTAGTTTCGACTGATCAACATTTACTACTAAGGAATACACGTTTGTACATATTTGAATTATTTCTAGGTCTTAGAATTATCTCCATTGTCGTTTCTCTCGATACGTTTCTAAAAGTCTCGAGTCAATCCGGGTCAGAGTAAAAAAAATACTAAAATTAGCACAATGTCTCAAATGAACTGTCTCGGTGAGACGATTCTTTTGAGGCTCTCAACGAGACGGTTCTTTTGAGCGACCAAAAAGATATTTTACGCATACAAGGTTCGCTTAGATTGTTCTAAGTCCATAGATCTAAAAACACAGATACCTCACAGCCCGATCTGCTGGGGTATGCCATGCATATCCTTACAGGTGGGGCTGTAGGTATCCAAACGCACCCGCTCCCCTGGCCGTGATAATCGCCATATGCCGAAACTATGACCGCACACAACGCCTGCAATGATTGCCGCGACTAGTGTGTATTACGACTAATGTACACTATTGCGCAAGCTTATCCAGGTGACATTGAATACTAAACCAACAAAAAAAACTCTTTTTTACTCACCTTGTTTTGCTATGAAATATCCATGAATGGTGAAACTACCTTATTTACTTTTGACCTTGTCATAGATTTGACACACTCCCGAAACTTGCTTTTCACGTGAAGTTCCGAAACTGTCATTGGTAAACATGTCAATCAACACTAAAACTATTCATAGCAAACTGACCAACCGAAAGCGGTAGGCGTGGAAAGCACGTGATACATGTCTGCTTAAAATCGCAACCGCATTATTTATTGTTGTTCTTTTTTTACATTGATTTAGATAAACAAAATTTTTCAGCGGAAAATTGTAAATATTTTTTAACCCACCAATTTTAACATATGTTTTGTGTGCTCAAAAAAACCGTCTCATTGAGACGGTTCTTTTGAGTACCCACAACATATGTTTTGGTTGAGAGGTAGGAAAAATAAATTTTCATTACGCACTCTTAACTAAAGTCCTGCTTTAATATAAAAAATAATAACAACAATACTTTTCAAAACTGTACACTCCACCCCGTACAGAGTTTGAACAACCTATCTACACTCTGAGGTCTAGGTATTCAAACTGAAATGCCATATCGGATCGCATCCACCGGAGCGCCCCGACATGACATTCCACTGTTGGATCAAACCAAATTACCAGGACACAGATACATGTTATTATGAATATGTCACCATGTATTACCTTACTGTTCTTCCTTTTTCTCATATGCTACCTGCGTGTAGCCTGAGAATGTTTTCTGAATAAAGTTTTGTACTTGTACTTGTACTTGTCAGTATTTGAAGAATGCCACCTATAGGAAGATATATATCGTCATAATGCAAAGAGAGTCTGAATCGAGTAGTTCTTATTTTGCTATTCTTGTTTGGGTTTTGTCTCTTTACTATTCACATCACCTATTATTTCGAAGTCCAATAGAACATATCGCGTCATTCTGCGTTTTCAGTTAGAACGTGTAGGGTCCAGATCCTTAAGAAAAAGCCCTAAAATGCATAGAAATGAGACCCTAAAATAGTCATATTTTGTGCAATGACCCCCCCCCCCCCCAAAAAAAAAAAAAAAAAAAAAAAATACTCCCAAAAAATCGTTTTTCTGAAAACCAAAAATATTGAAATTCAAAATTTTGAACCCAAGAAAATGGTCCGAGCCTACGTGTATATGAAAGAGCGTCTGGATGGGGGGTCTGGTATTCACTATCCATTAAAAATTTAGCCCATTATTCATCTCATTAAGATGTTGGGTCACTCATTAAAGTAAGACTAATTACGAGGGTAATCCAATAAAGAATGAGACTTTCTTCATGATCTGAAAATCTGTGTGTGCACTTAGTTAAAATTCACCATAATGATAATTTGACATCTTAGCAATTCAGGAATAGAAATAATATGTTTGTGAATGATCAGTTGCCTTAGTAACGGGATGTCTCGTGGAAGGACTTGAATATATACTATTTTTGCATACCAATGGTCATTCAAAGTCGTTTATTTTCGATCACAGAAAGAATTTAACCTCTGTATATCATTTCTTCAACTGAACAGTCTAAGTGTTGCATATCATTCTATAAAAGAAGAACCAAATATGTATATCCTTTATTTTGGTTGCCTAATTTACTCGATTTTTTTTTATAAAACACACTACTTTGCCTTGCTATGGTAACAAAGTTAGCAATGTATATCCTACAAAAGGTATGTTTATGTGCAGCTGGTTATAATTTAGGTTACATGAACAAAACCCTGTTCGCTTTTATTGCCTTTGACTAATTGATATTAACTTTTAAAAGTCAAGGGGGCAGCGAAAAATACCACATATTTCTTTGAAACTTGATTTTTAAGCTTTGTTTCCACAGTAATAGACTCCGGAGCATTACTTTTCCCTATTGGTTATAGACAGATTGCATGAGCATATACAAGTATTACTAGAAAAATAAACTATACATCTTAATTTGTTGCCATGGTGACTACTTATAGTGAGCTGTCCACGCGTATTCACCTAGTCTTCCTTTGTTGCCTAGCAACAAAAATTGAAACTGTGTAACATGTCGAATATGGTACAAGTGAATAGCAAAAAAGACGTGCTAGCTTTGAATGAGATTTCGTAAGTCTAGCATGTAAATTCATTGCGCTATAGCAAAAGTCTCATTCTTTATTGGATGAACCCCGTATTCATTAGAATTATTCATTAAAATTATTCATTAAAATACCAATATTTCTACGGACGAGGCATTGGTCAAAATAATGCTTAAAAGTATAGTTATGTTTTAAGATTCGAGCCAGCGAAGCGACCGAGGAAAACTTTTCTCTATTTTTTCGCATTAATTAAATTTTAGAGTGAAAAAGTAGGGATAGTAGGACATTTTCAAGAAAAAGTAGGGAAATGAAGGAACACAAGGAAAAGTATAGGCCTATCTGAAAAATAGCGAGTGAGTATGATCAGAAAATACCTCAATCACAAACCGCAGACAAACCCATGGTTCAGCGAGGAAGAGCCACACATAGACTGATTAATCAATTTTCTATCAAAATCAGCATGATAAAAGTTGTAACAATAAATCCACCAAAACAGAATAACTTTTACAAACTGAGAAATTAAGTGGCCTGATAAGATATCTAACTTCCAAGTTGGACTTAAATCTCTCTTGCGCCAAGGACTTTCCGAACCTGAATTCTATGGTGATCTGGTGTATAAATTGAAGAAGATTGTTGGCTCTAATAATTTTTCAGCGCAGTTCATTCAAATAATTTCCATTTATAAAACGATTAGCTATAGCATTAATGTATTGCAACAGAATGCATGCTTGGTTATCTATTGAAGAGATGGTAGGGGCCTGATTCTTTGGCTGTTTGTCTGGCCCACCTAGGTTTACCTGTTGGATTTCTTTTGCTCCGGTATTCAGTGTTGAGTTCTTATCTTTGCTTTATCTCATTTTTATATCTTGATTTATATGTTCTAGGAGATGATGCATTGATAAGTTATGGGTCTTTCATGCAAACCAAATATATATGTGTTTTGATCCACATCTGAATTAAGGGTGAGGCTGGGGCTGTGAAACCGGTTTAAGCCCCCAGTAAAATATTTTACTGACCGTTCCAATGCGGTACTTCTTTTGTGATTCTTTAAGTCTTTATGTTTTTTTTTCTGTCTTGTGTTTGTTATGACTTTGTATGCGTCTGTTTGTTTGTGCCGTGTGGTCATCTGCTGGGAAAGGGCTGACCTCTTGGCTCTCCTTAGTGGCTCGAAGCAATATACAGTTAGCCAGCACTTACCTGGATTTTCGACTCGATAAAGCGTATATAAAAATTTCGGAGATACCTCCCCGGTGTATATTGCTTCGAGTTAGAGGTGCCTAACTGTGAGTTTTTCACTTTCCAATTGGTATCCTGGGTCAGGTGCGGTACTTGACTGTGTCAGTTCCTGATCTTTGCACCCTTATAAAAACCCAATATACTGTGATCTTTAGGGCTTTAAAAATTGCAATTGTCAAATGGATGAAGGTGGTTTTTCTTATTGTTACTCAAATCATAGATTGTGAATACTTGATAATACTGCATCAATGAGGCGGTTCTAATGAGTATGTGAGTATGTGTTTGTGAGTAAAGAGACCCTTGGAATCTTTGATTCATCACACGATAATGTTATGTCGTCAATTCCCTACTATGATACATTGCACAAGTTAGAAAGTGGCCACGTGAGCCTAACATTTTTGTGTTTATCTCAGGCGGAGATCACATTTTTGCCACTGTTGGGGAGTTTATAGTTATCGGTATCGGCCTACATTTGCGGATTTTACCCAATCGGACGTTGCGGTCTATTGTGAGTAGTGTCGGTTTGTATTTTCATTTCACATCTCCATTTTCCGTCATATTTGCGCGAATTTGTCACATTTTCAACTGATTTTGTTAGTTAACGAGCCCCAACAGTGTAAGTTTTGAATTTCAGTGATGAAATCAAATCTGTTTTATGTGTAGATGCTTTCCCATTCTTTTTTTTGGCCTGAAAAGATCAATATCTGAAGAAATAACGTTACAAGCACAGCTTTTAAAAAAAATGTAGTGACAGTGCCATTCCTAACAGCCTCGCTGTTGGGTTAACTCTTTAGCGACATGGTTAGAGTGGTCGACTGTCACGCAGGAGTTTTGGGTTCGAATCCTAGCGGACCCAAAATATTTTCCCATTGGAATTACTTTACTGGTGGCAGCGGTAATTCGGTAGCGCCTGAGTTGGCCTCTGGGAGCGGCAGCGGGATCCCCTAGGGTGTGGTTGATGCCCGGCTCTCAGGAAATAAAAGGGAGTAGAGTGTAGTGACAGTGCCATTCCTAACAGCCTCGCTGTTGGGTTAACTCTTTAGCGACATGGTTAGAGTGGTCGACTGTCACACAGGAGTTTTGGGTTCGAATCCTGGCGGACCCAAATATTTTCCCATTGGAATTACTTTAAAAATATCGGTCCGAGCTAAGTGCTTGAAAAAATAAAACCCGCCCCGTCGCCTTTGTTTTTTTTTTTTTAAATGGACTGAGAAACAATTTATTTATTGTTTTGCTTTTTGACTTAAACATCAATGGTACAGGTAAGTGGAAAAGAGATGCTCAGATCTGCATTTTCTTTTTGTCAACTGAACCTGGGTCTACTTGGACTATAAATAGTTCAATGAAAGGCAGGGCATGGTGATGGCGCTCAGCCTGGCAAGACGACTATATTCTTGATCACGGGACCGGTTATAACAACACGGCCGCCATGACTGAATTTACATTAATGGGAATAACATTGATAATGTACTTGCTAATGAGACAAAAATAATGAGTATTGTGTGAAAGGGCATACAAGTAATTGATTACTCATCAAAACTCCAACAACAATGTGCAAGAGCATGCAAATTATTTCAAGTAACCATGAAAATGTCCACACCATTACACAGAATAGCAACGGTATGAACATAAAACGTAATGGAATGGACAGTAATTGTACAGATATTTTTATGTTTTTCATGTAAATAACACGTTAATCTCATCAGATACAGTGCTCCATAGTATGGAAAAGTGAGTTTATTACAATACAATACAAATCGCTTTATTTTTCACTTATTAACGTGCTAATGAAGATAAAATGGTTTGGTATGTATAGTCCTAAAAACTCACATGTAAAATAAATTGAACAGTGTGGACAAACAATTAATGAAGCAAGACACATTTTATCAGTTAACATTAACTATTCAGGGTTTTATATTCTTTAGCTTCAGCTCAACCTATAAACTGAACAATGAAGTCATATGAATATACTCAGGGACCAAGCTGGCCCAGAATTTTAGGGAGAAGTGATTTCTCCCTCCAGGAAAATTAGGGAGAAGTGGCAGTCAGATAGGGAGAAGTTATAGCGCAAAATTACGGCATTTTCTGTCAATTTAGAAGCAAATTAGCCATTACACATACTTTTGCCATTTAATGGAAGGAGAAACACAATGCAATGGTAGTAGATTGTCTTAAAATGTCACCACAGCTTGCATTTGTGTGGTGACAGAATGAAAATGAATGAGTCTCCCTAAAAAAAAAAAAAAAAAAAAAATTTTTTTCTCCCTGGGTCCCATTAGGGCGAAATTTCGGCCCCTAGGGCGACTATTTCGCCCTAGTCGCCCCCTAGCTTGATCCCTGATATACTGGATGTTCAACCATGTCCAATTCAAATGTACTACCAGGGACTCAAGCTGTTATGAGGTCTTATTGAAGATGAAATGGTATGGACTGATATAGATCTGCAAATAGACCAAAAACTTTATTTTATCAATGTTTTGATAATAGCGACTTTGTATCAGAACTAAAGATATTGTTATTGCATTATATTGCAAAAACTAGTTATTCTGTGTAACAAATGTATAAGAAAAAAATCTAACTCTAAGTTTCATAAACCGGACATTTTACAGTTACATAGACTTGTATTGTATTATAGAGCCTACTTTTTGTCACCAAACATATTATTGAATATATAACCCTATATCTGACATGCAAATTTTTATGTAATGAGAACATGAATATACTTAACAAATAACACCTAAATTAGTGGGTTGTGAAAGACAAGAAGGGGTTACTTAGCACAGACACAACAAGTCCCGTAGTTATTCTCCCATGTGCAGATTAAAATTGAGAATCACATTAAAATTATTTACAATCTGGCACATTATAGAAAGCAATGATAAGAGATGAATAGATTTTGATGACCTTGACTTGATTTTCAAGGTCACACTAGCAAATCAAACTTAATGTCTCATTTGTATTCATAATATCTTGTCTATATAGATGTCCTTTCTTTCGAAAGGAAAAAAGGATTCTTGTTCAAATAAGTAAGAAGGCAAAGATCAGGAATTGATACAATCAAGTATCACACCTAACCCAGGACACCACATGGGAAAGTGACAAAAACTCAAGAAAACATCACATACAAGAGAGCCAAGAGGTTAGCCCTTTGTGGAAGGTAATTTTACACGCAATCCCTGAGAATTGGAATAATAAGGGCATTAAAGTGACTAAGTCTGCAATTATGGACATTTTCCAAAAAATAAATTTCTTTTTAAATCATTTGTAAAAATATAATTAAGTTATTCTTTTAGAATAAATATGTTCGCTACAGCTGAAAACTGCATGGAAGCGTGAATTATCTTATAAAAACAGGTGTTATTTTCTTGTTGGTACATTATAATTATTCCAGAAGTTCTAGACTGTTAATTTTTAACATAATTGCTGTTGTTGTGATAATTTGTTAAGTACGCCAATTTTAGCTATATTACTGTGTTCTTGGAAATTAGAAACATTAGTTCCAAAAGTACATTATGTAGAGGATCAAAAGTTACAAACCTTGCAGCTAATGAAAGTGCGGGGAGACTTTTTTGGGCAGCCACACAACACAAAACAGACAAAACAACTCTGATAATCAAAGTAAGTAAGAAAGATGTATGGTAGCATTGGAGCATAATTCAACCAGGCAACCACCAAGTTAGCATTTCATTCCAATGATACATCAAAAGATAAGCTGTCAATGATATAAAATTGGCTATCTATTATTGTCATCCAGATGCATGCCAAACTACAGAAAAACTTGTTCATTTCTACATGCTCATTACACTGAAACATAAAAAGTAGTTGAGAAGTTTGTGAAAAACCTGTTTTATGGTGAAAAACACTCATTTATTGAATATGCATACCGGTATGTTGTAGTTGCACATTGGAAATGCCTCAATTCCAATGTGTACCAACAACATATGTTACTGAAATTCAGGAAACCTATTTTGAAATATACACTAAACAAGTGTCATGTCCATTGACTTTCCTCTTTTAAGCATCTCAAACTGCCAATCAGTATTATTGAAATACCTGACACTATATGGCAAATTGTTTATATTTACATGGCAGCTGTATCACCAAATTTGAATTCATGAACTATGCTTTTAGTTGCATAATCAGTTAACCCGGTTGCTCCATATTAAAGCCTTTTGACACCTTTAAAATATCATACACTTGAAAATATTATGGAAAAGGGAGCATTTGAAATGCTCCATTTTCCATAATATTTTCAAAAGTATTCAACACTTAACTTAAATTTATCTTGAATTTTTTCAATGTTGTCCAAAAATGAAGTAATGATCTAAAAAAAAGCCTATGGAGTAAAGGGTTAATTAGATGATGGAAATTTTGATGGTCACAAGCCAATACTATACGGTAAATGTTCTAAAATCATGGAGTACTTTTCTCTTTCTGTTCTCAAATCACAATTTTTTTTATCCTCATTAAACTGTAGGAAGAAAATCATTAAATTTTAGACCATAAAAAATTGCTAAACGTTATTTTTCTTTGCTAAAAATTGCGAATCCATATAATTAATATGGCCGAAAATCCCTAACCTAGATAATCCCATCTTATCAAATAAAAAAATCTACCTTTTCTGCATTCTATCTTCTTAGACCAATAGATTATTTTTTACCAAATTTGCAGACAAATAGCAGTGGTTCATGGAAATGAGATGATTATATTTTGGTGACCTTTACCTAATTTTCAAGGTCACAATCTCAATCCTTTATCAGTTGTAAAACTTCTGCCTTTTCTGTATACTGTCTCCTTAACCATTCAGGGGATTTTTACCAAATTTGCACACAAACAGCAATGCTACATGGAAAAGAAATGGTTAGAATTTTATGACCTTGACCTTATTTGCATGACTGTTAAAATCTCTGAGTTTAAAATCATCCTTGTCTGCACTCTTTCTCCTAATCCAATAGGTGGATTTGGACCAAACTTGCACATAAACAGCAATGGTACCTGGATATTTTTTTTGTTTAGAGTTTTGGTGAACTAGACATCATTTTTAAATAAACCCAGGGGTCGCAGGTTCAATTCCCGGCTTCAACAGTCTGTCGGATGAGACTTTAAGTAGTGGTCCCATCTCCATATGACCTTAGCTGTTGGTGGGATGTTAAACACAAACACAACAACAACAACAACAACAACAACAGCATCATTTTTAAGATAAGCATCCTAAAAATATCATAAAAATCAGCCCTATTTGTACTCCAACTTAACAAATGTATCTAGATTATGACTGAACATGTATTTTGTTTGGGAAAAAAACTTTCAATATTGCTGTCTGCTAATTTTGTGTGTTTACCGTAACTTTTTGTGTTAAAAATCCTATTATGGGCATTTATTGTAACCAGGTCTCCAGATAAGAATGTGTAATCAAAAATTAAGTTTCTTATTCCTCAACCAAAACATACATTGTGGGTACTCAATAGAACCGTCTCAGTGAGACGGTTCTTTTGAGCCCCCACAACATACGTTTTAACTAATGAATAAGAAAATAATCACAATTTTATGCATAAAAAGTTTTACTTATCTGACCCTATGACTGCAACCATTTTTGCAGCTGCTTTTTTGCATATTTTTGATAAATTACTGCATTGTGTGCACCAAACAGGGAGAAAAAGTGGTCCCTAATGAATGGTTTCGCAATAGGCTGCAAATTGCACCCATGTCTTCTCGGAGAAATTAAGAGTTTTGTTTCATAATCAGACCTTTTATGCAGTAGCCATTGTGCATAATAACCTAGTTTTTTTTCTGCAGTGTGCAGACGAAAAAACGCTTAGAATAAAAATAGCTTGATTCACTGTCGATGCAGATGCACTTCTATGATGTAATAACTTGCCTGTAAGATTGATTTTTTTCTTCCGACAAGCATTGTTGGATTGTATGATAAGTATTTTGAGACTTAAGCTCATACAGGCCTTTAATTAGTTAAGAGTGCGTACCAAAAATTTAAATTTTCTTATTTCTAAACCAAGACATATGTTGTGGGTACTCAAAAGAACCGTCTCAATGAGACGGTTCTTTTGAGCACCCTAAACATTATGTTAAAACTGATGGATAAGAAAATATTTACAATTTTACGCTCGAATTTTTTTTTTTAAAAGTATAGATTAAGGCCATCTTTAAAACCTTTTTTGTTTGCTGTCACTCGACGGACTCGCTCAAAATGCCGCCTATATACAAAAAAAAAAATACAGCCATCTGGGAAATTAATCTTTTTATTCTAAATTTACACATTTTTTTCCCTTTATTTTTAATGCCCTTCCTACTGGTGAGTCCAGTGACAGCAAACAATTTTTTTAAGGATGGCCTAATCATTTTCCCCCACCAGTCACAACTTTTTTTCATCTGCTCCTCAGGTCTGCTTACGTTCTTAGTACTCTTGATAATAATATGGTCATATTGTTTGTTTCCATTTTAAAATATAGTCTAAAGTACGCTTGAATTTTTGCAGCAGACATGAAAATTAAGCAGACATTTTCAGGACAAAAACATATTGGCAGAATAAGCGTTAAAAAGTACTTACCCTTTAAGCGCCCATCACGACGGCGGCATACAACAAATTTTCAACATCTTTCCGAATTTTTGAAAAAAATAAGGTATGATATTTCATGAGAATCGTCTGCCAGCAGAGGATTCTCATGAAATATCATACCTTATTTATTATTTTTGTAAAAAGCGGCAAAATTTAAAATTGTCGTCTGCTGCAAATTATAGATGGGGCTTTAAGGGTTAAAATGGCCACAATAAATTTGCAGCAGACAATATTTAAAAAATGATACCAAATAAGGATGGTAGATGATTCATATATAATATAAGATAAAACCTTTTTTACGGATTTTTTAAATCTGTCCTTGGCTGCTATTATAGTGATTGGATGCTTTCGAATCTTTGCGGCTTGCAACCTTTGCAGTTTAGACCCAGATCAACGGTCTGGCCTAATCTGGATGCAAACTGTTTGACACTCTAAATTTAATTTTGAAGGTAAGGATTGATCACACCACCTATAAAGCCAAAAAAAAAATACCTGTGTGAAGGGGAAAGCCATCCCTACCTAAATTTTCTGGTGAAACCTATAGTTTTTTTTCTGTTTTTTTTTTTGGAAAAAAATATAATATAAAATGCCTTTCAAAATACATTAAATTATATTTTGTTTCAAGAAAAAAAAAACAATTAAAAATATGTATGCCTACCCTACCTAAAATTTTTAGACCTGTTACCCAAAGCACACTTATTTTTGTATTTGGTCTACTTCCAGCAGACTTCATGGTTTTGTTTTGTAAATTATACCCGCTTTTTTCTTGAGAAAAAAAGGGTATATTAATTTCGTGCCAAAGCAGTCCGTCTGTCAGTCCATTTCTTGTAAATGTTTCTCCTCCTAAACTATTAGAGGTAGCAACTTCAAACTTTGTAGCTGAATAGGTCACATGATGTAGAGGGCACTGGGCAACATTTTGTGTGACCTTGACCCCAAGGTCAAAGGTCAAATAATGTATTTTCTTGTTAATGTATCTAGACATAGCAACTTTAAACTTTGCAGCTGAATAGGTCACATGATATAGAGGGTACTGGGCAACATTTTGTGTGACCTTGACGCCAAGGTCAAAGGTTAAATATTGCATTTTCTTGTAAATGCATCTCATCCAAAACCCTTTGACGTAGTAACTTCAAACTCTGTAGGTGCATAGGTCACATGATGTAGAGGGCACTGGCAACATTTAGTGTGACGTCAAATAATGTATTTTCTTGTAAATTCATCTTCTCCTCAACTTTGCTGTTGCATAGGTCACATGATGTAGAGGGTACTGGGCAACATTTCGTGTGACCTTGACCTTTGGTGTGTGAGCTTGACCCTAAGGTCAAGGTCAAATAATGTATTTCCTTGTAAATGTATCTTCTCCTTAACCATGGGATGTAGCCACATCACACTTTGCTGGTGCATAGGTTACATGATATCGAGGGTACTGGGCAACATTTTGTGTGACCTTGACCCCCTTGACCTTGAGGTCAATGTCAAATAATGTATTTTCTTGGTAATGCATCTCCTTAACCATTTGCCATAGCAACTTCAAACTTTGCAGGTACATAGGTCACATGATGTAGAGGGCAATGCTTCATGTCATGGGTCAAGATCAAATCAAATATCTCTTGTAAATGCATTACCTCCTAAACCGTTAGACATAGCAGCTTCAAATATTGCAGGTGCGTAGGTCATATGATGTAGAGGATACTGGGCAATGTTTCTTGTTTGTCCTTGACCTAAGGTCAAAAGTAAAATAATGTACTTTCTTGTAAAGCATCTCCTCCTAAACCGTTGGACGCAGCAACTTCAAACTTTGCAGATGCTTTGGTAAGATGAAATGTGGGTACCATCGACTGAAGTCTAGTTTTATTTAAGAAACTTTCAGGGATTTTTCTTTTTTTTTTTGTCTTTTAGGGAATGGAGCCAGGAGCCCATTGGAATTTATAAGAATTTTTAAGCTAAAAATTGGAATCAGTTAAATTTTATTTGTCACCAGTCATTGCAGCTTAATTGCTGATAAAAATGCAGAGTTTGTAAACAAAATTTGTGGCATCTGATCTGGTTTTGCACAGTTTGCTGATGTCCAACAAAAAGGACGCTAGGCTTCAAGCATGACTGGGTAAATTTTCATGCTTTTGTTGTCATCTTCTGACTTTATTTCAAATTTTAAATATTTTTTTTTGAAAATTTCTTTCTGGAATACCACCACAGTTTCAAACAGTTTGGATCCATCAGGCCCGACATTTAGTCGGGCCTGATCTGGGTCCAAGCTGTTTGCAAAGGTTATCAGCAGATGACACTAATAGTTATATAATTCAAAAAAAAGATTAGAAACACTATCAGGGTATCAAACGGTTTGGAATCAGAGCGTTGTCATTCTGTCAGTCTTCATCAGGGTTCAAGCCGGGCCCTGACAGTAGGGAGAAGTAACTTCCTCCTCCAGGAAAATTAGGGAGAAGTGACAGTAAGATAGGGAGAAGTTATAGTGCAAAATTAAGGCATTTTCTGTCAGTTTAGAAGTAATTACATTAGCCATTACACATACTATTGCCATTAAATGAAAGGAAAAATATGATGCAGTGGTAGCAGCTTTCAGTCTCCCTAAAAAAATTTTTTTTTTTTTTGGTTTAGGGAGACTCCCACTTCTCCCTGGGTCCCATTTAAGGAGAAATTTTGGCCCCTAGTGTGACTTTTTTGCCCTAGTCACCCCTAGCTTATTCTGGCAGATGTCGACAGTTGCTGCCAGCAATGTTAGAGTAAGTTGTTTTAACCATTATAGATTTTTTATGACCAACTTTTACAATTAGCCAATTCTGCCAAATGGAGCTTAACCCTTGTCACTTTGAATACCAATTTTAATGTACTACACTTCTTCCTAGACTAGCCACAAATCTGATAAATAATAGTCTGATTTTTCTGTAACAAATAGAAACTGTTTGGCCCTTTTTGATAGCAAGTCTACCTTTTGAAGACCTTGGCTAAGATTTATTTATTTAAAATTGAGACAGAAGAGGTTAGACTAGCTACTTTATGGTGTACATCTTAGAGTATGTAGATTTTACCCCTTTTGTAGATATTTTCATTTTAACGCCTGAAGGACAGGCTAACCAGTTGTAAGCATGAGTGGAAAACAGTGAAGATCCTGATCAAATGTCTTTGTTAGAAGCCAGCTGATCTGGCTCAACAGTGTTTTCAAAATCCGAGTTCAGGAGGACAAGGATTAACCCATAAAGCGCCACCTATAATTTGCAGCAGACGACAATTTGAAAATTTCTGCTTTTTCAAAAATAGCTAACAAGGTATGATATTTCATGAGAATCGTCTGCTGGCAGACGATTCTCATGTAATATCATACCTTATATTTTTTGAAAATTAGAAAAGATGTTGCAAAATTTGTCATCTGCTGCAGTCGTGATTGGCACTTTAAGGGTTAATTAAAAATCCCTCAAAAATCTTTTTTTTGAACGAAAAAGCCAATGACCTTGGGACTTAGTGAGTAGCATTTGGGATGTGAGTCTTACCAAGTTTGTTTAAATGATGATCCTGTTTGACCTTGACCTACTTTATGGCAAGGTCAAATTTCTTTCCTAATGCATTTAAATGCGAATAATTGTGATTTAGGTTGATTTTACCTATTAATTTAAAACCAAGTCCATTACAACCGTTAGCATTTCATTCCAATGAAACACCTAAAGATAAGCTGTCAATGATATAAAATTGGCTATCTACTATTGTCATCCAGGTGCATGCCAAACTACACAAAAACTTGTTCATTTCGACATCCTCATCATTACATTGAATCATAAAAAGTAGTTGAAAAGTTTGTGAAAACCTGTTTTATGGTGAAAAACACTCATTTATTGAATGGACATATGTTGTAGGTCCACATTGGAATTGCCTCTTTGATGCAATTCCATTGCGTACCAACAACATATGTTACTGAAATTAAGGAAACCTATTTTGAAATATACACTAAACAAGTATTACCTCCATTGGCTTTCCTCTTTTAAACGTCTCAAACTGCCAATCAGTATTAAAATACCTGTCACTATTTTTATTACATGACAGCTATATCACCAAATTTGATTTCATGAACTATAGCTGGTAGTTGCTTACTAGATTTTTTTTAACCTACTGTGACAATGACTATAGATAAGTACCTAAGGTCAAGGTTCACCTTTCAGTAAAGGTCCCTCATATTCAAATAATATCAAATATATTTTAACATATTTTTCAGAAACCAGGTCAGTTGAAGTTAATATTCGTATGAAGCATCCATTATGTGGTCCCGGTGACATGACTGAAATGGCTGCTATGCCCCAAAAAAGGTAAAAACTCTTCACAAATCTTCTTTGGAACCAAAGGGTCAATGACCCTGCCCTGGACCTTGACACATAGTATTGGAGATGTGGGCTTGGTAAGATTTTTTTAAAATGATGATCCATGGTAGGCCTTGACCTAGCTTTCAGCAGACCATATCTCAGTACCTATTGGTCAAATATGATTCATTCTTGGTATAAATGATAAGTACCATGGACACTGGACAGTTGATAGCCCGCGAGTTTTGTCAAAATCAAGCTATTGCCCTTGACTTAGTTTGGCAATAGGCAATAGTACAAAAGCTATATTCGCTTTTTGTTAAATGAACTTCACATTTCCCCAAAGCTTTTCAGTATAGGCCATGACCACCCAGTGCCACAGTGTCAACAGTTTTACGCCATTTACCTGACTCCATAGGCCGAATATTAAAATTTTCCAATAACTTAGTCAGCTGTCAATATGTTTTGCATGCAGACAGAGGATATCAAACAGGATTTTAGTTTGAAGGCCTGGGTCAGATCCCCTGGTTGGGCCAAGGCCAAAAATCAAGTTTTCAGAAATGGTCATGTTGCATATCAATTAAGGGCATGAAGTGTACAATAACATGCAAGCAAATATTTTGCCTTTACACACCCTCGACCCCTAGGGTGGGTCAAATAGTGTAGGGGCCAAACTGAGATATGTGTGCTATTTTGTGAGTTTGTTGCACCCCCCAGGAAGAAAAAGTTGGTTACTATTTTCAGTCAGGGACATGTCTGGGGGCCTCAGAAACCCATGTTTTACTAAGTTTTCTGTGGTCAATTTTCTGTAAATTGCCTGTAATCAACGTTACCCCACAAACATTGAAAATAGCAGTACACAAAATACAAGACTAATAATATGTTTTATAATAGTATCAATGAATTTATTTGAGGTTTAAATGTTTGATCTAGTTATAAACATTAATTGCAGACATCTGTGAGATGTTATACCGCTCATCAGCGTTACGTACGTCACATTTAATAGGAAATTGCAGATAATGACTTTATAGATTGCATATAAGAATGAACCATGTTCCCCAGCCACAGGAAGAGAAACTTGGTTACTATTTTCAGTCTAGGACATGTCTTAAGGCTATAGAAACCCATGTTTTTGTAAGTTTTCTATGGTTAGTTTTCTGTAAGTGAACTGTAATCAATGTTACCCTAATTTTGAAAATAGCAGTACGCAAAATACAAGACTAGTAGGATAGTTTACAATAGTATTAATGGAATAATTTGAATTTTATGCTTTAGCTAGACATAAATATCAATTGCAGACATCTCTAATATGTATATCTGCTCGTCAGAGTTACCTACGTTACATTGTTTTATGAAATTGCAGATAATAACTGTATAGATTGCATATTATAATAAACCATGTTCCCAACCTTAAATGTGCGATAAAGATCCCTATTCTAATGATGAATTTCCATTTTTCCATATTCGAATCTATTTATAAATTGTAATTGGATATAATTTGTAGTAAAATGAATATCAAAATATGCTTATAAGCATATCATTTCTACTGGCATACAGATTTTCTATTTCAACCATATATATATATTGCATTGGAATCGACAGTGTCTTCTTTCATCTCTGTAACAATGAAATGAAATCACAGCATTAAAAACACGTTTTACTACCATGGACATTTAATTTCTGTCAATATATAAATAAGGTAACGTAAGTAACAACAATGGTGTTTTGCGTAAATGGATATACTAAAAATTGTGGAGAGTAGACTCATATTTTTACCTAAGCCTGACGACACACAGAGTCTACTCTCCACATATTTTATTAACTTCATTAATAGACACATTATTTAAAATAAACATTAATCTAAGAGAGTTTTGTAATTTTGTTTGATCCTGTTACTTTAATAAATGTATGGTAATCTGCAGATTTTTCTTTGTCAATGGTTCATAGCAATAAACATGATATTTACTTTATGATTCAAATATTGGGCTGAGTATACCGTACCTCAATAAATAAATACAAAATAGAAAATAGAAAAAGAAAAGCAATATTTCCTACATCTGGTGGCAAGGCATGAGGATAATGTGGGTGTCTTCCAGAGCAGGGGCTTTCTGTCGATTTTATACAGAGAACACATCTTAAAACTAGTAAAGGTCCAGCTGAGCCTTCTTAGAATGGGTAACAAATTTGTCAAAATTAACGATTCACTGTTTTACAAGATATCTACCCTTTACACTATATGCATATATTTGTCAAGCCCATAACATATGTAACAGCACACTGTCATTATTTTAGCTTAAATATGTTTTTCTGCGACAAAATGCTTCTTTTTTTGCCAGTAGAAGTATTTTATCATGCCTGAAAAAACTATGTTTACTAAAAAGTGAGAATGACAATGAAATGTCACAATCACAGACTGTAGATCATACAAAGGTACCATGATGAAGAAAAACACAACATTTTAGGTCTTGGCTGCATTTTGTTATAATCTAAAATTTCTCTATCTTTTTTAAAATTATAAATATGATATAAATTTAAGTACCTATCAGTATAGAAATAGCATGGTTTATACCAAAATGTCCATGATGCTTTGTAAATCTAGCATTTACTTTCTTTTTCTTGTATGCTTAATACATTAATTTTCAAAGTTGACAATTACATTTTGAAAAAAAAAACCAACGTATCCCTAGGCCTGTCACAATTGCAATCGTCTATTCTCTTGTCGAGCGCAATTTCATTATATCATATTGTAAATGCTTATTATCTTATTATATGTTATACATCAATTTCGTAAGAATTTACTTTGTTTGTTAACCAAGAAAGTTTGAGTTAAAGCAACCTGAGCGATATGTATAGACTTAAAAGCATATTACGTGGTAACATTAATTACAAAGCTATTTCATGTTAACATTAATTGCACATGTTATGTCTGTTAGTGAAGCTTTATTTTAAAGCCCATTTTGAGGAGTTATTCTAAAGCTTTAATCATAAACATGACTCGCTGTAATTCAACAACATGGTTTGAATTTCTGAAACTCACAGATTAAATTGCCGAATGAGTGTCTGTTGAAAAAGTAGTGCCAAGACCACGCTCAGCTGTTAGCTTTCTTACATTATTCACAAGAAAGTTCTTTTTTCTTTCTTTTTTGCACCTTTGAGTCTTGTTGAGCTATTTGTAACACTGATACATGTTTACACATGAGGAGTAAGAAACTTATGATCAGCTTGTTGGTTTCTAAGATTTACTGAATTAGCCTTATTGTATGCAAAACCATCAAAAATTGTGAGCAATACTGCAGACAACAGCTCGTTTACATAATTTTAACCATAAACTCACTCATTCTTGCACCCATATCCATGTACAGCAAATATTTGTTAATACTAACATTGTTTGAAGGCTGTTTCTGGTTAAAGGAAAGTATTTCAGTTTTATTTTAAGTGTAATGCAATATTAAGATTACAAATTATGAGTATGTTACAAATTACAAGTGCAAGCTAATCTCGAATATTGCACTGGTTTATACATGTAGTAGATAACTTAAATGTAAAGACCAACCTTATATGCAACGAATCACCGTTTAAGCAAACTAATATGGTTAAAACACAGATGCATTTTTTATATGTAAGGTCAGGCGAGTTTCCCGCCTAAGGGATTTTTGTACATCAAGCAAATCAGACATTAAACCAACTGATTATGTTTGTAATTTTGTATTAGATAAACATTTTGTGATGTAATTTCTACAAACTTAAACATGACCTCAGATAAACTGATGACAGACTGGGTGTACGCTCAAGCTATTAGCTAGTTCAATACGGTGAATGACAGATTCTTGCATAGCATGTGCATATATCATTGAATAACCTTGTTAAGAGCCTTAGTCACCAAAAGGCCAACCAAGACACACTTACCTAATAGGATATTTTTTAATAGTATCATGACCTTATTTTAGCTTTACTTGTTTGAGCTAGACATAAACATCAATTGCAGACATCTGTGAGATATGTTTCTGCTCGTCAGCGTTACTTATGTTATGTTGAATACTAAATTGAAAATAATGAATTTATAGATTGCATTTTAGAACAAAACATGTTCCCCAACCTTAAATTTATAATGTATATATTCTAATGGTAAATTTCCATTTTTACATATTTGATGCTGTTAATTACTTGTAACTGTAGTGAAATTAATTTATAAATATGCTTATTAGCATGTAATTTGTACTGGCTTACAAGTTTTCTATCCTCATTTATTAGGTAACATAGTTTACAGGCCTATTATGAAACTGTGACAATAGGAAACGTAGTAAAACATTCAGCCCAATATTTGAATTATGACGTAGATATTCTACATACTGATATGTACAATTGATTAAAAACCTGTTAACTGACATATCAAAGTAGAATAATCAATCAAAATTACAAAAATCTCTTAAATAAGCATTCATTTAGAATAAGTTGTCCATAATTGAAAATGTTTAAATAATGTGTGGAGAGAAGACTCAAATATATTCTGAGCCTGGCTTGTTGTCAGGCCAAGGTAAAATTTGAGTCTACTTTCCACACTTTTTAAATTAGTATTTTATCCATTTATGCAAGGGACAATGATGTTACCTACGTTACCTGATATATATTAACAGCAATAAACTATCCATTGTAGTTGAATTCGTTTATAGTTATTATTTCGTTTCATTGTGAAAGTGGTGAAGAAGACATTGTACATTCCAATGCAATGTAAATTGTCAGATAGAAAATCTCTATGTTAATATTAGAAGTGGCATGCTCATAAGCATACTACTTATTTTTCAACCTCTATTGCCAGTTACAAGTTGTAAATAGCCTAAAATATGTGAAAATGGAAATTCATTATTAGAATAGAGATCTTTAATACACATTTAAGGTTGGTGGAAATGGTATATTCTAATATGCAATCTATAAAGTCACTATCTGCAATTTCGTAAAAATGTAACATAAGTAACTCTGACAAGCAGAAATACATCTTACACATGTATGCTATTGATGTTTATGACTAGCTTAAACATGTAAAGCTCAAATAATTTCATTTATACTTTTGTAAATATCATATTAGTCTTGTATTTTATGTACTGCTATTTTCAATGTTAATAGGGTAACTTTTATTGCAGGCCATTTACAGAAAATGACCAAAGAAAACATAGTAAAACATGGGTTTTGAATACCCTAAGACATGTCCAAGACTGAAAATAGTAATTTAGGATCTCTTGCTGTGGCTGGGGAACATGACTCATTCTTATATGCAATCTATAAAGTCATTATCTGAAATTTGTATAAAAAGTAACATACGTTACGCTAACGAGCTGCAATACATCTCACAGATGTCTGCAATTGATGTTTATGACTATGTTAAACATTTTATCCTCAAATAAATTCATTGATACTATGATAAAATATATTATTAGTCTTGTATTTTGTGTACTGATATTTTCAATGTTTTTGGGGTAACGGTGATTACAGGCCATTTACAGAAAGCTGACCACAGAAAAGTTAGTAAAACATGGGTTTCTGAGGCCCCCAGACGTGTCCCTGACTGAAAATAGTAACCAACTTTTTCTTCCTGGGGGGTGCAACAGAACTCAAAATTTGAGATTTGGCCCCTAGACCAAAAGCATTTCTTTTACCTGAAAGAGGTATGATGATGTTGCATATCAAATTAAAAGGAAGTTGAAGCATATAACAATTTACAAGCAAAGTTTTTGCTCTTACAAACACACACGTGACCCCTGAGATGGGGTCAAAAGGTCAAAACATTTTTTTCTTAATATGGTCATGTTGCATATCAAATTAAAGGGAATGAAGCATAGAACGAAATGCAAGCAAATATTTTGATCTTTAACACAACCTGACCTCTGTGGTTGTGATAAATGTCAGATATAGAAATTGTACATTTAAAGACAAGCCTGGACTATATAAGAAGGATACAGATAACTTCAGATAACCAATCAAGTTGTCATATTAGCCATTTCACGTCCCCTGATTGGCTGAATACATTTTCACACATCTACATCATACATGCTGCCGTCACAAGAAAGAGGGAGAATGATAGGAAAGTTAGAAGCATAGTTGATAGAAATCCAGAAAAAAAGAGTAGTTTTGGCCGATGCATGTTCACACCTATACCTGTACAGGTAAATTGTCAATCTACAGGGAACCAGACCCCCCCCCCCTCCTCCCCCAAACACCAAGCAGTTTAATACTAAATTATCATGCTTTAAATTAGTTCAGGGTTCGCACAGGCTTGAAAAGTACTTGAATTTAGAGGGCTTTCTTGAAAAGTACTTGAAAATTAAATCTGCCTTGAAAAGTACTGGAAAAGTTCTTGAATTCTACTATTTTTTGAAGGACTTAGTTCTCTTGATAGAGACCTAAATCAGTATAAAATTGTTGTGCCTTTATTTGGTGCAGCATATGCTGCACCAAATAAAGGCACCACAATTTTATACTAATTTTCTTAAACTAATATCTTCAGTAATGGACTCTAGCATTTCCGAAGTAGAATTTTAACGTGTAAATCAGTATTTTTCTTAAGTTTTCAGTCCTTGAAAACAGTAGGAAAGTCTTTAAGAAGTCCTTGAATTTTACACAATCTTGCCTGTATGAACCCTGTAGTTTGACCTGAATGATACCGCATTTGGACTGCATTGTAGGAGAAATGGGGCTCTCTCGTATGTGATGTTTTCTCGCATGTTTGTCACTTTCCCCATGTGGTGTCCTGGGTCAGGTGTGGTACTTGATTGTATCAATTCCTGATCTTTGCCCTCTTCCTTACTTTCTATTCTGTGATTAATACTCTTTTCTCTAAAATTAAAGTTTTTGTCTCTGTTTTTAATTAACAGCTGTCTCCCAGACATTTAAGTCAACATCTTTCATTTTTAATTAACCCTTATCCATGCTAAACACAGATTTATCCTGTTTTAAAAACAGTGTAGACCCAGATCAGCTGGCTTCTCAGAAGCCAGCTGATCAGGATCCACACTTTTTTCCGCAAATGCTAAAAACAATATTGATTTGGTATTAATAATTAAATTGGGGAGGAGTGTAGTACATAAATTACCCAGCATGCAAAGCATAAATGAAGTAAGCTCATGAGAAAACTTGTTCATGGGGCTTACAACAAGAGAAGACTAAAATCTGTTGCTTAGCTACAGAGACTAGCTAGAATTTTGAAAATTTGGAAGTAGGAAAAATAGCTGTAGTACATGTAAATGTAGATGCTAAAATGATACTGACTGGACTATGCAAAAGTGCAGGCTAAACTACGCATTTTTATGTTATATTAATTGAGCGGCGACATGAGATTTCCAACAATGTGGTATGTGTGACGAGCAGAGCCTCAGATCAGCCTACTCATATCAGAATACTCTATGAATATTTTGCTACTGACCAAACAGCAGTTTGAGTGTCTAAGCTTAAAAGGCGGCTGCACAGGCTCGTCTGAGTCTACACATGTCAAAATGCCACATTGTTGGAAATCACATGCCACGGCTCTTATTATAATTAAACCTTTTCTGACTGCGCAAGACTATTGTCTGTCATCTGCTTTCTTTTCTTTTGATGTACTTTTTCCAATGTACTTTTATATAGCCTGTATCTCAAACAATATGGAGCCAGATTCAGGGTTTAAACACAGGTCAAAGTCTATAAGATACACATTGTGTACCAGAAAAAATTTATAAAAAATTTGAGCCCCAACATGAGATTTTCAACAATGTGGTATGTGCGACCGGCAAAGGCTCAGATCAGCCTGCGCTTATGCGCAGTCTGATCAGAGCCTTTGCTAGTCGCATGTATATTCTATGATTGTAAAGCTACTGACTGAACATCATTTGGAGTTTCTAAGCTAAAAAGGAGGCTTTACAAGCTCATTTGAGTCTACACTTGTCAAAATGCCACATTGTTGGAAATCACATGTCACGGCTCATTAATGATTATTTTTTCATGTTTTAATGGAAAAACATATTTTTAACAAATATATCTGGGTTGTATAACTATGTGGTTTATTTGTTTGTTTTTTTGGGGGGTGGGGGTTAACAGGTTTTATTCCAGGCAGGATGAAGGAGGATTCCCTCCCCCCCAACTTTTGAAAGACCCCTCTAATTTAAAGAAGGAGGTGAGATATTTTTATATAGACAAAAATGCGAAAATCTTAAAATCTAAGTAAAATGCTCGCTTTTTGGTAAAAATCCTCCCTGGTTTTCGAATCCAAGAATAAACCCTGGGGTAGGACAAATCACCATGTCTTTCACTTGTGGGTTCAAAGTGTTTAAAATTGCTTTCATGATAAAATAAATTAATCTCCAGTGCATTTGATAATATGCAGCAGATGTAATAAGCAGGAGACATTGACCGGCAGATTAAGGGATAATGTGACTTGGTTTATATATATGTTTAGATTAACCTACATCATTGTGATTTCGCCATTTCGCGATGTTTTTTTTTTTGCGAAACTCCATGTTCGTGAAGTTTCGCGAAAATAAAATCCTTGCGAATATATCTCAATTTGCAGTAGCATTTTTTACCATAGGAGAGGATTCTGGTAGAATTGCATTAGGCCAGAATTTTTTTATTAGTTGATTTACAAACCCTCCTACTGTAATTTTCCGGAAAGTAGGAAAAAAATAAAATTTAATTTCTAAAAAAAAAAATTGATTTTATCCGCTGACTCTTAATATTAATTGTTTGGTTGAAGAAAATAATATTTTTTTGAGGTTCTGTCCGTGCACTTTTGAGAATGACACTGTTAAAGGTGATAGTCCTGTCCAGATTTTAGGAGAATTTAAAAATTTAATACAGACTGTTGGTTTGCCTTACTAGTTTTACTTTTTTTTCTGGAGATATTGAAAAAAAAAAAGCTCTGAAAATGACCAGTTAACTGCATTTTCAGAGCTTATTTTTTTTTTTTTCGTCCCCCCGACCCTTAGATCTGAAAAAAAATTCCCGTTAATCAACTAATAAAAAAAATCTGGCCTTAGATAGCTGAGACATGAAATGTTTTAGTTGTCTGTTTCACATCTTTGCATGCTGGGAAATTTTTCATGTTTTCCTGGCATTTGCTAATGTTTTTTTCAGATCGATCTTTCAGGAATACCATCAGAGTATCAAACAGTTTGGATCCAGACGTTTTGTCAGGCCTGATCCAGTTCAAAACTGGTTGCAAAGGTGGGTTATACGGTTAATTTTTGTCCAAAGAAATGCAAATTAAAAAAATAAACACACAGATTTGGCATTTGCCTTACTTTCTAAGAGAGAAAAGAAACTCAGCACACTTGACAATTTTCTTGATAAGCAAACTTCTTGAGTGTAAAATTGCAATTACAAGGGGAGCATTCTGCAATACTTTCGACCTGCATTAAGCTACCATTTGTCATTAAGATCAAAGTTTTGTCTATTTTTGATTGGCTGTTTTACACAGGTTTTACTGTACATGTATAGACCATACATTTTACAGAATCATAGCTACTGTAGTGCCAACCAAAAGTGACAGCGACAAAATATTTTATATACAATTGTTAACTTGTACACTCCACTTGAGCTAATGCAAATTGATAGATCACTTGTGTATTAATCCTGTGGATAGAATTAATACACAAGTGATCTATCGATTATAAGTCCCTGATATCTTTGTAAACAAAACATGTCATCAGTGTCACTATTGGCTGGCAGGACAGTAGAAGTCATGTTCTGCCTCACTGTAAATCAAAAGCAAAGCAGTGATATGTCTGATTCAATAACAAAGCCCTTTGCAACTATACCCAAAACAGGAAAAGCCTGTGCAAACAAAATGGTTTCTAATCAGACTGCCCATTGAGCAGTCTGATCTGGTATTATTTGTTTGCAATTTTTAACCACTTAACTTGATATTAGAATGGTAAGAACGGTACTGAGGTATAAAATCAGAGCTTTAAGTTGAAACAGTAGCGTTTAAATGGTGAAGCAATAAGAATTGCAGAAGACGAAAAAAAAATTGCTGCAACTGCTGCATGCAGTTTTTTTAATCTCATAAAATGCAGTTATCGATTTTTGTGCAGCACATGCAGTTAGATAGATGTTTTAGTTTTCTCACTCATAACCAAATATGGTAATGGAAGACTTTAAATGTCACTTCTTGGAGGGAAATTTTGAGAGAGCACTAAATTCACCGAATTCTTTGCGTCAAAAATGTATGCTCTGCATTCTGGGTCACTGTCTCTTGGCTTGGAACTACTTTTCAGGCTTGGGACTACTTCTCGGGGAGTTGAAAGACCTGACCTGACCTCAAGGTGTGATGCAGGAATTGTGCCTCGAACAATTAGATTATCCTGCAGCATGCAGTGTAATTAAACAAAACATATTGCTTAACTTGTTTGTCGTCTGCCGATGACCTTTGTAAACAGTTTGGACCCAGATCTGGACTGACAGAATGTCGGTCCTGATCTAGATCCAAACTATTTGACACTCTGGTAATGTTCCTGAAAGAATTTTTCAAAAATGGTAATTATGAAAAAAGTCAGCAGATGACAACAAAAGCATGAAAAATTACCCAGCATGCATATTGCTTTACTGTTAGGAACTTAGGACCAGCCTAGGAGCAGCCGTGGTGTAGTGGATAAAACTCTTGCCTTGTAAACCAGGGGTCGCAGGTACGTGCGCTTCCTGGCTTCACCTGTCTTTCGGATGAGACTTTAACCCGTGGCCAGTCTCCATATGACATTAGCTGTTGGGGGGACTTTTTACATAAACACTACTACTATATTAGAGTTAGCCTGATTGATAATGGTTCTCACACTAGTTTTTAAAGTCACCTGAGAAGCACGGCAGATACTAGGGATCATGTCGGTATAAGCAGTGGCGGCACTATGTTGGTTTTCGATCAATAAATTTTGAAGGAATGCATCCTTTTTCATTTTAAATTTACAGAAGGGGTAAATCATTGTAAAATACAGGTCAGGTTCAAATTTGGAGATCATCTGCAAAATTTTGACTGAGTTATGGCCCTTTTTCCGCCTTGGGTTTTTGCCAGGCAACACAACTGATTCTTGGAATACACATTGGAGCAAAATGACGAGATGCTCTGCAGAGCCTGACATCTTATAATTTTTTTCCAACATTAGACTTGATAATTTCAATATTATTGTTACAGTAGTTTTTTTTAAATGTTTATCAAATGATTCTAAAAACACTTTGAAATTGCAATTTTGGCAAGAAAAAATCAAGATTTGGACATTATATTATTAAATCAGACTTTATAGATGTCATTGCATAATGTTAAATTATCATATTTGGGCCTCAGCACGTGAAAACCTGACTTTGTTGCTTGCGAACAACAAGTGCCCAGATTAGCCTGTGTCTTTGTTATTCTCTCCATGCAAAGTATAATATTAAAACTTACTTCATGCAAAAGTTTATTATTCTAGCTAGTCTCTGTAGCTGAGCAGATTGGTTTGAGTCTTGCCCTTTAAGACCCCTTGAAGGCAGGTTTTCTCGTGCTGAGCTCCATATTTGCCTGCGGAGGTCCAGAGGGGGGGGGGGGGGGACAGGGGGTCAGGACCCCCTTGAAAAATCACAAAAATATAGGGTTTCTTCGCAATATTGGTCTGGATCCCCTGTAAAACCAAAAGCTTACAGGCCCGCATTCAGTGTTGGGCCACTATCAGCCCGCCAGCGAAACGCGATATAAATGGCATTTCGCTGGCGGGCCAATGATGGTCCACTTATAGTGGTGTTTGGATCCTCTCTCCATTAATCAACTAAAAGAAAAAGTAAAAAAAGTCGGACCTTCTGAAAAAACTTTCTGGATCCGCACATGATTTGCTACACTAGTATACTATCATTTTACCTTAACCATGGCTATGGACAGTAGATGACTTATCATGTCTCAAGTGGAGTGGCCGCCACCCGGCATCCTTTCGTCCGTAAGTATGTCCATCTATAAACTTTTCTTGTTATCGCATCTCCTCAGAGACCCCTGGGCGAGTTTCACGGGGATATTCCACTTGTCCACCAATGATTTTTTGCTCCAATTTTTGTTGACAAGTATGGACACAGGCTGCCATCTTTGATTTTATTCTTTATCCCATGTCCTCTGAATGTGCTGGTAGGAAATTTTATTTAACCAGATTTAAATGTTCTCCTAGTTATCTTGTTGTGCTACTGCAATTTTTGTTCTGATACGTATAATCAACAGGGTTCGCACAGGCTTGAAAAGTACTTGAATTTAGAGGGATTTCTTGAAAGTCCTTGAAAATGAAATATGCCTTGAAAAGTACTGGAAAACCACTACTTAAATGCCTTGAAATGTCTTTGAATTCTTCTATTTTCTGTAGGACTTTACACTGTTGATAGATGATCTAAATCAGTATAAAATTGGTGTGCCTTTATTTGGTGCAGCAAATGCTGCACCAAATAAAGGCACAACAAATCTAGTACTAATTTCTCCATTATCTCAGTCTAGCATTTTTGAAGAAGAATTTTAACACTTTAATCAGGATTTTTTATAAAATTTTAGTCCTTGAAAACTGTAGGATAGTCTTCAGAAGTTAATGAAAAGTCCTTGAATTTTACTAAAACTTGCCAGTATGAACCCTGATCAAATATGACCAAAGAACAGCCATCTTGAAAATTGCTGGGGTCTCTTTGTTTTACACTGTAACAATTTTGTTATCACACTCCTCCATTTCCCCAAAATTAGTCTGGGATGTTTCCATAGTTGTACGTCTTGTTGCAAACCTCGGCGAGTGCTTCGAAAGCTGAGGCCAAAATCACACCGGATAGGTGGCAATCAAAAACGCTCTTAACAATCAATGAATGTGGATCAAAAATTGCTATAAACAGTGTTTTCGATTGCCATTCCTCGCCAGTCGGATGACAAATGGCAATTGAATACTCTGTTTCTAACGATTTTTTATCGATAGTATTAACGTTTTCAGTTGCGGCCCATCCGGTGTGAAAATGTTCTGTTAGTGATTTAGTTGGCTGTAGACATTTGGTTTTAAATTTGCATGGACATCTCAGAACCTGGGCCGTGTAGCACTGTCGGTATGGTGTCTGACTGCAGATCCAGGGGTCACGAGTTCGAACCCGGCCCGGCCCCATACTTTTATGGAGATTGATCATGAAATAATTTCTACGGCCATTCTCCTCCCTTTCACGGATTCAAGAAGAGTTGTTGTCAGTTACAAGCGAAAGTATGTGCACAAAGTACTGGTTAACCGCCTAGTCAAGCTTGCCCAGGAAAAAATGTGTTAGGGTGATTAATGACAGTCCCAACATGACCATAGTTGTTGACTGAGACATAAAGAATCAAACACACCAACTATGGGATACTTTATGATTGGAAAAGCAAGATTTCCACAATAGATGATATACAGTTTTCATTACCCATGTGTGTGCACATGGGCGGATCCAGAGGGGGGGACAGGGGGTCCAGACCCCCCTGAAAAATCACAAAAATATAGGGTTTCTTAGCAATACTGGTCTGGATCCCCTAAATAATCACAAAGCTACCAAGCCAACATTCAATGTTGGGCCCTCATTGGCATGCCGGTGAAACGCCATTGAAATGGTGTTTCGCTGGCAGGCAGATGATGGCCCGCTTTAAGTGGTATTTGGATCCCCTCATCAACAAATAAAATATTGTCAAAGTTGGACCCCCTCTGAAAAAACTTTCTGGATCTGGGCATGGTGCATGACTACGTCAAGGGAGCTGCACCTATTGTTTGGTTTCATATCTGTCCTCAGTTTTGGCCACAAAACTAACAGTCACAAGACATCAGAAAGACAATAACAGTAAAGCAACCAGCTCTCTCTTCCCCATCAAGATGATTGCGAAACTAGAAGGACACTAAAGTGCCGAATAAAAAGACAAGGACAACACAGAACCTCTGCAAACAATGGGAGCAACAATATACAATGAATCAACAACATAGAAGTTTGAAGTCATCTGAAGCAACAAAGGTTCATTGACACGTATTGATGTAAGCTAACCCATAAAGTGCCACCTATAATTTGCAGCAGACGACAAATTCAAATTTTGCTGCTTTTTCAAAATTAACAAATAAGGTATGATATTTCATGAGAATTGTCTGCTGGCAGACGATTCTCATGAAATATCATACTTTATTTTTTTCGAAAATTAGGAAAGTTGTCACAAAAATTGTCGTCTGCTGCAGTCTTGATTGGCACTTTAAGGGTTAAATCATGTAAGAAGATATCAAATGATATTGGCTCTAATGTCATTTGCCTTTATTGCATAAGTCAAACTCTTTCCATGCTAGCGGCGACTTGTCCTCTGTTGATATCCTTTGCAAACAGTTTGGAAACCAGATAAGGACCGATGGTCTTGGTCTTGTTCCAAACCGTTTTGCTCTCTGATAGTGTACCTAGCTAGTGGCGACTTTTGTCCTGTGCTGGTAACCTTTGCAAACAGTTTGGAGCCAAATCAGGAGATGACAGAATGTCAGTCCTGATCTGGATCCGCACTGTTTGGCACTCTGATATTGTACCTAACTAGCTGCTACTTTTGTCCTCTGCTGATACAAACAATTTGGAGCCAAATCAGGACCGACAGAACGTCCGTCCTGATCTGAATCTGAACTGTTTGGCACTCTGATAGTGTACCTAACTAGCTGCGACTTTTGTCCTCTGCTGATACAAACAATTTGGAGCCAAATCAGGACCGACAGAGTGTCGGTCCTGATCTGAATCTGAACTGTTTGGCACTGATAGTGTACCTGAAAGAATCGTTTGAATAATGTTAATTTTTGAAGAAAAAAATCAGCAGACCACAACAAAAAGTATGAAAAATTACCCACAGGGTTCCCACAAGATCTGGAAATCATGGAAAACCTGGAAAATCACTAAAAAAAGTTCCATGCATGGAAAAGTCATGGAATTTGAAAAAATGCATAATCATGGAATAATCATGGAATTTTGTGAAATAGTTTGACGAAACCACCAGTAGCCGGAAAACTAGCTGTCAGACACACAAGTGTCCGACAGCTTGTTTTCTGGCTACTGATGGTTTCAAGTTTTTTATTATTTCAAAATGCATGCATGGTCTACAAAGATGCTGTTGTTGCTGCATTTCGCATTTATGCTCAGCATTGTAAGGTTGCTGCTAAAAGGGGATGTTGGAGGCTGTGCATCAAATAGTCATGGAAATGACATTGTCGATCATGGAAAAATCATGGAAAAATCATGAAATTGTGCTTTTGAATTTCTGTGGAAACCCTGTACCCAGCATGCAAAGAGGTGGTCGATAAACCATATTCATGCTGATCAGCATTTTAACCGTTTACCCCATAGAGACGCCTTTAAACGCTTTTGCAAACAGAGCAGACCCAGATCAGGCAGCCAGGGTCTACTCTGTTTCCTTATGAAAATATGATTAGATATGATCCTACACTAGTGGACCTGACAAGTAATTTCTTTGTTCTATGTACAAACATGAAAGTTTATTTATATAATTGGGCATAGTGGTTGGAGCTTAGCATGAATATTCATGAAGAAAATGGTTAATAATCTCTAAACCAATGGCCCCGATTCAAAATATTTTCAAATAAGGTGTTTCCCACAATGGCCTCTATCAAAATAGCTTTTATAGTTCTACTCCTCTGAACAAGATGGCAGCCAGGGCAAAAACATAGAAAAATCTTTAAATGACATCTCCAGCACTTAAACAACCTCTGAACCAATGCCCCCCCCCCCCCCCCCCCCCCCCCCCCTGCTTAAATAGTTTGATATCTACACCTGAAAAAATGGCAGCCAGGGCAAAAAGATAGAAATATCTTTAAATGGCATCTCCAACATTTAAACAACCTGTGAACCACTGCTCCCCCCATTCAAAATATTAGGTGTTTCCCACAATGCCCTCTATCAAAATTGCTTTAATAGTTCAATATCTACTCCTAAACAGAAGGGCAGCCAGGGCAAAAAGAAAGAAAAATCTTTAAATGGCATCTCCAGCACTTAAACAACCTGTGAACCACTGGCCCCCGATTCAAAATATTAGGTGTTTTCCCAAAATGCCCTCTATCAAAATTGCTTTAATAGTTCAATATCTACTCCTAAACAGAATGGCAGCCAGGGCAAAAAGATAGACAAATCTTTAAATGACATCTCCGCCTGAACTGTCGACTCAATCCTGCCTTGAAGAAATGAACAAGTTTTGTGTAGTTTGGCATGCACCTGGATGACAATAAGGCCAGATTTTTTTTATTAGTTGATTTACGGGAATTTTTTTTCAGATCTAGGGTCGGGGGGACAAAAAATAAATAAATAAAAAACCTCTGAAAATGACCAGTTGACTGGTCATTTTCAGAGCTTTTTTTTCTTTTTTTTTCTTTAATATCTCCAGAAAAACAGTAAAACTAGTAAGGTAATCTTTAAATATTTCATCATTTTCCAAAAAATCTGTACAGGACAATCACTTTTAACAGTGTCACTCTCAAAAATGCACAGACAGAACCTCAAAAAAATATTTTTTTTCAACCAAACAAATAATATTTAGAGTCGGTGGATAAAAAAAAAAATTTAGAAAATTACAGTAGGAGGGTTTGTAAATCAACAAATAAAAAAATTCAGGCCTAATAGATAGCCAATTTTATATCACTAGATGTTTCATTGGAATGAAATGCTAACTTGGTAGTTGCCTGGTTGTAAAGGACATCTGATCTGTTGGCCCAGATTCAAAATAATCAGTATGAAAAACAATGTTTCCTCTGTCATCTACCAAAGTTGCTTAACTCTGCCTACTCTACTAGGATCATCTGCTGATATATATAGCAAGCAGTTTTGACCCAGACCAGGCCCGACAAAATGTCTGGTCTGATTTTGGTCCAAACTGAATAACTGGGAAAAATCATCAGACGACAAGAGTGTCAAAATAGGTTCGGTCCAGATCAGACCAAAGGTTATCATCTTCAGCTGTACTGCAGCAGACAACAAATATATGGCTTCTTTCATCATTTGAGCCGTGACATGTGATTTCAAACAATGTGGCATTTTGACAGGAGAAGACTCAGAGGAGCCTGTGCAGCCTCCTTTTAAGCTTAGAAACTCCAAATGATGTTCAGTCAGTAGCTGAACAGTCATAGAATATCTAAGCGACTAGCAAAGGCTCTGATCAGTCTGCACATATGCGCAGGCTGGTCTAAGCCTTTGCTGGTCGAACATACCACATTGTTGGAAATCTCATGTCATGGCTCATATGGCTTCTTTCATCATTTGCAGGACAAATAAGTCGGGCCTCACCAGCGTCACTGTGTTGTGTCCTTGAGCAAGACACATTAATCCTAGCTTAGTACTGGTTCAACCCAGGAAGACCTGTCCCTACCTAATTGAAAGATTGTTGATGGGATGTAAAGAATCAAATCAAACAAACAAACAAGTCTTTTCCCTGAGCCCACCAGTCACAACTTTTGACCTCTGCTTCTTTGTCTCAAACATGTTCTTCGGTAGGAAAGTATTTTGCAAACAACATGGACTCACTGCAGTCTGCTCCCATTGAAGCAGTCTGATCAAGGTTCATATTTTCTGCTTCCATGAAAAAATCTAGTCTGTATGCAGCAGATGTAAAAAGCAGACAATGTTTTCAAAAAATGTGGCGATTAAGAGTTAACTCCTTGCATGATTCTTGTTTGTTTATTGTTTTTTTTGGGTTTTTTTTTTTTGTTTTGTTTTTTTTTGGGGGGGGGGGGATGGTTATTACTATTTTTTTTTAATCTTTCAGGAAGACCATTAGCGTGTCAAACAGATTAATTAGATCCAGACCTGGCCTAAGGTTATAACCTAAGCAAGAAACTTCTTCATTAATGTTTTAATGTTGTTGTTGTTATTTTAGTTTTTATGAGCAGTTGAAATTTCATGCTCAGCTGGGTTGAGCATGAAAAAAGTTTTATAACCTCCGGGCCAGGCCAGACATTATGTCGGTCCAAACTGTTTGCAAAGATTATCATGTTGCAGACAATAACAGTCTTCACCATAAAGAGAAAAAGATTTTTTTTTTCTAAATGTCGTCTGGTGCAAATTTGTGGTGCACTAAAATGAATAACCTTGATAGTGCTATCTTAATTTTGCTGCAGATGACATATTCAAATCTTGTTTCTTCCAGTAAAGTTTAATATAAGTGAATTCCCAATGTAAAAGCGAATGCCAAATTTTTGCTATAAATATATTAGAAGAAAGTTGTCAAAAAAATTGCGTCTGCTGCAAATTGTTGTCTGCTGCAAATGTGATTGGTGCCTTAGGGTTAATACTACCTTTCTTTTTGCAGGAACTCAACATGTCTGATGTAAAAATTAAAAATTAACTTCTGTCTAGCAGACATGATCCTTAAAAGACTTAATAAAAGACACTTTATACTTATATGCTATACGACTCGCAGCATGAAAAAATGGCTTCTAGAATAAAATCAATCTTTAAAAGATGTTTCCAAACCACGCCCAGAATGTCACTCAAAAGCTACCCGGTATAAGTGTATAACTGACCAACGCAACGACGGCTTAGCATGTGACATAGTCCCACAAATAAAAAAATCACACGTTCCATCTCACTGGTTAGTGGAACTGTATTTTGTCATCTGCTGAATTTTTTTAAAAAGTCATCTTTTTCGAAAAATTCTTTCACGAATATTTTTTAAGTGTCAAACAGTTTGGATCCAGACCAGGCCTGACATTTTGTGGTGCCTGATCTGGGTCCAAACAATTTGCAAAGGTAATCAGCAGATAACACTAGTAGAAAAAGAGTTTTTAAAGATCACACAAAATTTTACATTTCAGGCTCTGATCAGCTACCAGATATACAAGGATGTGCTGACTTGTCTAAAACTTCGTCATGCCATACATAATTGGTATGTTTCTGACTTGAGACACTCCGACAAGAGTTCTACTGCAAAAACAGAGTTTAAAGCCATCATTGTTTTCAAAGGATCTACAGTTAAACCTGCCTTGAGCGGCCACTAAAAAAGAACACCAAAAATTGGTTTTCGATACCAATTATTGCTTAATGCTGGTCAAAAGTATTGCAGAATGCTGCAAGGGGAGCATTCTGCAACAATTTTGACCTTCATTAAGCTACCATTTTCCATTAAGACCATTTTTTGTGTATTTTTAACTGGCAGCTTAAGACAGATTTTACTGTATAGTGATAAGATTTTAACATTACGCATGCTGGGAAATTTTCGACGATATATTGTTGTCTGCCAATTTTTTAAACAAATTTTTTTTAGAAAAATTATTTCAGGAATGCCATCAGAATGTCAAACAGTTTAAATCCAGATCAGGCCCGATGCTCCGTCGGGCCTGATCATGGTTCATTCTGCTTGCAAATGTTATAAGCAGACGACAAAACCCATCAGGCACACAACCTTGTAACAACGTCATACTAACGTCAATGCGACATCAAGACATCAGATAGGGAGCGCAGTGGCTCAGTGGTAGAGTGCTTGACTCGAGACTGAAGGGCCGCGGGTTCGAGCCTCACCGGCGTCACTGCGTTGTGGTCCTTATAATGAGCAAGACACATTTATCCTAGCTTAGTACTGGTTCAACCCAGGAAGACCGTCCCGCATAACTGAAAGATTGTTGAGTGGACGTAAAGAATCAAATCAAACAAAAAATCAAGACATCAGATCGATGTCAATACGACATTGTTTTGACGTCATGAGCATGCTGGGAAGATAACACTGGCAGGTAAAATTTTCTTAACCCTTTACTCCATAGGCTTTTTTTAGATCATGACAACATTTTCTATTTTTAACAAAATTGAAAAATTCCAAGAAAAATTTAAGCTAAGTTTTGAACCCTTTGAAAATATTATAGAAAATGGAGCATTTGCTCCAAAAGAGCAAATGCTCCATTTTCAATAATATTTTCAAATACATGATATTTCAAAGGTGTCAACATGTGATATTATGGAGTAAAGGGTTAAATAGAATGAACTGGAATTATCTGATCTTGCTATCCATAAAAACTACTTGTCATGCATGAATGATGACTTGATCTACATTTCACACTCCAGTGACCTTGACACTGGGAAGACTTATCTCTGTCAGAAGTTGTTGGATTGATGCTTTATGTCCCAGTCAACAGCTATGGTCATGTTGGGACAATCAGTTCACCTAACCACACTTTTTTTCCTGGGCAAGAGCTTGGCCAAGCGGTTAACTAGTACTGTGCATATACTTTCACTTATAACTGTCAGCAACCTTTATTGAATCAGTAGAATGGAGGAGAATGGCCATAGAAATTATTTCATGATCAATCTTTGCGAAAGTATGCTATCGAACTCGCCACCCCTGGATCTGCAGTCAGACATGTTACTGATTGTGGTACATGGCTGGGTCTCTGTCAGAAGTTGACATATGTATGCAAACTTCCTATTAGTGAAAATACATTTTTAAATGCATATAGAAAAATCCTTTGGGGCATTTTCAAATGATAAAGCATTTTCCTATAGTACCGCGGGCCGTGTCTGATTGCATGCTAAATACATTTATTCTCTGTAGGCTGTATGTCAAAGTAACATATTTTACTGAATGCATTAAAACATGCAAAAATAATTCCCAGTCAGACTTAGTGATGATTTATCTAATGGTAGACAGATTATCATTCTAGTTAACAATGCACTGGTTAAGGTAGTACCTGACTTATGAAGAAAGATAACCTAGTGTTTTTAGCTCACCTGAGCCATTGGCTCATGGTGAGCTATTGTGAGTGAACATCATTTGGAGTTTCTAAGCTTAAAAGGAGGCTACAAGGCTCGTCCGAGTCTACATTAGTCAAAATACCACATTGTTGGAAATCACATGTCGGGGCTGTCTGAGCCTTTTAGCTACACACTAACTTTGCATATGCTAGCTCTGAATGCTCTAGTATGACTGTACACATGTGCATGCTTGTCAGAGCGCTTGTGTAGCATGCCTGCTTTACCCATTGGCTCAGTGGTAGAGTGCTTGACTTTAGATTCAGAAGTCCCAGATTTGAGGCTTATGAAGTTATTGTTTTATCAGGGCTTACCCTGGCTCAGAATTTGTTGTAGCCAACACTTTAGCCAAATGGTAAAAGTTGGAGCCAAGTGAAATTAACTTAAGCCAAGGTTTTAGCCAGAAAGTAGTATCAACAAGTTGTTTTGTATTAAACTCTTTGTCCCCTAGGGGCTAATGTTCAAGTGTTGACTGCTCATAACCTTTGCAAACAGCTTGGACCCAGATCAGGCATGACAAATTGTCAGGCCTGATCTGGGTGCAAATTGTTTGACACCCTGATGGCATTGAAAAAATCCAGCATCCAAAGAGTAAAATATGGCACAAAATTAAAGAGTGAAGGAATAATAAAAGCAATATTGGAAAATCCAAAAGCTGATCAAAAAATACACTTTTTCACAGATGTAATTTTTGGACCACCTAGACTGCACTTTTAGCACCCAGAAACATCCCGATATGACTGATGTTTATTTTCAAGGGCGTAAAACATCAAACAACTGAAACAACTGAACAAACTCTTTTCCATGATTGTCTACGCTCATGTACCTAAGAATTCAGTGAACAGGGAAGATACATTAAAACCTGTCATTTTTACCGGGCTGCGTAGCCCAGTCGGTTACATGTCTGGCTACAGATGCGTGTCTGATTGCAGATCCAGGGGTCGCGAGTTCGATCTTGGCCCGGTACCATACTTTCGTGGAGATTGATCATGAAATAATTTCTACGGTCATTCTCCTCCCTTCCGCTGATTCATTCAAGAAGGGTTATTGTCAGTTATAAGCGAAAATATGTGCACGAATTACTGGTTAACCGCTTATTCAAGCCTGCCCAGGAAAAAGTTGTGGTTAGGTGAACTGACCGTCTGGCAATGACCATAGCTGTTGACTTGGGACGTAAAGTAACAAAACAAACAAACAAACAAAACCTGTCTTAAGCAGCCATTTAAAAAAAGACAAAACAAAAATCTTATTGACAAATGGTAGCTTAATAAAGGTGGAAAGTATTGCAGAATGCTCCAATTCTGCAATACTTTTGACCTGCATTAAGCAAAAATTGGTCTTGAAAACCAATTTTGGTCTTCTTTTTGAGTGGCCCCTTAAGACAGGTTTTACTGTAATCTATAAAGTTCTCATTTCAGATATAAAAAAAAAAAAAAACTTAAAAGAAAGAAAATGAGCATGGTGGCACATGCTTTTAAATAATTATAAGTTGTTTTTAAAAAATCCCTTCAAAGTAATAAGTTTTTTTATTACTGTAATAATGTGACATATTTCTAGATAAAAACCATGTTTTTGGCCTTTAGAGTTTTAGAAAAAAAAATGGTTTAAGCTTAATAAATAAGATATATGCTTTTTTTCATTTATCAGCCAACAGCAAGTAGTGCATTTTCTGATTTTTTTTTTATTATATTTGTGTTCATTAGTTTAAAATATGAGAAATTGGTTTAAAAAAAAAAAACCCTCCAATTTTTCTACTTTTAAAATCAAATTACTTTCAAAAAGGTTTGTAAGGTCATGTTACTTTTGTCCTAAAATATTACATGTAGTTTTGAGCTATTTTTTAACATATTAAAAGAAGGTAACTTTTTGGACACATGTCCATAAGTCCGGGACTATGTAAACCCAGATAATCAATTAATTTTTGGCTTGATTTAATGAATAATTTTCTTATTTCTCAACCCAAATTTATGCAGTGGGTACTCAAAAGAACCGTCTCAGTGAAACCCGGGTTGATAAAAGAAATAATCACAGTTTTACGCGTATAGCTTTTGTTTATATAAAGCTAAGTTGATTTCTAACTAATTATATACTGAACAAAAGAAATTATCAAGTACAAATATAAGTTCAAGAAACGGTATGTTCAAGAAAAGTCTTTGATAAGGTCAAGAACAAATTTAAGAGCAGTTCAATAATACATTATGTTCATATGATATCTTTGAAATAATCAAGAACAAATTTAAGCACAGTTCAAGAACACCAGAATCAACACATAATTCAAGTAAAGTCATTCAAATGTTCAAGAACTGCTCTTAAGTTAAGAACTCTATTTCCAAGGGGTATAAATTTACACTGTGGTCAGGTTGGCATTAACTTGGAATTTTCCTTGTGGACGGGTTGACATTGACATAGAATTTACCTTGTGGACAGATTGACATTGACATGGAATTTTCCCTGTGGACAGGTTGGCTTTGATGTGGAATTTTCCCTGTGGACAGGTTTTTGACGTGGAATTTTCCCTGTGGATGGGTTGACATTGACATGGAATTTACCTTGTGGACAGGTTGACATTGACATGGAATTTACCTTGTGGACAGGTAAGCTTTGACATGGAATTTTCCCTGTGGACGGGTTGACATTGACATGGAATTAACCTTGTGGACAGGTTTACATTGACATGGAATTTGCCTTGTGGACAGGTTGGCTTTGATGTGGAATTTCCCTGTGGACAGGTTGACATTGACATGGAATTTACCCTGTTGACAGGTTGACATTAACTTGGAATTTAGCTTGTGGACAGGTAAGCTTTGACATGTAATTTTCCCTGTGAACGGGTTGACAATGACATGGAATTAACCTTGTGGACCATTGACATTGACATGGAATTTGCCTAGTGGACAGGTTGGCTTTGATGTGGAATTTTCCCTGTGGACTGGTTGACATTGACATTGAATTTACCTTGTGGACAGGTTGACATTGACATGGAATTTACCTTGTGGACAGGTTGGCTCTGACGCTGAATTTTCCCTGTGGACGGGTTGTCATTGACATGGAATTTACCTTGTGGACAGGTTGGCTTTGACGTGGAATTATTCCTGTGGGCAGGTTGACATTGACATGGAATTTACCTTGGGAACAGGTTGACATTGACATAGAATTTACCTTTTGGACAGGTTGGCTTTGACTTGGAATTTTCCCTGTGGACAGGTGGCTATTACGTGGAATTTTCCCTGTGGACAGGTTGGCTTTGACATGGAATTTTCCCTGTGGACAGGTTGGCATTGTCTTGGAATGTCCCTGGTGGACAGGTTGGCCTTGAAGTGGAATTTTCCCTGTGGACAGGTTGGCATTGTCTTGGAATTTCCCTGGTAGACAGGTTGGCATTGCCTTTGAATTTCCCTGGTGGACAGGTTGGCTCTGAGGCGGAATTTTCCCTGTGGGCAGGTTGACATTGACATGGAATTTATCTTGGGGACAGGCTGACATTGACATGGAATTTACCTTGTGGACAGGTTGGCTTTGACTTGGAATTTTCCCTGTGGACAGGTTGGCTTTTACGTGGAATTTTCCCTGTGGACAGGTTAGCTTTGATGTGGAATTTCCCTGTGGACAGGTTGGCTTTGACATGGAATTTTCCCAGTGGACAGGTTGGCATTGTCTTGGAATATCCCTGGTGGACAGGTTGGCATTGAAGTGGAATTTTCCCTGTGGACAGGTTGGTATTGTCTTGGAATTTCCCTGGTAGACAGGTTTGCTTTGATGTTGAATTTTCCCTGTGGACAGGTTGGCATTGTCTAGAATTTTATTGGTGGGACAGGTTGGCTTTTATTTGGAATTTTCCCTATGGACAGGTTGGCATTGTCTCGGAATTTTCCTTGTGGAGAGGTTTGTGTTGAATTGGACTTTGTGAACAGTATGGCATTAACTTGAAATTTAAACTGTGGTCTGGTTTTCATTGACTTAATCTTAACACTGTGGTCAGGTTGACATTGACTTTGTCAGGTTGGCTTTGATTTAGACTTTACCCTGAGGCTTTGACTTGGAATTCTCACTGTAGACAGGATGACATTGACTTGGAATTTACCCCAAGGGCAAGATTGCATTTATTTGGAATTTACACTGTGGACAGGATGGCTTAGACTTGGAATTTACCCTTGTTGACAGGTTAGCATTGACTTGGAATTTACAGTGTGGACAGGATTGCATTGACTTGAAATTTACATTGTGATCAGAATGGCATTGACTTGAAATTTCCCTGCTGGAAAGGTTGGCTTTAGCTTGGAATTTACCCTGTAGATAGCTTGGCTTTTAGAGTTCACCCTGTGGATAGGATTACATTCACTTGAAATAAGCAAACATTGTGGACAGGATTGCTATGACTCTTAATTTACACTGTGGACAGGATGGCTTTGACTTGGAATTAACCCTGTGGACAGGTTGGCATTGGCTTGGAATTTTCACTGTGGACAGGATGGCATTGACTTGGAATGTGAAAAGATTGACTTTGACTTGGAGTTCACCCTGTGGACAGGTTGGCATTGACTTGGAAATTACCCTGCGCACATGTTTGCATTGAATTAGAATTTACGGTGTGCAGGTTGGCTTTGACTTGGAGTTTACACTTGGACAGGTTGGCTTTAACTTGGAATTTTTCCTGTAAACAAGTTGGAACTGACTTGAAATTTACCCTAGGCACAGGTTGGCATTGACTTGAATTTGCTTTATGGACAGGAGAGTATAGCTTTGACTTGTAATTTACACTGTGGACAGGTTGGCATTGATTTTGAATCTACGCTTTGGACAGATTGGTATTGACTTCGAATTTACCTTGTGGACATGTTGCATTGACTTGGAGTTTTGTCTTGTGGTCTGGTTTGCATTGACTTGAAATGTTCACTGTGATCAGGTTGGCATTGACTTGGAATTTTCCCTATGGACAGGTTAGCATTGGCTTGAAATTTTCCCAGTGGACAGGTTTACACCAACTTCAAACTTATCCTACTGACAGGTTGGCATTGACTAGAATTTGCACTATGGACAGTATGGCTTTGACTTGGAATTTATCCTTTGGACAGGTTCGCATTGATTTGGAATTAATGCTAAGGACAGAGTAGTATTGACTTGGAATTTGCCTTGTAGTCAATATGGCTTTGACTTGAGTTAACACTGTGAACAGGATGGTATTGACTTGAAATTTAAACTATGGTCTCGTTTGCATTGACTTAAAGTTCACACTATGGTCAGGTTGATACTGACTTGGAATTTGCCCTGTGGTCAGGTTGGCATTGACTAGAATTTGCACTGTGGACAGGATGGCTTTGACTTGGAATTTATCCTTTGGACAGGTTCGCATTGATTTGGAATTAATGCTAAGGACAGGTTGGTATTCACTTGGAATTTGCCTTGTAGACAATATGACTTTGACTTGGAGTTAACACTATGAACAGGATGGCATTGACTTTAAATTTAAACTATGGTCTAGTTTGCATTGACTTAAAGTTCACACTGTGGTCAGGTTGACATTGACTTGGAATTTGCCCTGTGGTCAGGTTGGCATTGACTTAGAATTTACTCTGTGGACAGGTTGGCACGACTTGTAATTTTCCTTGTGTTAAGGTTTGCATTCACTAGAAATTTGTCTATGGACTGGTTGGGATTGCCTTGGAATTAACTCTGTGGACAGGTTAGCATTGACTTTGAAATTACCCTGTGGACTGGTTGGCTTTGACTAGGAATTTACACTGTATACAGGATTGCATTGACTTTGAATATACCTTGTGGACAGCGGTTGGCTTTGAATTGGAATTCAATCTGTGAAAAGGTTGGCTTTGCCTTGGAATTTTATGCTTTGTACAGATTAGCATTGACTTGGAATTTACCCTGTAGACAGGTTGGCTTTGACTTGGAGGTCGCCCTGTGGACAGGTTGGTATTGACTTGAAATTTATTCTGTGGACAGGAATGCATTGTCTTGGAATTTACACTGTAGACTGGATGACTTTGATTTTGAATTAACCCTTTGGACAGGTTGTCTTTGACTTGGAAATTACATTGTATACAGGATGGCATTAACTTGGAATTTACACTGTGGAAAGGTTGGCTTTAACTTGGGATTTACCCTGTGGACAGGAATGCATTGTCTTGGTATACAGGGTTGGCTTTGACTTGGAGTTCACCCTGTGGACAAGTTGGCATTGACTTGGAATTTAGCCTGTGGACAGGAGTGCATCGACTTTGAATTTACACTGTGGACAGGTTGGCTTTGACTTGGAATTTACCTTGTAGACAGGTTGGAACTGACTTGTTTACCCTATGGACAGGATGGCATTGACTTTGAACTTATCCTGTGGACAGGTTGGTGTTGATTTGGAATTTATGCTAGTGACTGATAAATATAGACATGGAATTTGCCTTGTGGACAGTCTTATATTGACTTGGAATTTGCACTGTAAACAGGATGGCTTTGACTTAGAATTTACTCTATGGGCAGTTGGAATTTACCATGTGGACAGGTTGGCTTGACTTGGACAGGATTGCATTGACCTGGGAATTTACCCTGTGGACAGGATGGCTTTTACTTGGAATTTACCCTGTGGACAGGATGGCTTTTACTTGGAATTTACCCTGTGGACAGAATGGCTTTGACTTCGACAGGATTGCATTGACTTGGTTTTTACCATGTGGTAATGATGGCATTGACTTGGTATTAACCCTGTGGACAGGTTTGTATTGACTTGGGAATTTACCCTGTGAACAGATTGGCATTGACTTGGAATTTGCACTGTGGACAGGATTGCATTGACTTGGAATTTGCACTGTGGACACATTGGGATTGACTTGGAATTTGCAATGTGGACAGGGTTGGCATTGACGTGGAATTCACCCTGTTGACAGGATTACATTAACTTGGAATTTACCCTAATGACAGTTTGGCTTTGACTGGAATTTACCCTGTGGACAGGATGGCCTTGGCTTAAAATTTACCCTGTTGACAGGATTGCATTGACTGGTCATGTGTTGGTGTATTTTTGTAGCCTGCATTGCAAAAAAAATATGCACCCATGTTAGACTGTGCCCTGGCTGATTAAGATCTAAGCTCTCACCAGGACAGAGGTTATTATTCTGTGCTAGCTGCACACATAGTGGATCCCACACCTGATCCCCAGCATGTGCAGATCCAGATGGGGGGGGGGGGGATGTGGGGTCTAGACCCCCTGAAAAAACACAAAAATATAAGGTTTCTTTGCAATACTAGTCCGGACCCCCTGAAAAATAACAAAGCTACCAAGCCAGCATTCAATGTTGTGCCATCATCGGCCCGCCAGTGAAACTTTCTGGATCCATGCTTGTCCAGGTGTTGCTTTCTTGGGGTTGACTGTCAGGAGGTTCCACTCATGGCAGTCATTTTCTTTCAGTTTCTCCCAATTTTGAGGGTCTGGATGGGGGGGGGGGGGGGGGTCTGGTATTCATTATTCATTAAAGATTTAGCCCATTATTCATCTCATTAAAATTTTGGGCTATTCATTAAAATAAGACCAATTATTCATTATTAGTAAGAAAGGTGGCAAAGAAATCTGGTTATTCACTATTCATTAATTTTTTCTTCAATTCATGACAAAAAATAGGATTATTCATTATTTTTAGTCTCTCATTATTCACTATTTCATTATTTTTTGGCTCATTATTCACTATTCATTATAAAAAGGGCCATTATTCACTAATCATTATACCCCATCCAGACCCTCATTTTTGTCGTCTTGGGCCTCCTGGGAGTGGCCCTAGCCTTCAATCAACCTGTATATCACATGTTGTTCTGACTGCACCGCTGGAGGGCTCCACATGTCTGAAACAGCTAAGCCTTTGGGCCCCTCACTTTCAAAATTAGGTCAAGGTGCTCTTAACGTCTGCTGTATATGTTCAAATGCACTTAAGACAACTTTTGATTATGGAAGCATTCACTATGAACCATGATCAGACTGCTCCAGGAGCAGTCTGATCTCGGTCCATATTGTTTGCATAGTATATAAGCAGATATGTGAGCAGACGACAGTTGTTGTGACTGGCAGAAGGTATAAAATTTATTTTTTCAAATGCTTCCTGATTCAATTTTAAAAAAAATGTATAATAGTTTTTTATAAAAATTATTTAAAATATCCTAAATGAAGTGTTCAACTTCTGCATTTGTAACTGACACTTCAATTTTATTTTGAATTATTTCTTTCTTTTGTTTGTTTGATTTGTTCTTTACGTCCCATCAACAAACTTTCTGTTATGTATTGAACAGGTACTAAGCTAGGATTAATGTGTCTTGCTCAAGGACACAACGCAGTGACGCCAGTGAGACTCAAACCCGTGGCCCCTCGGCCTCAAGTCAAGCACCCTACCACTGAGCCACTGCGCTCCACTTAAATTCTTTCTCTTAGTATTTGAACAGATAGACCCAAGCAAACGGCTAGGCCCCGGGGTTATAAAACTTAATTTTTGTGTTCAACTCAGCTGAGCATGGAATTTATCCAGCTCATAAAAGCAAGAAAAATCTTTTTTTTCATCAATTTAGTTTTTATAAACAGTTAAAATTTCATTCTCAGGAATTGTAAGCATGGAAAAAGTTGTATAACCTCAGGGCCAGATTGAGCACCCTTGTCAGGGTTTACACTATATAGTGCTTATCCTATAATGGTAAAGTTGCTCTGTATGCACAGCTATATAGTGGGCATTAGGGTCAAATTTTTGCCCTTTAAATGTTGTCTGCTTTATATGTCTGCTGAATATTTTGAAATGCACTTCAGACTACTTTTGATCATGGAAGTAAAAACTATGAAAGGAGTCATAATGTGGTGTAGTGGGTAAACTACTATCCTTGAAACCAGGGGTTGTGGGTTTGATCCCCGGCTGATCTCCAGTCTGTCAGATGAGACTTTAAGCTGTCCCAGTCCCCATATGACCTTAGCTGCTGGTGGGACATTAAACAAAACAAACAAACACTATGAACCCTGATCAGACTGCTCCCAAGCAGTCTGATCAGGGTCCATATTGTTTGCAAAATAGGGTTCCAAGTCAAGTGAGGAGCTGATGACAATTTGGTGTGCAGGCGAGCATGAAACTGATTTTCTGAGTTTTGATAATCGCTGATGCAATAAGTACTAAAAATGCATGCTACTTTTTTTTTATTTCAGGGTATCCAGCCAGACCATATGGGGGACCGAAAATCCAAACCATCCTGATGACTTCTAGCTTATTCCTAAAACTCTACCCATGCTTGTGGCGACTTTTGTCATCTGCTTATAACCTTTGCAAACAGTTTGGATCCAGATCAGGACCGACAGAATGTTGGTCCTGATTTGGATCCAAACTGTTTGACACTCTAATAGTGTTCTTACAAGAATTTTTGGAAAAAGTTGATTTTGAAAAAATCTGCAGGTAAAAAAATTACCCAGCATGCAATGGATTGAAGGCCAGCAAGTGGATGGAGAGCTATTGTGCAGATTAGATAAGGCGGACTGAGTCTCTGACCAGTGATCTTTCTGATAAGCAGCGAGGTCATTGAATTGAAAAGAGCTGTCATTCAATTTACAGGTAAATTCCCCAGCCAAGCAACAACCAATCAAATTAGAGATAAAAGCTACTGCAGTCATTTTAGATGTTTACTCTTTGGTGACTGTTGAAACAGTGAGAATAGATAAACCCTTCCTGACTTCTATTCACAACTTTAATATCTTTTATGTGTACTGTTGTTTTGTTTGTTTGTTTTTGTTGCTTTACGTCCCATGTCAACAGCTATGGTCATTGCGGGACGGTCAGTTCACTTAACCGCACTTTTTCCTGGGCAGGCTTGAGCAAGCGGTTAACCAGTAATTTGTGCACATACTTTCGCTTGTAACTGACAACAACCCTTCTTGAATAAATCAGCGGAAGGAGGAGAATGACCGTAGAAATTATTTCATGATCAATCTCCACGAAAGTATGGTACCGGGCCGGGATCGAACTCGCGACCCCTGGATCTGCAGTCAGACACGCATCTGTAGCCAGACACGTTACCGACTGCGCTACGCGGCCCGGTTGTGTGTGTACTGTTGTGAGTTGGCTCCCGGTGCCATTAGTTTAAAAGGTGACAGGGTCCAGGGCGACGACAGTAAACAATACGCTTACAGTAGTGCTTCGTTTGTTGTCTGTTGTAATTGGAAGGCTCAAAAGCAAACAGTGTGGACACAGATCGGACTGCTCCGTATGGAGCAGTTTGATCTCGGTCCAAACTGTTGGCATGCATATTTAATAACATTTTGTTAGATAAAAACAGTAGCAGCAGATTACATTAGACAGATGGCATTGGATGACTGTTAAAGTGTTAACTGATGATTTTTGTTGTCTGCTGATAAACTTTGTGAACAGTTTAGACCCTCATCAGGATGGACAAAACTTCAGTCCTGATCTGTATCCAAACTGTTCAACATTTTAATGATATTCCTGAAAGATTATTTTTAAAAAGTTATGGTTCTCAAAAATCAGCAGACACCCAAACACATTCAAATATCCAGCATGCAATGTCTTCCACATTGCTGATAACCTTTACAGACAGTTTGGATCCAGAGCAGGACCAACAAAATGTTAGTCCTGATCTGGATCAAAAAATGTTTGACACTCTGATAGTGTTCCTGAAAGAATATTTTGAAAAAAGTCAGCAGACGACAAAAGCATGAAAAATTACCCAGCATGCAAAGAGTTATGATATTTACTGTTAAAATGACTCGCACAATAAACCCTGATCAGACTGCTCCTTGGCTCAACTTGCATTGTTTTTTTGTCGTCTGCTGATTTTTCAAAACTGTTTCGAAAAATTATATAAAATATAGGGAGCGCAGTGGCTCAGTGGTAGAGTGCTTGACTCGAGACCGAAGGGCCGCGGGTTCGAGCCTCACCGGCGTCACTGCGTCGTGTCCTTGAGCAAGACACATTTATCCTAGCTTAGTACTGGTTCAACCCAGGAAGACCCGTCCCACATAACTGAAAGATTGTTGAGTGGACGTAAAGAATCAAATCAAACAAAAATTTCAGGAATACGATCAGAGTGTCAAACAGTTTGGATCCAGATCAGGCTCAACATTTTGGCGAGCCTGATATGGGGCCAAACTGTTTGCAAAGGTTATCAGCAGACAACACTAGTAAGCAAAGCAAAATATTTGAGTAATAAATAATGACTTCCTGATGATTTAGCTTTGGAATGGCAGTGAACACTGTAAACCCTGATCAGATTGCTCCTTTGACTACTGGGTAACTTGCATTGTTTTTTGTCATCTGCTGAATTTTCAAAACTGTTTCCAAAAATTATTTCAGGAATACGATCAGAGTGTCAAACAGTTTGGATCCAGATCAGGCCCGACATTTTGTCGAGCCTGATCTGGGTCCAAACTGTTTGCAAAGGTTATCAGCAGACAACAATAGTAGGCAAAGAGTAGTATGTATCAAAATATTTGAGTAATATATAATTAATGACTACCTGATGATTTTTGCGGAGCGCAGTGGCTCAGTGGTAGAGTGCTTGACTCCAGACCGAGAGGCCGCTGGTTCGAGCCTCACCGGCATCACTGTGTTATGGTCCTTGAGCAAGGCTCATTTATCCTAGCTTAGTACTGGTTCAACCCAGAAAGACCTGTCCCGGTTTAACTGAAAGATTGTTGATGGGACGTAAAGAATCAAATCAAACAAACAAACATTACCTGATGATTTAGCCTTGGAATGGCATTTAACACTGTAAACCCTGATCAGATTGCTCCTTTGACTACATGGTAACTTGCATTGGTTTTTTGTCATCTGCTGATCAGAGTGTCAAACAGTTTGGATCCAGATCAGGCCCGACATTTTGTTGTGCCTGATCTGGTTCAAACTGTTTGCAAAAATTATCAGCAGCAATGGAATATTATGAGATTTTAAATACTGGCATATCTTATCTATCGCAATATGTCGCAAATCAATAAATACTATATTAAAATGCATGTCAATATTATTCTTCCGAGAATTTAAGCCATCACATGTGATTTCCAACAATTTGACATTTTGACAAGTGTAGACTCAGATGAGTCTGTGCAGCCTCCTTTTAAGCTTAGAAACTCCAAATTGTGTTCAGTCAGTAGCTTAAAAGTCATAGAATATTCAAGCAACTAGCAAAGGCTCTGATCAGACTGGGCGTATGCACAGGCTGATCTGAGGCTTTGCTGGTCGCACATACCACATTGTTGGATATCTCATGTCGCGGCTCATTTGATAATGCAGTCTAGCAGATGGCAGTGAAATGTATGTCTTGATTGTGTAAAAAAGAAAATAGGGTCAAATCATCAATTAACAAAATCAATATTATACAAGTTTGTATCGGTTAAGCAGACTTTGTGCATCATCTGCATGGGAAGATAATCCGCGAGCTTTAGTTAGTGGACTATCGTTCTTAGGTAGCCTATATTGCAAACAATATGGACCTAGATTAGACTGCTCAGTTGATCAGGGCTCATACAGTTTGCTTCCATGATAAAATCTAGTCTGAAGTGCACTTGAATATATATGCAGCAGATGTAAAAAGCAGACAACATTTTCAAGATAATAAGATAGAGGCGGGATGAGGGTTAACCAATACTTGCTTCCAATGCCTTCTGCCCAAGTTGAATCCCAGGTAGGGAGAGATTAGACCACATTTAAACTCCATGAGCTGCGGCATGAGACTTCCAAAACGTGGTATGTGAGACCAGCAAAGGCTCAGACCAGCCTGGGCATATGCACAGTCTGATCAGAGCTTTTGCTAGTCGCTTGAATATTCTATGACTGTTAAGCTACTGACCGAACATCATTTGAGGTTTCTAAGCCTAAAAAGAGGCTGCACATGCTTGTCTGAGTCTACACTTGTCAAAATGGCACATTGTTGGAAATCACATGTCACGGCTCCCATTATTCACTGTGATATAATGCCATGAAATAAAATTGATAAACCATTAGTGGTTTGCAGATTTTGTAGCATTACGTAATGACGTCCATTATAATGTTGAGTGAAAGATGTAAAAATCTTGACCTTTTCACGGCAAAAATGCCATTTTTAATTAATTTAAAAGTATGTGATAAAAGGAATCTAACATTCATGCTCCTGTTTTATTAAATTTATTACACTTGTTGCAATGATGAGATAAAATGCTCGGCAAGCCTGGCATTTTATCTTTTTCCCCAACTAGTTTAACCCTTTACCTCATACAGACACCTTTTAACGCTTTTGCAAACAGAGAAGACCCAGATCAGGCAGCTCTTGTGCCTGATCAGGGTCTACTTTGTTTGCTTATGGAACTATGATATATCTGATCCTACACTAGTGGACCTGAACTGATGTCTTTGTTCCATGTACCAACATGAAACTTTATTTATATAATAATTCATTGTGGGTGGAGCTTAGCATGAATATTCATGAGGGAATGGTTAATAAATTCTATAAACCTGAGCACTCATGTAAGATCCTCTATTTGTCAATGTACCCAGTTAGTCTTAGACTGGGGGGTTAACTCGATCTTTACCTATCAGATTCATTGCAAACACAGTTTGGACCCAGATCCTTGACCCCAATTTTTTGGAAAAGTTAAAAAAATCTGCAGATGATAAAAAATCATGAAAAAATACCCAATATTATATAAAAAAAAAAATTTACTCAAAATATTCAGTCACCCAGCCCCGCCTAAGATTATAAAACTTTTTTTTCATGCTCGACTCAAATGAGTATGGAATTTTAACTTAAGTTCAGAAAAAAACTGATAGACTTTTGTTGCTTTCAAATTCTCAGACGATGTATCCATCATGCTAATAAATGTTGAAATGCCAACAATTACGAGCATGATAAATTTCATGTTCAGTTAAGCTGAGAATGAATAAATTTTTAATACTTTTATAACCTCGAGCCTGAACTCGTCAAATTTTTTCCCTAATTGATTTCACTGTCTGATGAGGTGTGAATGACAAATATTCGAAACTCTTGATCAGACTGCTCAATTAATTAGGAGTGGTCCTAGTTTGCTCATGCTTATCTGTCTGAAATATTAAATCCCTACCATTACCCCATAAAGCGCCACCTATAATTTGCTGCAGATGCATGTCAATTTCAAATTTTGCCGCTTTGTCAAAAATAATAAATAAGGCATGATATTTCATGAGAATCGTCTGCTGGCAGACGATACTCATGAAATATCATGCCTTTTTTTCCCAAAATTGGGAAAGATGTCCGAAAATTTGTCTTCTGCTGCAGTTGTGATTGGCGCTTTAAGGGTTAACATCTACTATAACGGTTCCTCAGTTAGTCACGCAGCGGTTCCTCAGTTAGTCACGCAGCGGTTCCTCAGTTAGTCATGCAGCGTGCAGTGGCTCAGTTCATAGAGTCGAAGGGTTGCTAGTTCGAGATGCATTGCCGGTGGAGTCCATGTATTGTGTCCTTGAGCAAGACACTTTATCCACTGGTTCAACTCCGGATGACAGGAAATTGTCCTGACATGACTGGAAAATTGTTGACTAGGTTGAAAATCATTAAACCCATGAAATCACAATTAGTCACAACATGTCATCTGCTGATAATCTTTGAAAACAGTTTGGATCCAGATCAGACCCAATAAAATCTTGTCGTCTGCTAAAAATCTTTGCAAACAATTTGGATCAAGATCAGACCCAACAAAATTGTGTCGTCTGCTGAAAATCTTTGCAAGCAGTTTCGATCAAGATCAGACCCAACAAAATCGTGTCGTCTGCTGAAAATCTTTGCATACAGTTTTGATTCAGATCATTTTTTTGGCCTAATCTGGATTCAAACTGTTTGACACTCCAATGTTGTTGTTTTTTAAATCAGCAGTCAACAAAAATTCATTGAAATTACCTTGCATGAATAGAGTTTTTAATCTGCTTCAATCTTCCATAGAAATTACTTATGATTCACTTATATAACATAGCCTACCTTTTTTAGAAATATCGAGCAACTTTTAAGTGTGCAGTAGCATTATTGCGCAGAGAAAAAAAACACATTAAAAACTAGACATTAAGCCCTCACTCTCTTGGCTGCACTGATGCACAAAAAACCTATTCAGCTGTCACACTTTTTTATTGAAAAACTGCAGCAATCCAGTCTGAACCTCAATTCACCATTTTTATTGCAACCAGTCTGATGCAAACACTGTTATGTAACATTGCACATTTTTTTTATAGACTGGTTTTCGATTTTGTACGTTTATTTTTTTTTCTGTCTGGTTTTGAGTTGTATTTTTTAAGTCATATATTGCATCTATTTTAAGAAGCAAATTAGATTTGCAGTCTAGATGGAAGTGCAATATGCATCTTCTGCTGCAAGGTGAGGAAAATTTTCAACTTTCTTTGAATTTAAAGACGGTTCCTGTGGACACCAGACGTGTGTCGGGGTGACATCTCCTTTTCGCGGCAACGGGACATTTTATTTAAAGACAATCACATAGACAGACATGCAGATTTTTGTGTTAACAGGTGGCAAAATGTGCGAAAATAAGGAGGGATACTTTGAAAGCGGATTTATGAAAAATAGGTTTACGTGACGCAGTCGGTCAGGAAGCACGTCATAATAGGTGAATTATTATCATTATTATACTATTTTTACAGGTATTATGTAATAAATATGACTCTTTAAAGTTTAAAGAAAACTTTTTTTTGCTGTAGAATCCTTCAAGATAACACCTTTACCCTTAAATTACCTTACATGATTATATAGCAGACGACACATTTTATGAAGGGGGGGTGGGGGGTGGGGAATTAAACTTGATATTTTATGTGAATCATCTACTAGCAAGGATTTTTGTTGCAATTCTGGGAAGGGGTCCTAGGGCCTTTCAGATTGTGAAAAGTAGCAAGGTAAACCCCTAAATTGGGAAATTTGTTACAGCGCACAATTATGTCATTTTTGGTCAATAAAAAAAAAACACTATTGCCATTAAATTGAAGAATGTCACCATGAGTTGACTGACTTCAATTTTTTTTTTAAAAAAATCCATTATTTTGGCCACTGAGTACACAAAAGGCAGTAAAATCACTTAATTGAAATTGCATATTTTTTTTTGCATAGTCATTTACTCATTTTGTGTGCGTCTTAAAAATTTAAAAGAGACTTCATGCGAATCGTCAGCTATCAGACCATTCACAGGAAATTTCTAGCCTCATTTTTTCCACAAACTTGAGGAGGATGATATAAAATATGTTGTCTGCTACAGATTTAAAGCACCAATTTTGGAAGGGTCATATTTGAAGCCACCTGACCATCCCAAAGTACCTGACTTCCCATTGTGGAAAAAATTAACTCTTTGCCTGCTGATGATAACTTTTTATCGTCTGCTGATAAGCTTTGGACTGACATCATGAAATATTTTGGTTATGATTGATAGATTATTATTGGAGTTATGGCCCCTTTTAAACTCATTAATGATATGGGGTGGGGGAGGAGGGGAATTGTACTGTTTTTATATATAAAAAAGGAATAGCCCTTATCCCACTAGTCGTGACTTTTGTTATATCTGCTTTTCTCAACTACTTGCCTATATTGCAAACAATATGGATCCAGATCAGGGTCATATTGTTTGCTTGATCTAAAGTGCACTTGCATTTTCAGCACACAAAAAAATAGTACAAGTCGGTAAATAGCTATTCATAGCTAATGTTATACTGTTTGTATTTCCGACTATATAAATAAATTTTGTATTGTATTGTATTGTACATAATATGACCAACGTTTTAAAGGGATACAGAATGTTATCAAACTTTTTTGGAGTGTGTGTGTGTGTGTGTGGGGGGAGGGGGGGTACAGAATGTCATTCTAGCCCTCCAATTTAAAACATTTAACCCATAAAGTGCCACCTATAATTTGCAGCAGACAACAATTTCAAATTTTGCTGCTTTTTCAAAAATAACAAATAAGGCATGATATTTCATGAGAATCGTCTGCTGGCAGACGATTCTCATGAAATATCATACCATACTTTTGTCGAAAACTAGGAAAGAAGTCACAAAATTGTCATCTGCTGCAGTCGTGATAGGCGTTTTAAGGGTTAATTAAGTTTAATTATGAGTGAAAGTTTGATCCAAGACTTTACTTTTGCTAAAGTAATATATTATAACAAGGATCTTACATGAGTGCTCATGAATTACTGAATCCATTTATGAGCTGGAGAAAGGAGATAAAATGTGAGGCTTGCTGAGCATTTTATCACTTTTTCGCAACACTTTCATTAATTCAATAATACATAAGCACAAATGTTAGATTCTATTATGTGAAAATGCAAAGATTTTGCTTTATGTTTTTATGAATGTTATTGCATAATGTTTACAAGTGATGTAAACCACTAGTGGTTTATCAATTTTAATATATGGTGTTATATCACTCCCAGATATGACGTCATGTGATAAAAAAAACTATATTCAACCCAGTAGGTTCACTTTTTCAAAACTTCTATACGGTAAACTTTCTAAAATTTTGAATACTTTTCTCCTGTTCTCAAACAAAATGGTTATAAGGACTGGAATTCACAAAATGCTTGTCGAAATATCAAACAGGGAAGACCCTGATCAGACTACTTCGTTAGCTAGGCCCAGAGGTTATAAAACTTGAGCTCATTCTCAAACTCAAAATAAAGCGCAATGATTGGCTGCTTGCAGACACATGTCTGCAAGCAGTCAATGATTGCGCTTTATTTTAAGTTTGAGACTGTACTCAAGTTTTATAACTTTGAGGCCTGATCTGGGTCTGCACTGTTTCTCTTGGCCTCTTGGCAGGCAACTAATGTTCGAAATTTTAGAACATCTCCACTGCATGTTCTTTTTGAAAACGGTACTATTGATCCAGGCCCCAAGAATATAAAACGCTTTTCATGCTCAATTCAACTGAGCATGAAAAATCAACTGCTCATAAAATCTAAAATACTGACAAATTAAGAGGTATATTGCTTTCAGTCTCAGATGTTGTATTTATCATGCTAATTAATGTTAAAATGCCAACAATTGTTGGCATTTTAACATTTATGAGCAGGATAAGTTTCGTGCTCAGCTGAGTTGAGCATGATAAAAGTTTTATAACATCGGGGCCTGATCATCTGGCTTCTGCTTGAGATCTATACTATTGCATGTTGGATAATTTTTCATGCTTTTATTGTCGTCAGAATAAACTTTTTCAAAAATTATTTCAGGAACACTGTCAGAGTGTCAAACGGTTTGGATCCAGATCAGGACCGATGTTCTGTAATTTAAAGGCTAATAACAGACACCAAAAATTGTCGCTAACAAGGGAAATTGGCTGGACACTGTCTTGAAGGTAAGGCCAAATAAAAAAATAAGTGTGTTTTGGGTAACAGGTCTGAAAAACTTTTAGGTAGGGTAGGCACACATATATTTTTTTTTCTGGAAAAAAATATAATTATATGCATTTTGAAAGGCATTTCGCCTTTCAAAAGCATAAAATTATATTTTTGTCCAGAAAACCTTAAAAAAATTCTAGGTTTCACCAGAAAATTTAGGTAGGGTCGGGTTACCCTAAACACAGGTATTTTTTTATTTGGCCTAAACACTGTAGCACTACCTCATTTTGAGGGAGGGTGCCTGCCCTATAAAATTAACTGAACTGGTTTCTCCCAATAGACTTTAATACCATCCATCAAGTTATACAGTAAAACCAGTCTTAAGAGGTCCCTCAAAAAAGAAGACCAAAAATTGGTTTTCAATACTGATTATTAGCTCACCTGAGCCGAAGGCTCATGGGTGAGCTAATAGTATACCAGTCACTTCGATGTTCGTCCGTTCGTTGTACGTCCCTCAACATTTTCAAACATCTTCTCCTCTGAAACCACTGGGCCAATTAAACTCAAATTTCATATGGAGACTCCTTAGGATGCGGGAACAAAAGTTTGTCCAAATGGTCCTGGTCACATGACCAAGATGGCCTACACACCCATATGTGGTAAAGCTTCTTCTCCAGAACCAGAAGGCCGATAACCTTGTGATTTGGTATGTAGCATAGGGGATGTGGGGCCTCCAAGTTTGTTCAAATGATGATCCTAGGTTGACCTTGACCTACTTAATGTCAAGGTCAAATTTGCTTCCTAATGCATTTAAATGGGAATTTTTTTTAAAAGTTGATTTTTTGAATACTGTTGAAGCCATTAATCTCACTTGATATGTTTAATCTAATAAGACAATGACTATAAATAAGTTTCAAAGGTCAAGGTTGACCTTTGACCTTTTAGCCAAAGTTGCTCATATTGGAGTCTCATCAACATAAAACATAGTTAATTAGGCCAATTGAACTAATATTCTGGTCACATGACCAATATGGCCGCCATGCCCATATTTGGTAAAAACCCTTTAAAAATCTACTTCTCAAGAACCAGAAGGCCAATGAGCTTGGGACTTGGTATGAAGCATTGGAGATGTGGGGCCTACCAAATTTGTTCAAATGATGATCCTAAGTTGACCTTTACATACTTAACGTCAGCCAAATTTGCTTCCTAATGCATTTAAATGGGATTTTTTTTTGAAAAGTTGATTTATCAGTCAAGGTCTCTATCTCCTATTGGAGTCCCATCAACAGATTGAAACATAGTTTACTCAGAAACCACTAGGCCTATTAAACTCAAATTTTATATGAAGATTCATTATGATAGGGGTAGCCAAAACTTATACAAATTGTTCTGGTCACATGACCAAGATGGCCATCATGCCTATATATAGTAAAAACCCTTTAATTATCTTCTTCTCTGGAACCTAAAGGCCAATGGCCTTGGGACTTGGTATGTAGCATTGGGGATGTGTGCCCTACCGGGTTTGCTCAAATGATAAATCTAGGTTGACCTTGACCTAATTTATGGCAAGGTCAAATTTGATTCCTAATGCATTTATGTGGGAAAATCTTGAAATGTTCAGTTTTCTATAACTCATAATACTTGAGAGAAATGTTAAACCTAATGAGACAAATGTTTTTTGGATAAGTACCAAATGTCAAGCTGACCTGTGACCATTTATCCAAGGCCACTCATTTGGACTGCCACATACCTATCTAAACATCTTTTTCTCAGAAATCACTGGGCTGTTTGATGGAGTATTCATTAGATTGTTTAGGTCATTTGACCAAAATGGACGCAACCGCCATATATGGTTAAACAAAATATGTTTCATTATAAGCTGTAGTTGACCTTGACCTATTTTAACATTATTACGGAGATCAGGTGAGCGCTTAAGGACCTTCAGGTCCTCTAGTCTCTTAATGCAGGTCAAAAGTTTTGCAAAATGCTCCCATTGCAGAATGCTCCATGGGAGCATTTTACAATACTTTAGACTTCCATTATCTTACGACATGGTAGCTGTCACAGGTGTAAAGCATAGCTGGAAAATTCCCGCGCCCTGGCTGGGAATCAAACCAGGATCACCCCGGTAAAAGACCAATGCTCTAACCTCTGAGCCAAAGAGTCGACTCTCTGACGCAGTTGTCAGAGATTGATTATATTCTAGAAGCTATGCGAAATCTCCTTTTTGTAGATGTGTAAGGTGAGAGTGCTAGCCCATAACAATTAAACCAACATTTTTCTTCATGACCTTTGTTTTGTTTATTTTCGATTGGGTGCTCAAGACAGGTTTTATAGTCTGTGTTCGATAAGAGTAGGGTGACGAAACAGATTTACAGTTAGAAGTATGAAAGAAAATCCTATATTTGTCCAATCAGGTGAATAAAGTACCATAACATGACCGACTACGTAAGGCCATAATTTTTTTATTAGTTGATTTGCAAACCCTCCTACTGTAATTAGAGAAGTAGAAAGTAGAAAAAAAAAAATTGATTTCAAAAATTATTTTTTATTTTATCCGCCGACTCTAAATATTATTTGTTTCATTGAAGAAAATAATAAATTTTTGAGGTTCTGTCTGTGTATTTTTGAGAGTTACACTGTTAAAAGTGATTGTCCTGTCCAGATTTTTAGGAAAATAATAAAATATTTAAAGATTTAATACTGGCTATCGGTTTACCTATTACTAGTTTTACTGTATCTGTAGGTATAAAAAAAAAAAAAAGATCTGAAAATGACCCATTTTCAGAGCTTTTTTATTTATTTTTTTCACCCCTTGACCCTAAATCTGAAAAAAAAATCCAGTAAATCAACTAATAAAAAAATTCTGGTCTTATCGAGCAATGCCTACTGTTAGTGCATGATCAATATGGTAGGGAAGTTTATGTTATTAACTCTTCATGCTGAGTAATTTTGCATGCTCTTTTTGTCATTTGCTGATTTTTTTAAGGTTTTTGAAAAATTCTTTCAGGAATTTATCACCAGAGTGTCAAGTGGTTTGCATCCAGAGCAGGCCTGACAGAATGTATGGCCTGATCTGGGTCTTAACTGTTTGCAAAGGTGATTAGCAGACTACAAAAGTTGCCACTTAAGCAGGAATAGAGCTTGATTTTTAATTAAATATTTAATATTAAACTTCGTCTGCAACAGGTGCCGATTAAAATCTGCTGCAGACGCCATTTGGATAAGCTCAAAAGTATGCCTTATTTGACCTAATACGTTTTCGAGTTGAGTCCAGTGATGCAATTTTATTATTATTATTATTATTATGGTTCATTATTCGAATGAAAAACAGTGCTGGAGCTGGAGCCAGTTGATCGGAATCTACACTGTTTTTAAAAAGATGATAATATTTTTGAAAAAGACGGGTTACAATTTAGCCATTTTTGTGCCCACAATGGATTCATAGGTTTAGGTAAACAAATATTTTCAGCGTAAAATTTTAAATATTTTCTTACCCATGAATTTTAGCATATGTTTTGGGTGCTCAAAAGAACCATCTCATTGGGATGGTTCATTTGAGTAACACAACATATAATTAGTTGAGAAATAAGAAAATAATTTTCCATTGGTGGCCTGTTGATCTTTACCACTTTTAAACATTCATGTTTTAAATTAATGACAGCCACATGAATTAAGGTGTCTTACTAGTGTGTATAAACAGATGGTTGTAAAAATGATGTAAATATTTTCAATGATGCCATAAGCAATCTGACTCTTACATTATAAAGTTTCTTACTACAGATGATTGTAAAAATGAATGTAAATATTTTCAATGATGCAATAAGCAATATAACTCACATTATACAATTTCTTACTAGTGTGTATAAACAGATGATTGTATAAAATGAATGTAAATATTTTCAAAGATGCAATAAGCAATATAACTCTAACATTATACAATTTCTTACTTGTGTGTACAAAAAGATGATTGTGAAAATGAATGTAAATATTTTCAATGATGCAATAAGCAATATAACTCTAACATTATACAATTTCTTACTAGTGTGTATAAACAGATGATTGTAAAAATGAATGTAAATATTTTCAATGATGCAATAAGCAATATAACTCACATTATACAATTTCTTACTAGTGTGTATAAACAGATGATTGTATAAAATGAATGTAAATATTTTCAAAGATGCAATAAGCAATATAACTCTAACATTATACAATTTCTTACTTGTGTGTACAAACAGATGATTGTAAAAATGAATGTAAATATTTTCAATGATGCGATAAGCAATATCACTCTAACATTATACAATTTCTTACTAGTGTGTATAAACAGATGATTGGAAAAATGAATGTAAATATTTTCAATGATGCAATAAGCAATCTTACTAACATCAATTTGTTTCTTACTAGTGTGTACAATCAGATGATTGTAATAATGAATGTAAATACTTTCAATGATACAACAAACAATCTGACTAACATTATACTATTTCTTACTTGTGGGTTAAAACAGATGATTGTAAAAATAAATGTAAATACTTGCAAAGATGCAATAAGCAATCTTACTAACATCATACTGTTTCTTACTAGTGTGTTTAAAAAAATGATTGTAAAAATGAATGTAAATATTTTCAATGATGCAATAAGCAATCTTACTAACATCAATCTGTTTCTTACTCTGAATAGTGTGTATAATCAGATGATTGTAATAATGAATGTAAATACTTTCAATGACTCAATAAGCAATCTGACTACCATTATACAGTTTCTTACTAGTGGATATAGACAGATGATTGTAAAAAATGAATGTAGATATTTTCAATGATGCAATAAGCAATCTAACTCTAACATTATACAGTTTCTTACGAGTGTGTATAAACAGATGATTGTTAAAAAAAGAATGTAATTACTTTCAATGATGCAAAAATGAATCTTACTAACATCATACTGTTTCTTACTAGTGTGTATAAACAGATGATTGTAAAAATAAATGTAAATACTTTCAATGACTCAATAAGCAATCTGACTACCATTATACAGTTTCTTACTAGTGGATATAGACAGATGATTGTAAAAAATGAATGTAGATATTTTCAATGATGCAATAAGCAATCTAACTCTAACATCATACTGTTTCTTACTAGTGTGTATAAACAGATGATTGTAAAAATGAATGTAAATATTTTCAAAGATGCAATAAGCAATCTTACTAACATCATTCTGTTTCTTACTAGTGTATATAGGGAGCGCAGTGGCTCAGTGGTAGAGTGCTTGACTCGAGACCGAAGGGCCGCGGGTTCAAGCCTCACCGGCGTCACTGCGTTGTGGTCCTTGAGCAAGACACATTTATCCTAGCTTAGTACTGGTTCAACCCAGGAAGTCCGTCCCGCATAACTGAAAGATTGTTGAGTGGACGTAAAGAATCAAATCAAACAAAACAAACAAAACTAGTGTGTATAAACAGATGATTGTAAAAATGAATGTAAATACTTTCAATGATACAACAAGCAATCTGACTAACATTATACTATTTCTTACTTGTGGGTTAAAACAGATGATTGTAAAAATGAATGTAAATACTTTCAATGACTCAATAAGCAATCTTACTAACATCATTCTGTTTCTTACTAGTGTGTATAAACAGATGATTGTAAAAATGAATGTAAATACTTTCAATGATACAACAAACAATCTGACTAACATTATACTATTTTTTACTTGTGGGTTAAAACAGATGATTGTAAAAATAAATGCAAATACTTGCAATGATGAAATAATCAATCTTACTAACATCATACTGTTTCTTACTAGTGTGTTTAAACATATTATTGTAAAAATGAATGTAAATACTTTCAATGGCTCAATAAGCAATCTGACTACCATTATACAGCTTCTTACTAGTGGGTATAGACAGATGATTGTAAAAGATGAATGTAAATATTTTCAATGATGCAATAAGCAATCTAACTCTTAACATTTTACTATTTCTTACTAGTGTGTATAAACAGATGATTGTAAAAATGATGTAAATATTTTCAATGTTGCAATAAGGAATCTAACTCTAACATTATACTATTTCTTACTAGTGTGTATATACAGATGATTGTAAAAATGAATGTAAATATTTTCAATGATGCAATTAGCAATGTGACTAACATTATACAATTTCTTACTAGTGTGTATATATAGATGATTGTAAAAAATAAATGTGGATACTTTCAAATCCGTTTCTAACATGATACTGTTTCTTACTAAAACTTAACTTAAATTTTTCTTGAATTTTTCAATGTTGTCTAAAAATAGAAAGTGATGTCATGATCTAAATATAGCCTATAAGCAGTCACATACCTAGCATACACAAGGAAGTCAAAACAATGTTGTATGAACATGAATGTGATGTCATGACCCGGCATCGGCATAGATACAAGGTTGATTGAGGTTGCGTGTCTGCTGGGATACCTGCTATAATGATCATGAAAGTTTTGTCACATGTTTGTTTGTTTGGTTTGATTCTATAAGTCTTGGTCATCAGCTATGTTCATGTCGAGATGGTCAGTTCACCTAACCACACTTTTTCCTGGGCAAGCTTGACTAAGCGGTTAATCAGTACTTCATGCTCATACTTTTGCTTTGTAACTGACAGCTTAACAGCCCTTCTTGAATCAGCGGAAAGAAGAGAATGACTGTAGAGGGAGCGCAGTGGCTCAGTGGTAGAGTGCTTGACTCTAGACCTATGGGTTGCAGGTTCGAGCCTCACGCAAGAACATTAATCCTAGCTTAGTACTAGTTCAACCCTGGGGAAGACCTGTCCCTTTATAACTGAAACATTGTTGATGGGACGTAAAGAATCAAATCAAACAAAAGAATGACTGTAGAATTTATTTCACGATCAATCTCCATGAAAGTATAGGGGAACAGGCCGAGATGGAACTCATGACCCCTGGATCTGCAGTCGGACTTGCTACTGACTGCATTACGAGGAACGGTCGCATGTTTGTGACTGACGTATCTGCCGAACATCAGGTCTGAGGTAAAAGCAGTTCTCAGATATGTCCATCTCAGTAAGACAATGGACACAGCGAATACTATGGTGAATTAAAACATCATGAAATTTTGCATAAAAATGTGAATGAAAACATATGTTTTCATTCACATTTTTATACAATGTTTCATGCATCTGTAACTTTGCTAATTTTGTTCGCATTTTCATGAAATTTTCACCAAAATGTAGAACTAAGAAATTGGAAATGATATGCACCATTTTGGGAAGTTTTTGCTGATTTTTGAATTGTGGGAAGGGGCTGATATTCGGCCCCGAAATCAGGCCTAGGAAAATACCTGCCTTGCTTAAATTAATAAATCAATTCTGTAAATTTGGAAAATTTTGTATGGGTTTTAGGCGAAAGCGAAATTTTGCCAAACTAAAACACTCGAGAAATGGTGAAAACATGTTAACAGTCAGACATTGTCATTTAACCCTTAAATTAATTGCCTGCAAAAATGCATCTGAAAATGTTGTCTCCTTAAGTTGTCTGCTGCATATACACTGTATTTACTAATATTATTGACCCAGGGAGCACAGTGGCTCAGTGGTAGAGTGCTTGACTCAAGACCGAGGGGCCGCAGGTTCGAGCCTCACCGGCGTCATTGCGTTGTGGTCCTTGAGCAAGACACATTTATCCTAGCTTAGTACTGGTTCAACCCAGGAAGACTCGTCCCTGTTTAACTGAAAGATTGTTGATGAGACGTAAAGAATCAAATCAAACAAAAACAAACAAACATTATTGACTTATGTACGTGTAGGGCAAACAGTGTGGACCCAGATCAGATAGCTCCTGCTTTCTACTTCTTGTTGGTACACCACCATGAAATGCTTCGGAAGCTTTGATATCAATACAGGCAGGCCCCCAGATAAGAGTGCATACCTGAAAAGTATTTTTCTCATTTCTCAACCAAAACAAATGTCGTGGGTATTCAAAAGAATCGTCTCGATGAGACGGTTCTTTTGGGCACCCAAAACACATGTTTCAACTGATGGATAAGAAAATAATGACAATTTTACGCTGAAAATTTTTTGCTTAGCTAACCCTAGGATACAGGGGCCAGTTTCACCAAATATAGTTTGCCATACAGATTTCCTAAATCCAATTCAAAGTATTGAGAGTTACAGTATTGAGAGATACAATATATTTATAAAGAAAATACGTCAGTGAAGTGAGGGTGAACATGTAGGAAAGCTGTTGGTATTCATGACCACCGGAATCATTGCTTTTTTTTTTACCTTTATTCACTCGTTAGCACCTTTCCATATCATCTGCCCTTTTCAGTAAAAGGTTCATCTGCCCTTTGTAGTATAAGTTTGATTTAAACAATATTTATTCCAATGTAATTACAATTCGACATATGGAAAGGATTTGAACAAATGCATTGTATAATAGAGTGTAAAACATCTTTGGAATATATGATGTATATGAAGAAACAAAAACTAAATCAACAAAAGACTGTGTAAATGAAACAAAGTATATGTGTTATATCCCAGCTAGTGATATAATTATGTGGTCCATTTTGCCCTGGATGCTGCAGGTCTACAGAATTATTGGGTTGGGGTGATTTTTGTCTACAATATGTTACATTCATAGATGAATATAACCCGATGAATATTCTGCTTCCATCTCATTTGAATAATGTCTGGGGTAACACATTGTCATTAATTATCCTAATGTTTTTAACAACATATAGGTCTCAAGTAGCTTTTTTGTCTTAAAACCCATAATTGCTTTGAATTATTATATTTACCTTTAATTACAGAATTTGTCTTAGATTACCCAATTATTTACCTTTACTAACAGATTTTTTTCTTAAATGACCTTATTTACCTTTCATTACATATTTTGTCATAAATGACCTAAATTTGCCTTAAATTACCTTTAATTACAAATTTTGTCTTAAATTACCCTCAATTACAAATTTTGTCTTAAATTACCTTTAATTACAGAATTTGCCTTAAATAACATTATTTACCTTTAATTACAGATTTTTGCCTTAAATTACCTTTAATTACAGAATTTGTCTTAAATTATTTAACCTTTAATAACATATTTTGCTGTAGATTACCGGAGTTTCGTTTAATTACAGAATTTGCCTTAAATTACCTTATTTACCTTTAATTACAGAATTTGCCTTAAATTACCTTCAATTACAAAATTTGTCTTTAATTATTCTTTGATTAGAGATTCTGCCTCAAATTACCTGATATACTTTTAAATACAGAATTTGCCTTGAATTACCTTAATTACCTTTAATTACAGAATTTGCCTTAAATTACCTTTAATTACAAAATTTGTCTTAAATTACCTATTTACCTTTAGTTACAGATTTTTGCCTTAAATTACCAATTTACCTTTAGTTACAGATTTTTGCCTTAAATTACCTTTAATTACAAAATTGTTTTAAGTTATCTTTAATAAGAGATTTTACCTTAATTACATTATTTATGTTTAATTACAGAATTTTCTTAAATTACCGTAATAACTTTTAATTACAGAATTTGCCTTAAATTACCTGATTTACGTTTACCTACAGATTTTGTCATAAATTATACCTTATTGACCCTTAATTACAGAATTAGCCTTAACTAATCTTATTTACCTTTAATTATGGATTTTTGTCTAAATTTACCTACAGTCAACCCTCTTTATAACGACAACGTTTGTTCCAAGCTTTCTTTGACGTTAAAGTGCTGTTATAAAGAAATTCTGACCAGTATGTACCACATTTCAACATCATAATCATTTGGTAGCAGAAAATATACAAATGAATTAAATGCCATTGTTCCAAATGTATACATCAGTTCAGCTTCATATTGTATCAAAATGCACAAAGCTTCCCACTTATCAAATGAGACAGATACCTGTCCCTTCAAAATACCTTGACCTGATCACAAAATTGTCTGACACATGGTAAAAATTCTGTTATAATGAATTTATTTTCAATAGAAAATGTATATCTGTTCCCAGAAGTTACTGTCGGTGTCGTTAAGTGAATATTCTGATATAAAGAGGGAATTTTAATGGAAACAGATCCGTTCCCAGCATATTTATGTCGGACATTGAATATTCTGTTATAACGAGTGACGTTAGAACCATGGAATAGCCGGGCTAAGGTGCAAGGCAATTACCTTTCGATTGTCCCCCCAGTACCGGGGAAGTGCTGGGGTTATAAAATTGGGTCATTTACCCCGGTGAGATTTTCTGTTGTGTAGGGTGGGGGCTAAGAGCAGGGTTGTTACCATCAGCGTGTCCCCACAGGGCGGGGCTTATACCAGGACTCTGAAAAGTGAAGAGTCATTATCCCCGTCCAGTGGATACAAATGACTGGTGCATTAAGGGTAAAACTTTACTAAACTATTTACCTTGTGACAATTTTTGTCCTCTGCAGATCACTTTCGCTAATAGTTTGGACCCAGATCAGGCCAAACATAAAGTCTGACCTGATTTGGTTCCAAACTGTTTGACACTGTGATGGTATTAATTCCTGGAAGAATTTTTTGAAATTGTTACTCGTTACTAACAAAAAAATCAGCAGATGAAAAACATAAATATTCGAAGTTACCCAGCATGCAAAGAGTCAAATGTCTGTCTATATAGTTTCCAGATCAGTAACCTGTCTACCGATGTTGACCTCTAGATGAGTAAATGTCTGGGTCCTTTTATATTGTCGAAAAATTCATTAGAGTCACACAGTTTGGATCTAGATCAGGACCCAGGCCCAAGCTACTTACAAAGATTATCAGCATTTTACCTCCACTTTAAAAGGGATTTAAGGGTAATAGGTAACTCTATCTTTTAATGTAGTCTGCTGATAACTTTCGCAAACAATTTGGAGCCAGATCAGGCCCGACAAAATGTCGGGCCTGATCTGGGTCCAAACTGTTTGACTCTCTCATAGTATTCCTGAAAGAATTTTTCGAAAAAGTCAGTTTTGAAAAAAATCAGCAGACAACAAAATTAATAAGCATGAAAAATTACCCAGGATGCAAAGAGTTAAAATAATTACATTTTATTGCAGTATTTGTAAAAAAAAGACCTCAGAAATCAATTTTTATTATCAAAAACCAAATAGATTTACCCTAACTATGCGGAACCCCATAAATTCTTATCAGTCAGTAGCGAGTCTGAATGCAGATCCAATGGGTCGCGAGTCCAATCCCAGCCCAGTCCCATACTTTCATAGGGATAGATCATAAAATATTTTCTACGGTCATTCTCCTCCTCCGTCTCAACATGACCAAACAAAACTTACCATATTTATCCTTAAATTCTAGTTAGTCAGTTAAACTCTTTGTTTAACAAAATGTCGGGCCTGATCTGTGTCCAAACATTTGGCCACCCTGATTGTATTCCTGAAAGAATTTTTCAATAAAGTTAATTTTGAAAAAAATCAGCAGACGACCAAAAAGCATGATAAATTGACCAGTAGGCAAAGAGTTCAAAAAGAGTTGAAGTTTGGAATAACAAACAGCGGTGGTTAGAATAACAGTGTTAACCATGATCAGACTGCTCCTTCATGAGTAGGCTGGTCTCAGGGTTTAAGCAATAGGGCGAAACGCTTTGGGGCGTGACTGCTATTGAAATAGTGAAAAAATTGTATACATGTCAATTCGGATCTGTAAGGCCGAAAAGTATATAATTAATTCTTCTATAATTCTTCAATGATACTTCTGTTCTTTTGAGAATAGCTGAAAAGTTTGCTTGCAAACAGAATGGACCCAAATAGGACTGTTCCATAGGGATGGAACAGTCCTATTTGGGTCCATTCCATTTGCAAACAAGTTAGTAATTCTGTATATATAAATATATATATATATATAATCGGATTTTTGATTAACGTGCAGGTGCAGGGGCATCATCCACATCAGTGGGCCCCTTTCCAGGTAACTGGCTAGCTGATCTCCAGGTGCTCCTTTCTTGAGGGTCAACTGTGGTGAGCTTCCACTCACGGCAGTCTTTCTCTGTCAGTTTCTTCCATGTTTGCTTGGGCCTCCCTGCCCCCCGCTTGCCGTCAATCTGCATATCATATGCTGTTCTGATTGCACCACTCGAACGCGCCACATGCCCAAACCAGCAAAGCCTTCTCTCTCTCAAAATGAGGTCGAGGTCCTCAAGCTGAAGCTTTGCCAGTAGCTCGCTTGACCTTACCCTGGCCACATCCTCTGGCTTGATACTGCAGACCTGTCCGATCATGGCCCTATCATTGCGTTGCAAGCGCTGCAGTTCGTCTTGGTAAGTGGCCAAGTTTCACTGGCATGGAGCATGGCGCTCCGCACGCAAGAGCTGTACACATGGCCACGGGTCTTGTATATTTTGTTTAAAATAACCCGTTCACCAGTTTTATCGTCTGCTATCTCATCAGCTTATGTACTTTGGTAGCCTATATTGCAAACAATATTGACCCAGGTCAGACTGCTCCCTGATCAGGGTTCCATGATAAAATTAGTCTGAATGAAAATATAAGAAGCAGAAGAGATTTTCTAGACAAAAAATGAGGGAGCGCAGTGGCTCAGTGGTAGAGTGCTTGACTCAAGACCGAAGGGCCGTGGGTTCGAGCCTCACCGGCGTCACTGCGTTGTGGTCCTTGAGCAAGACACATTTATCCTAGCTTAGTACTGGTTCAACCCAAGAAGATCCTTCCCTATATAACTGAAAGATTGTTGATGGGACGTAAAGAATAAATCAAACAAAAAATAGACAAAAAATGTCTTACCCTGCTTAACCCTTAATCCACCAATCGCAACAAAAGTCGTCTGCTTTTCTCGTCTGCTGAAATATTGAAGAAGCCCTTATGGCAAACAGTGTGGACCCAGATCAGACTGCTCCTATAGTTCGTCAGTAATGTTAGGCAATTATTTGCAGCAGACGACTTCAGCAGACGACATTTTCAGATGCATTTTTTTCTTGGCGCTTTAAGGGTTAAGGGTTAGAAAGAATTATAAAATTAATTAATACTAAATGCCCATGAAATAGCATCTGCAAATGTCATCAGCTGCAATTTTTCATGCTAACAATAGATCAATTTTAACTTGCTTGCAAACAGAATGGACCCAGATAGGACTGTTCCATATCATGGGGTCCATAAAGAGTCTGTTTGCAAGCAAGTTATAATTTATCTGTTGTTAGCATGAAAAATTGCAGCAAAGGACATTTGCCTAAAGAGGCTTCCAAAATCCTACAGTGGAGAATGAAGCAGATATACTGAAAACAATATGGACCCAGATCAGACTGCTCCCTAAAGCCCTGATCCCACAGAGCTTGCCTCCACAGCGCAACCTCTTGGCGACTGATTTTGATTGCGACCTCTGCAACCATTGTAACTGTTTTTCCATTACTGGTATGGTCCGCGACCAATTCAGCACATTCAGTGATCGTTTAGCATTTAGTTGGTGACAGATCGGGGACAAGTTCAGAGTAATCGGCGACCCCCAGCAGCCAATCAGCCACTGGTCGACGACTGATCGGAGACTGGTTGGTGCGGGTCAGCGAATATCTTGATGGCATTACTTGCACAGAAATGGTTTTATTCTTTGCAAACAAATTATCTTTAAAAAATGATGATATAGCAGTCTCCATCCAGTTGGATGGAGACTGCTTTATCATCATTTTTTAAAGATAATTTGTTTGCAAAGAATAAAACCATAACTGGATGGAGACTGCTATATCATCATCTTTTAAAGATAATTTGTTTGCAAAGAATACAACCATTTCTGTGCAAGTAATGCCATCTTTAAAAAATGATGATATAGCAGTCTCCATCCGCTTTATCATCATTTTTAAAGATAATTTGTTTGCAAAGAATAAAACCATTTCTGTGCAAGTAATGCCATCTTTAAAAAATGATGATATAGCAGTCTCCATCCGCTTTATCATCATTTTTTAAAGATAATTTGTTTGCAAAGAATAAAACCATTTCTGTGCAAGTAATGCCATCAAGATAACATATTAAAGTTGTTTCGCTTACAACAAAGCAGAACGTGGTAGTTATGGTTGTGATGATTCTGCTGGGACCTACTAGGTCTGAGCTTACAATTTCAGCATTTGATATATCCGACTCAATTTGCCTCTTGGACAGCTGAGATCATCATCAGAATCGGGAGTCTGTATTTCCGTAGTAATTTTTACCATCTGATGTGCTATTGCTGTCTATTTTTGACCACCTCCTATGCCCCATGGTGCACACACTTTCAATGCTTGTGGTGAAATGATGTTAGGATGGCAAGATAGCTTCATGATGAAGCTGGCACTGCAACCTGTCTGCGACCAGTTGCAGATCGGTTGCCAGTCAGTCGCCGATCAGTTGCAGACTAGCTGCTGAAGATTTCAAAGCCAAAGTATTCATAAAATCTGTCTGTGACAGATCGGGGACTGTTCGGCGACTGATCGCTAACTTCTAGAAAACCTTTGCATCTAGTTGGCAATCAAAATCAATCCCAGCTAGTCTTTTGTACATATTCAAAAGACTGGCCGCAACTGTTTTTGTGTGGCGACCAATCACCGACCTTGCTGCGACCTTTGTAAAACCTTGCCGCAACCTCTGCAACCTCTCTGCGATTGTCAATATTTTTAGTCACGATGAGGTCGCAAGCTCTGGGACTGGGGCTTAAGGAGCAGTCTGATCAGGGTTCATAGTGTTTAAAATGGTCTGAAGTGCATTTGAAAACATCCAGCAGACGTAAAAGCAGAGCATGTTTTCAGGGAAAAACTTTTTTTGGCAGGAATAGGGTTAAGTCACTATTTCATTAACAAACTGCATGTTCAATTTTGCAATCATATCAACTTTTTAAAATTGGAAAACAACCTGTTCCAACAATTATTTTTTTAATGAGATATATTCCTGGAATAGGCTATAATAACAAAACTTTATGTTACTTCGTGCCATCTCCTGATAACCATCATAGTCAGGAAAAAATATCAGAAAAGTTAACAAGTACAGGCATTTTGTGAAGAAAAGGGTTTGACACCTGAATTAGGGTTCATTTGGTATGCTGAGTCCAAAAACCAATGTTGGCAAGCTGAGAAATGACGTCTTAATGACCTAATTTGCATATTTTCAAAATGGCCGCCAAAAATAATGGAATTTGACATATTACTGAAATATTTTATTTTTTGAAAATGTTTTTTATCCAAAATGATTTGTATTATGTCCTAAGATTGTTTTACCATTAGAGTACATGGGTTTGGCGGGCAATATACATAATTATTCCAGGATATTACCGTATTCATGGTACTAAATGTCCGTTTAGCCTATAAAATCGGATATAAACTTGCCTTATTCAGTATCCTGCTATTTAAATGTTAGTTTTATTCATAGCACGATTTTGGACAGTTTACCAGCTTTTCAAGTAATGAATAAGAAAGAAACTTTAATAATCAACAAGTTGTTTTGTTTTAAAATTAACATGTCATAATGTCCATGCCAAAATAAACGGTACATTTTGTATCTATAAAAAGTGGAAGAATACACATTCCTGGGTACCCTAGGGTCCAATTAGACCAACCTTGCACCATCAGGAAAACTTCTAATGTGTGTCAAATTGTTTTGGGAGACCACTTAAATGGGGGGAACATATTGCCCTAAAGAAAAGACCCATTTGAGCTATGTGAAATTGCATGGTTTCCATGGCAACTCATAATGCCCCTCTAAAGAATGGGAATGTCCCTACAAAAGTACTCATATCTTAGTAGCAACTCATCCAAACCTTTAAACTTGGTACCAACTGAATGTTAAGATATATGACTATCATCCAATGTTCAGATATGCAAATTATCAAATTCACATAATCATGAATATTAATGAAAACATTAGAAATTAGAGAAAAATGTTAAAAATAAAGGTGTACATGCAAATTTATCTACATCTCAGCTGCTTACTATCCTATACTAACAGCCTTGGACCTCATGGCTCTCATTTGTGATGTCTAATTGTGACGTTGTCACTTTCCCATTGGTATCCTGGGTCAGGTGTGGTGCTTGATTGTATATATTCCTGATCTTTGCCATCTTTCTTACTTTGTTACCATTTTAATGCTAATACATAGCATGTTTAATTAATGGTCCAATATGCAAATTATCTAAAAATTGTATTCATGAATATTAATTATTAGAAATGAGAAAAAAATTGATAACAATTAATAGAATATGCATGCAAAATTACTCATATCTCAGCTGCTATTCATCCTAGATTCATACTCACTCTATCTAAACTTGTTCCCAAATTAAAGTCCAGAAAGAGTTCTATATTAGTGTTGTTTGATACGCAAATTATTTAATTTATTAATGAGAATTTCTGAAGATAAAAACTTATTGATTCGTTTTCAATTTTTCTTTAGTTTTCTATAGTTTTCATCAATATTCATGAATGTATTTGTTAAATGATTGTATATCTGACCATTGGAATAAAATACTATATCTCAGCCTTAATTTGATACTAAGATTAATTGTCTAGAACAAGTAAAAGATGAGAAAAGAGTTATTTTAGAAGTAGAAACCCGCTGATTTTTCAACGTTTTTTCTCTCATTTCTAATGTTTACATGAATATCTGATAAATCTAAAAAATAGATCATTTCAAATAATGACTATTGAGTAAAGTAAAATGTCTTAGCTTTAAGTCTGTACCAAGTTTGGTAGTCTATGAGTATTAGCAGCTACGATATGAGTAATTTTGTAGGTACACCCACTTAATTTTATTACCAATTTTCTCTCATTTCTTACATATAAATTAATATTCAAGAATATAATCATAAAATGATTTGCATATCCAATCATGGCATAAAATTTGCTATGTCTAAGCATTTATTTGGTACCAAGATTGTTAGTCTAGGACAATTAGCAGATGAGATATAGGTAATTTTGTAGCTTGCCCATTTTAATTTTTCTACAAATTTTCTTTCTCTGTTAAATGTTTTTATTTAATATTCACAAATATGTAAATGAGATTTGTATATCAGACTATAATGTTATAGTACTATGACTCACCTTTCATTTGGTACCAATTTTGGAAGTCTAGAATAGTTAGCAGCTGACATATGGACTATGTTGTATGTACACCCCTTCAAATTTTCTACGATTTTTCTCTTATTTCTAATAGTTTCATTAATATTCATGAATATGCAAATAAGATAATTTGTATATCATACTATTGCGTTAAAGTGTAATTTCTCACTTTTATTTGGTTACAAGTTTGGTTGTCTAGAATAGTTAGCAGCTGGCATTTAGGTAATGTTGTACGTACCCTCCTTATTTTTCTACCATTTTTCCCTTATTTCTCATGTTTTCATAAATATTCATGAATATTCAAATTAAATCATTTGCATATCGTATCATTGGGTAAAAGTACTTTGTCTAGGCTTTGATTGGGTACCCAGCTTGATGGTCTATGATAACTAGCAACGGACATATGTGTAATGTGTATAGGTACACCACCTGACTTTTTTTCTATGAATTTTCTTTTATGTCTATTTTTATTAATAATCATGAATATGCAAAAGCCAAAATTTGAATATCAGCACATTGAATAAAACCTTGTCTGGGCTTTAATTTGGTACCAGGATCGGTAGTCTAGAATGAGTTGCTGCTTAGATAGCAATCATTTTGTAGGTACACACACTTTCTTTAGAATCATATTGTGGATTTTCACAATATGGGTGGAGGGTAAATTGTTCTATGCACGACTCCCTGACCCATGTTTTTCTTTGCTATTTAGCGACCATTTTGTTTCGCCAGTAACTGACAGCTTGCTTTTCTTGAATTTGTGGAAGAGAGAAAAATCCATGAGAAAATGTGCGACACGCATGTGTCGATTTTGGGTCTGCTTGCAAATGACCCAGCTACAGTGCCCGATGGGTTGCCATGGACATCATGCGATTTTATGTAATCCAAACAGGTTTATTTTCTGAGACATTTAGAATTTTTGGTATAGAGTGGTCCCACTGAACAATTTCACACCCATGAGTAATTGTCCTTGGGTGCAAGGTAAGTCTAATAAGCCCACTCCCCAGGTGTGTGTGTGGGGGGGGGGGGGGGGGGCAAATAGTTATTCCATGATCTTACCTATATTTTTAGCTTTTTAAATATTCATGAATATGCAAATGAGATAATTTTATATATGACTATTGCATGAAAGGATTTGTCAAATTGTATCAATGATGATATAAAAACATGCAACAAGGACAGTGTGGGGCAGAATTCAGTTTATATTTGCTTTTTTATATATATAATTTTCCCTTATTTTCTGAAATTTTCATCAGTTTTGATGAATATGCAAATAAGATAATTAATCTGCATATCAGGCCATTCTATTGGATGAAAGTTCTATATCTAAGCTTTAATTTGCTAGCAAGTTTAATAGTCTAGTAAGTGTAGAGCGAGTTGCTGATGAGATACGAGTCATTTTGTAGGTACAGGCCCACTTTCTTTAAAATCGAACTAACCCCCTCCCCTAGCTGAAACTTACAGAATGTTGTTTAAATTGCCATATTTTCCTGTAAACAATAGAGATATCATTGTGATGCATTTTTTTTAAAGTTCTCAATTTAATGAAATCATTCCTGACACATTTCGTCCACATAATATGCATGGACTATCATGAAAAAATATTAGCTTAAGTCGGAAGAAATATTTTTGCTGAAGTTATCCCCCCTGATTATCTCTTGGTCATATTTTTAGTTCTAATTGCATAAATTGATGTCAGTGAAGACCTCCAATCATGAGAAGATGTTTTGGATTGATTTGTACCAGTTTAGCATCCTTAACACGTTACTCTACAGATTTTTATGGATTTTTCTTCAATTTGGCGGCCATCTTGGAATTATGCAAATTAGACAGTGAAGACGCAATTTTTCAGCTTGCCAACATTGGTTTTTGGATTCAGCATACCAAAATACCCCTAATAGTCATCTCAAAACCTTTTCTTCACAAAATGCCTGTACCTTCTTAAATAAGCGTCTTTTTCTGATTTTTTTCCTGACTATCAGACAGACAACTTATTGGCCAAACAACCAATGGTTTTCATAATATTTTTGAAAAAAGTAAGTTTTGAAAAAAATCATTTATCAGACAACAATAAAACATGAAAAATTACCACTTTTTCACTATGGAATTGTTATGTTAACAAGGGATATTCGTTAACAAAGAAGAATGATTTTGTTTAATAAAACATGTTCCTGGAAAATGGTATGTTGACAAAACAGAATAGGTTTGTTATCAAAAGATATTCCCAGATTACTGTTTATTTTAACAAAGAGAAATAGATTTTGTTATCAAAAGATATTCCCAGATTACTGTTTATTTTAACAAAGAGAAATAGATTTTGTTATCAAAAGATATTCCCAGAATACTGCTTGTGTTAACAAAAAGAAATAGGTCAAACTATACTCCTGGAATAGCTAAGTTATGTTAAAAGCAGAATAGGTTTTGTTATCAAATATGTTCTTGGAATAAATAAGTTATGTTAACAACTTTGTTATCAAAAGATATTCCTGAATAAGGTTATGTAAACAACAGAATAGGCTTTGTTGACAAGAGATATTCATGAAATATGTTAACAACAGAATAGACTTTGTTGACAAGAGATATTCCAGGAATGGTTTATATTAACAAAACAGAATAGGTTTTGGTATCAAAAGATATTCCCAGAATAGGAGGTTATTTTAACAAAACAATAGGTTTTGTTATTTAAATACATTCCTTGAATAAATAGGTTATGTTAACAACAGAATAGGCTTTGTTGACAAGAGATATTCATGAAATATGTTAACAACAGAATAAGCTTTGTTGACAAGAGATATTCATGAAATATGTTAAAAACAGAATAGGCTTTGTTGACAAGAGATATTCATGAAATATGTTAACAACAGAAAAGGCTTTATTATCAAAAGATATTCCTGAAATAGGTTATGTTAACAAGAGAATAGGCTTTATTATCAAAAGATATTCCTGAAAATAGGTTATGTTAACAAGAGAATAGGCTTTGTTAACAAGAGATATTTCAGGAATGGTTTATATTGACAAAACAGGATAGGTTTTGTTATCAAAAGATATTCCCAGAATAGGAGGTTATTTTAACAAAACAATAGGTTTTGTTATTTAAATACATTCCTTGAATAAATAGGTTATGTTAACAACAGAATATGCTTTATTATCATAATACATTCTAGGAATAAGTAGGTTATGTTAACAACAGAATAGGCTTTTTTATCTAAATATATTCCTGGAAAAGACAGGTTATGTTAACAACAGAATAGGTCATGTTGTCAGTAGATATTCCTGGAATATGTTATGTTAACAAATCAGATTAGGTTTTGTTATCAAAAGATAGTCGTGGAATAGGTTATGTTAACAAAACAGAATAGGGTTTTTTTTTTATCAAAAGATATTCCTGGAATAGGTTATTTTAACAACAGGTTTTGTTTTCAAATGATATTCCAGGAATAGGTTATGCTAACAACAGATTAGGTTTTGTTATCAAAAGATAGTCCTGGAATAAATAGGTTATGTTAACAACAGATTAGGTTTTGTTATCAAAAGATAGTCCTGGAAAAGACAGGTTATGTTAACAACAGAATAGGTCATGTTGTCAGTTGATATTTCATGAATATCTTATGTTAACAAATCAGAATAGGTTTTGTTATCAAAAGATAGTCGTGGAATAGGTAATGTTAACAAAACAGAATAGGTTTTGTTTTCAAAAGGTGTTCCAGGAATGGGTTATGCTAGCAACAAAATAGGTTTTGTTATCAAAAGATATTCCGGGATTTGGTTATGCTTGTCAAGTTTTGTTATCAAAAGTTATTCCTGGAATGAATAGGCTATGTTAACAACAGAATAGGTTTTGTTATCAATAGATCTTCCTGGAATCGGTTATGTTAACAAATTTAAAACAAGATAGATTTGTTATCAAAAGAAAGTCCTGGAATAAATAGGTTGTGTAAACACAGAATAGGCTTTTTTATCAAAATATATTCCTGGAATAGGTTATATTGACAAACAGAATAGGTTTTGTAATCAAAATATAGTCTAGGAATAAATAGGTTATGTTGACAAAACAGAATAGGTTTTGTTATCGAAATATTGGTTAGGAATAAAATGGTTATTTTAACAAAATAATAGACTTTGTAATCAAAAAATATTCCTGGAATAGGATATGTTAACTATCTTAAGATAAGATCTTAAGAGGAATGGGTTATGTTAAACAACAGAATAGGTTTTATTATCAAAAGATATCCCCAGAATTAAGGAGGTTATGTCAACAAAACAGAATAGGGTTTGTTATCGAACTATATTCCTCGAATGAATAGGTTATGTTAACAAAACAGAATACTTTTTCCATTTAAAGAACTTCCTGGTTAAGTTAAATATCTTTCAGATCAAAATAGTTTATGTATCACAATCAAATATTTGACTTTTATTTAAGGTGCATAATTCAAAGACATCAAAAGTTCAAGATTTCATGAACTACATTTGGCTAGGGTTAACAGTTTATTGATTACCCTGCCAGAAATATTATACCAATTGTCTCATTTTCTTTCTGTAAATAATATTATGTACTTTTCTGTACATTAAATACACCATCCCACGAAAAAATGGCATTTATCTCTTTGCATGCTGGGTAAGTTGTTGTCTGCTGACTTTTTTTCTAAATTTACCTTTTTATATAGAGGATCTTACATGAGTGCTCATGTTTTATTGAATTTATTAAACGAGTTGGGAAAAAGAGATAAAATGCAAGGCTTTAACGAGTTAAATAAATTCAATAATACAAGAGCACGAATGTTAGATTCTATTTATCATATGATAAAATCTCATTTCTGCCGTAAAAACGTTATAATTTTGTCATTATGTATGCAACGTTGTTATGGACGTCATAACGTTTCCCGAAAATCGATAAACCACTAGTGGTTTACAGATTTTATTGCATGGCGTTATTTCACTCCCAGACGCGACGTCATATGATAAATAAAAATAAATCTTTCATGAATACCCAGACCAGCCTCAACATTCTGTCAGGTGTGGTATGGTTTCAAACTATTTGCAAAGGTTATCAGCAGACAATAAAAGTCCCCGCTATAATCAGGAAAGAGTTTAAGTATTCTTTATTCTTTAACTCTTTGTACCTAGGATTTTTTTATGTCTGGTGATTTTAGCTCACCTGAGCCATTGGTTCAAGGTGAGCTATTGCGATCATAGGATGTCCGTCATCCATAGGTCCATCATCTGTCAACAATTTGCTTTAAACCACATATCCTCCTAAACCAGGGTCCGCACAGTCTTGAATAGTACTTGAATTTAGAGTGCTTTTTTGAAAAGTCCTTGAAAATAAAATCTGCCTTGAAAAGTACTGGAAAATCACTCAAAGGCCTTGAAAAGTCCTTGAATTCTTCTATTTTCTGTAGGACTTAACACTGTTGATAGAGATCTAAATCAGTATAAAATTTTTGTGCCTTTATTTGGTGCAGCAAATGCTGCAACAAATAAAGGCACAACAATTCCATACTCATTTTCTAGTACTAATTTCTCCATTATTTTGAAGAACAATTTAAACATTTGATCAGTAATTTTCCTAAACTTTTAGCCCTTGAAAACTGTAAAAATAGTCTTAATTGAGAAGTACTTGAAAAGTCCTTGAATTTTACTCAAACTTCTCTGTATGAACCCTGTAAATCACCAAACTTCACAGGAATGATCCTTGGATTTCAAAGATAACCATTTCATGCAGATTTTTGGGTTGCCATGGCAACCAAAATTAAGAATTTTTAAATCTTCTTGTCAAAAACTACTGGGCTGATTTGAAAATAGTTGAACCAAGATTGTTCAAATTATATTAATTCGTTGAAAAACTATTGGCTGCCAGAGGGCCAGGTTTCCTTTGTAAAAATAGGGAAAATTTACGGAAAGAGTCCAGGGCCAGTTTTTAGACAAACTTTAAAAATTCTTCTCAAAAGCCACTGGATCTCAGTCTAAACTGCTTTAAAGCATAGCTGACAACATTTACGAATTTTATAATTGCTTCTTTAAGAAATCATAATTGTGAGCATTGGTATTCAATGTGAATTATCTGCGCATGAATTTTCAAACTTTATTCATGAAGAGAGATAGTGTAAAAAGTGTCGCCTGCTTGCAGTCTAATGGTACACCCATCCAGAGTTGGCACGTAAAAAAAAAATTTAGACTGAGGCTGAAGAAAAAAACACAAGTGTTTCTCAGGCCACTTTTTTGCAAAACAGATGAGGCAGGTAGGTTTTTATTATCTCACCAGAGCCGAAGGCTCAGAGTGAGGTTATAGTATGGGACTCGAGCAGGCGTCTGTGCGTGTGTCCGTCTGTCAGTGCGTCCGTCCACTTTTTCAAACATGAATATCTCTGAAACCAGCTGGCCAATCATAATCAAATTTCATCAGGAGCATCATTGGGATGGGGGATTGACTGCTTTAGGTTTTGGGTAAGATCAGATCAGAACTCTGTTTTCCATGGCAACAGATAGCTCCCATAGTAGGGTTATAATGGGGAAAATCTTGTGACCACTCTAGCTCCTTCATTTTTGATTTGTTCTTCTTTATTCTTGAAGGTAACAAGGACAACCATAAAATCTCGAATGGGTTCAAAATTCGGCAGGATCCGACCAGGGACTTATGAGTTAGATGCCCTTGAGCGTCTGGAAAAATCCCTATAGACTTATAATGGGAGAAATGTTGTGACCACTCTAGTACCTTCATTTTTGGATAGATCTTCTTCATTCTTGCAGATAACAAGACCAACCATAAAAGCTTGGATGGGGTTGAATTTCGGCAAGATTCCATTACTGACTTCGGAGTTAGCTGCCCTTGAGCCTCAGAAAAATTATTGAATAATGTTGTGACCACTCTAGCTCATTCATTTTTGATTGGATCATCTTCATTCTTGCAGGCAACAAGTAAACCCATAATATCTCGGATGGGTTCGAAATTCAGCAGGATCCAACCAGGGACATATGAGTTACCTGCCCTTGAGCGTTTGGAAAAATCCCCATAGACTTATAATGGGAAAAATATATAGACCGCTCTAGTGCTTTCAATTTTGAATGGATCTTCCTCATTCTTGCATGCAATAAGGACAACTATTAAAGCTTGGATGAGTTTGAATTTCGGCAAGATTCCATCACTGACTTCGGAGTTAGCTGCCCTTGAGCCTCAGAAAAATTAATGAATACTGTTGTGACCACTCTAGCTCCTTCGTTTTTGATTGGATCTTCTTCATTCTTGCAGGCAACAAGTAAACCCATAATATCTCGGATGGGTTCCAAATTCAGCAGGATCGGACCAGGGACTTATGAGTTACCTGCCCTTGAGTGTTTGGAAAAATCCCCATAGACTTATAATGGTAGAAATGTTGTGACCACTCTAGTTCTTTCAATTTTGAATGGATCTTCCTCATTCTTGCATACAATAAGAACAACTATTATAAAGCTTGGATGGGTTTTGAATTTGGGCAAGATCCCATCACATATTTTTATTTTGGAGTTAGCTCCTCTTGAGCATCTTAAAAAATAATGAATAATGTTGTGACTACTCTAGCTCATTCATTTTTGATTGGATCTTCTTCATTCTTGCAGGCAACAAGTAAACCCATAATATCTCGGATGGGTTCCAAATTCAGCAGCATCCGACCAGGGGCTTATGAGTTACCTGCTCTTGAGCATTTGGAAAAATCCCTATAGACTTATAATGGGAGAAATATTGCAACCATTCTAGTGCTTTCAATTTTGAATGGATCTTCTTCATTCTTGCATACAATAAGGACAACTATTAAAGCTTGGATGAGTTTGAATTTCGTCAAGATCCGATCACATATTTTTATTTTTGAGTTGGCTCCTCTTGAGCATCTTAAAAATTAATGAATAATGTTGTGACCACTCTAGCTCCTTCATTTTTGATTGGATCTTCTTCATTCTTGCAGGTAACAAGGACAACCATAAAAGCTTGGATGAGTTTAATTTAAAGTAGAACCAACTTTAGACTGTGGAGTTAACTTCCCTTGAGCATCATAAAAAATCTGAATAGACTTACAATGGGAGGTCTGTTGTGACCACTCTAGCACCTTCATTTGTGAATGGATCTTCCTCATAAAAGTTTGAATGAATTTGATTTTCCGCCACACCCATCCACCAGCTACAGAGTTAGCTGCCCTTGAGCTTCATTTGAGCACCTTCATTTTTCATTTGATTTTCTTCATCCCTGTAGGTTACCAGGACATTCATAAAAGTATGGATGAGTTTGAATTTCGGTCAGATCCCATAACTGACTACGGAGTTAGCTGCCCTTGAGTATCTGAAAACTACGCTTTCACCAGGTTTCCAATGCAATTTTTTTCAGATCTTTTTAATACTTGCAGATTACTAGAACCGGCATAATATCTTATGTTTTTGAATTAATTCCTGGTCACTGTTTCAAGTTCAGAGTTATCTGCCTTTGAGCATCGTAAATTATGGTGTCTCCAAACATTATGCTGGCTCCATGGTGAGCGATCGTTGCCCATTGGGCTACTTGTTTTTATTTCCAAAAAAACAGATGAAGCCAATTTTTTATTTCATCAAAACCAAATGAGGCACCTTTTTTTTTAGTTCAGTTTAAGCATAAAAATGTTGATATTTTGGTTTTTGACATAAGAATAAAATAAATGAGGACACTGTCTCTTTTTTTATTCAAGTCTGAAAAAAAGACTGATGAGGGACATTTGAAACATGAGGGAGGGCCTAAGAAGCAATTTATTTTTTTATTTGACCTAATAAGACTTTTATATTGATAGTCTTAATAGTCTAAATTTATTTTTTGTATGCCAACTCAGAAGAAAATTAAACCAGACTCAGTGACCTCTGTAGTTTAAAATAAGGTACCATTTTTCGGGACATATTTTAACCCTTAAAGAGCCAGTCACGACTGCAGCAGATGAAAAAATTTGCGCCACCTTTCCCAACTTTCAACAAAAATAAGGTATGATATTACATGAGAATCGTCTGCCAGCAGACGATTCTCATGAAATATCATGCCTTATTTGTTATTTTTGAAAAAGCGGCAAAATTTGCAATCTCGTCTGCTGCAAATTACAGGTGGCACTTTAAGGGTTAAAAGGTTTTAACCTTTTATGTACAGATTTTGTGTGCAGCAGACGAGATCTTGCAGGTTTCAGGAAAAATAAGGCTTGGATTTCATGTGAATCATGTGCTGGTAGACAATTCACACAAAATCTCAAGCCTTATTTCAAGTCTAATTTACTCTCTTGGAGCGGGATCAAAATTTGAAACTGTCTTCTGCTGTAAATTTTTGGTGTCTTTTAAGGGTTAAAAGTGAATTACCTGATATACATTTTTGCATTCATGTTACACCTTTTTGCACAATTTAAACTACTTGTTATATAACATGGGATTTTAACCCTTAAAATGCTACCTAAGTTTTGCATCAGACGACCTTTTCAAATTTATATTGCTTCTTTAACTCTTCCCACACCCTCACCCCCCGGCCAGTCACAACTTTTTTTATCCCCCGACAAAGTCGGAGGGATATAGTTTTGGCGTCGTCTGTCTGTACGTCCATTCCGTCCGTCCACACTTTTTGTCCGTCCGGAACCATATCTCAGTACTTATTGGTCAGATTTGATTAATTCTTGGTACAAATGATTAGTACCATGAACTCTCGATATCCTATAAGTTTGGTCAAAATCGAACCCTTAACACTTGAGTTATTGCCCTTGTTTTGGTATAGGCAATTATAAGGCAAAACCTATATGAGCTTTTTTGTGTGATGATCTTCACATTTCATCAAAGCTATTATATTTAACAACTTCTCACTTTAGACCATGATTGCCAAGTGCCTGTAGATAAGCATGGCGGTGTCAAAGTTTACCCTACCCCCTGTGACCCCACCTAAGGGGTCAAAGGTCAAATATTTTAATTTCGCAATAACTAAGGCATTTGTTAATATTTTTTGCTGAAATTTTGCATGCAGGCAGAGCAGCAATAGATATGAAACATATCAAACGAGATTTCAGTTTGAAGGCCTGGGTCCAAGTCTGTTGGGTGGACTAAAGGGGTGGGGCCGAGGCCAAAATAAACTTTTTCAGAATATGGTCATGTTGCATATCAAATTAAAGCTGATGACGCTGGCAGCAACATGGTAGCAAATATTTTGCCCTCAGACACACCCTTGACCCAGGGGGTGGGGTCAAAAGGTCAAACTATATATTTTTCTGAAAGTAGTCATGTTGCATATCAAATTAAAGCTGAAGAAGCTGGCAGCAAATATTTTCCCCACAGACACACCCTCGACCCAGGGGGTGGGGTCAAAAGGGCAAACTATATCTTTTTCTGAAAGTAGTCATGTTGCATATCAAATTAAAGGGAATTGAGTACAGAGCACCATAAAAGCAAATATGCTTACACACATTACACACACCATTAACCCCTGGGATGGGGTCAAAAGGTCATTTTTTTCTTTTCTAAAAGTGGTCATGTTGCATATCAAATTAAAGTGGAAGAAGTGTAGACCTACATGCAAGGTAACACTTTGAATTTACACACACCCTTGATACCGGGCCGCGTAGCGCAGTCGGTAACATGTCTGGCTACAGATGCGTGTCTGACTGCAGATCCAGGGGTCGCAAGTTTGATCCCGGCCCGGTCCCATACTTTCGTGGAGATTGATTATGAAATAATTTCTATGGTCATTCTCCTCCCTTCCGCTGATTCATTCAAGAAGGGTTGTTGTCAGTTACAAGCGAAAGTATGTGCACAAATTACTGGTTAACCGCTTGTTCAAGCCTGCCCAGGAAAAAGTGTGGTTAGGTGAACTGACCGTCCCGCAATGACCATAGCTGTTGACTTGGGACGTAAAGCAACAAAACCAACCAACAACCAACACACACCCTTGACCTCTGGGGTTGGGTTTAAAGGTCAGATATTGAAATTGTGCAGATGTAAGTATACTTTTTATTAAACTAAGCACTAAAACATACTTGACAGGCGTTTGTTATGATCTGAATGATACTAAAGGTGAACTAAGGGTTAGATTAATGGGATTTATGTTATGTGATTTACATGTTTCTCTCAAATAACCCTTCGTCGGGGGATACAAATTTGTCGAATTTGTCTTGTAATTTTTTGTTTTCCATAAAAGAAATAACCATGTCGCCACAATTGGGAGCACAGTGGTAGAGTGCTTGACTCGAGACAGAGGGGTCACGGGTTCGAGCCTCACGGGCGTCACTGCATTGTGGTCCTTGAGCAAGACACATTTATCCTAGCTTAGTACTGGTTCAATCCAGAAAGACCCATCCCTGTTTAACTGAAAGATTGTTGATTGGATGTAAAGAATCAAATCAAACAAACAAACGTCGCCACAATTGCGTACATTAAATTTTAGGCAAGCTACGCCCCTGACAGCCACTTTATTGATACATTTGTTACCATGATAGTGATTAACTTCAGTGGTGACAGACAGTGTAAACTCTGATCAGTCTGCTCTTTCATGAAAAAAAAATCTGCTGATTAAAAAAAATCATGCAAAGTCACTCAGCGTGCAAAGAGATAAATACAGTCCTTTGCGGTAACTATTGAATTTGCCTAGTGATTTTTATAATAAAAATTTCTAGACTATGAAATTACATATTTTTATTGCAACCCTGAATCACAATTGTAACCATGTTTTGCATGTTTCTTAGGTCTCTGATTAGATTTTGCCCTAATATGTTGAATTTAAGCATTAGCATATAACATATTTATTATATGCAATCCTTTGAAGTACTAGGAAATGTTAATTAGTCCCCTGACCAGTTTGGGGGACTGTAGGTTAAAATTTGCTTGATTCCATCGGTCCATCTGTCAGTGACGCTATAATCTGGGCCAATATCTACTACATGTACATTAATAGGCCAAATACATTATAACTTCACATGATATAATTATCCATAGGATGAATTTTGTCATGCAGAACATTTAGCCACCTACTCTCAAGGAAGTGCAGTGGCCGAGTGAAGCGCAGTGGCTCAGTGGTATAGTGCTTTACTCAAGGCCGAGGGGTTGTGAGTTCAAGCCAGTAAAGTCATGTGTAATGTCATGTGCAAACAACTGTAATATTTTTCAAAATGCTGTATAGGGTTAAAAAGAAAATTCAATTATTTCACTTTAGATCCCATTCCACTGGACGGCGATTCCGCTACGTTTCGAAATTTTGGTCAAAATGCCAGGAATCGTAACAGAAACGGTAGAAGCGCCAAGGTTGTAGTAGAAGCGTATCAGAAGTTCAGATTCTATATAAAAAGGATACAAAAATGCAACGAAAGTGTAGCTCCATCGCCAAGGTCCTAGCGAGGTCACAGCTACATCACCATCAGCGTAGACTAAGCGTAGCCAGATCTTCATTGTCGTAGTGAGATTGTGGTAGGAGCGTAACGGAAGCGTAGTAGAAGCATAGTGGAAGCGTACTGGAAGCGTCAAGTCCCAAAATCGTGTGGCAGTCTACACTTCCGCTGCAACTTGGAATAGTTTTAGAGAAAATCCTAGATCATCATGAGCCTAGCGGAATCGCCGTCCAGTGGAATGGGGGGTTTAAGAACAGAATTTTTTTACTTGCATGCTGACAATATAGGGAGTGCCTTTTATATGTGACTAATCTATTCTGCTTAGATTTGTTAAAATATTTGATTTTGATATGTGTCTGAAGTATTTGCCTTAGATAAATATCTGAAGTATTTGCATTCGATATGTGTGTCTGAATTATTTGCCTTAAGTATATGTGTCTGAAATATTTACCTTAGATATATGTGTCTGAAATATTTGCCTTTAGATATATGCGTCTGAAGTATTTGCCTTGAATATTTATGTGTCTGAAGTATTTGCCTTGAATATATATGTGTCTGAGGTATTTACTTTAGATATATGTGTCTGAAGTATTTACCTTAGATATATGTGTCTGAAGTATTTGCCTTGAATATATATGTGTCTGAGGTATTTACTTTAGATATATGTGTCTGAAGTATTTACCTTAGATATATGTGTCTGAAGTATTTGCCTTGAATATATATGTGTCTGAGGTATTTACTTTAGATATATGTGTCTGAAGTTTTTGCCTTAAGTATATGTGTCCGCAGTATTTACCATAGATAAATATGTCTGAAGTATTTGTCTTATCCATGTTTGTCTGAAGTATTTACCATAGATATATGAAGTATTTACCATAGATATATGTATCTGGAGTATTTACCTTAGAATTATGTGTCTGACGTATTTGCCTTTGATATATCTGTCTGAAGTATTTGCCGTATATATCTTTATGTGTCTGAAGTATTTGCCTTAGATATATATTGTCTGAAGTTTCTACCTAAGATAAATGTATCTGACGTATTTGCCATTGATATATGTGTCTGAGGTATTTACCTTTGATATGTGCGTCTGAAGTATTTACATTTGATATGTGTCTGAATTATTTATCTTTGATATGTGTCTGAAGTATTTATCTTTGATATGTTTGTCTGAAGTATTTACCTTTGATATGTTTGTCGGGAGTATTTACCTTTGATATGTTTGTCTGGAGTATTTGCCTTAGGCATATGTGTTTGAAGTGTTTGCCTTTGATATATGTGTCTGAGGTATTCACCTTTGATCGGGCCGCGTAGCGCAGTCGGTAACGTGTCTGGCTACAGATGCGTGTCTGACTGCAGATCCAGGGGTCGCTAGTTCGATCCCGGTCCGGTACCATACTTTCGTGGAGATTGATCATGAAATGATTTCTACGGTCATTCTCCTCCCTTCCGCTGATTTATTCAAGAAGGGTTGTTGTCAGTTACAAGCGAAAGTATGTGCACAAATTACTAGTTAACCGCTTGTTCAAGCCTGCCCAGGAAAAAGTGTGGTTAGGTGAACTGACCGTCCCGCAATGACCATAGCTGTTGACTTGGGACGTAAAGCAACAAAACAAACAAAACTAAGTATTCACCTTTGATATATGTGTCTGAAGTATTTCTCTTTGATATATGGGTCTGAAGTATTTACCTTTGATTTATGTGTCTGATGTATTCACCTTTGATATATGTGTCTGAAGTATTTGCCTTAGATATGTGTGTCTAAAGTATTTACCTTCGATATATGTGTCTGAATTATTTACCTTAGAATTATGTGTCTGAAGTATTCACCTTAGATATATGTGTCTGAAGTATTTGCCTTAGATATATGGATCTGAAGTATTTACCTTTGATATATGTGTCTGAAGTATTTACCTTAGATATATGTGTCTGAAGTATTTACCTTTGATGTGTGTGTCTGAGGTATTTACCTTAGATATATGTGTCTGAAGTATTTCTCTTTGATATATGTGTCTGAAGTATTTACCTTAGATATATGTGTCTGAAGTATTTCTCTTTGATATATGGGTCTGAAGTATTTCTCTTTGATATATGTGTCTGAAGTATTTACCTTTGATATATGTGTCTGAAGTATTCACCTTTGATACATATGTCTGAAGTATTTGCCTTAGATATATGTGTCTGAAGTATTTACATTTGATATGTACATCTGAAGTATTTACCTTCGATATATTTGTCTGAATTATTTACCTTAGATATATGTGTCTGAAGTATTTACCTTTGATATATGTGTCTGAAGTATTTACCTTCGATATATGTGCCTTTATGCAATCAGCTGTATAGCAGTAACGGTCATAAAACTTAACCTTTATGGAATTAGCTGTATAGCAGTAACTGTCATTAAACTTAACCTTAATCCAATCAGCTGTATAGCAGTAACTGTCATAAAGCTTAATCTTTATCCAATCAGCTGTATTGCAGTAACTCATAAAACTTAACCTTTATGCAATCAGCTGTATGGCAGTAACTGTCATAAAACTTAACCTTTATCCAATCAGCTGTATAGCAGTAACTGTCATAAAACTTAACCTTTATCCAATCAGCTGTAAAGCAGTAACTGTCATAAAACTTAACCTTTATCCAATCAGCTGTAAAGCAGTAACTGTCATAAAACTTAACCTTTATCCAATCAGCTGTATAGCAGTAACTGTCATAAAACTTAACCTTTATCCAATCAGCTGTATGGCAGTATCTGTCATAAAACTTAACCTTTATCCAATCAGCTGTATAGCAGTAACTGTCATAAAGCTTAACTGTTGTCCAATCAGCTGTATGGCAGTAACTGTCATAAAACTTAACCTTTACCCAATCAGCTGTATAGCAGTAACTGTCATAAAACTTAACCTTTATCCAATCAGCTGTATAGCAGTAACTGTCATAAAACTTAACTCTTATCAAATCAGCTGTATGGCATTAACTGTCATAAAACTTAACCTTTATCCAATCAGCTGTAAAGCAGTAACTGTCATAAAACTTAACCTTTATCCAATAGCAGTAACTGTCATAAAACTTAATCTTTATCTAATCAGCTGTATAGCAGTAACTGTCATAAAACTTAACCTTTATCCAATCAGCTGTATAGCAGTAACTGTCATAAAACTTGACCTTTATCCAATCAGCTGTATAGCAGTAACTGTCATAAAGCTTAACCTTTATCCAATCAGCTGTATAGCAGTAACTGTCTTAAAGCTTAACCTTTATCTAATCAGCTGTATAGCAGTAACTGTCATAAAACTTAACCTTTATCCAATCAGCTGTATAGCAGTAACTGTCATAAAACTTAATATTTATCCAATCAGCTGTATAGCAGTAACTGTCATAAAGCTTAACCTTTATCCAATCAGCTGAATAGCAGTAAATGTCATAAAGCTTAACCTTTATCCAATCAGCTGTATGGCAGTAACTGTCATAAAGCTTAACCTTAATCCAATCAGCTGTATGGCAGTAACTGTCATAAAACTTAACCTTTATCCAATCAGCTGTATAGCAGTAACTGTCATAAAGCTTAACTTTTATCCAATCAGCTGTATGGCAGTATCTGTCATAAAACTTAACCTTTATCCAATCAGCTGTATAGCAGTAACTGTCATAAACCTTAACTGTTGTCCAATCAGCTGTATGGCAGTAACTGTCATAAAACTTAACCTTTACCCAATCAGCTGTATAGCAGTAACTGTCATAAAACTTAACCTTTATCCAATCAGCTGTATAGCAGTAACAGTCATAAAACTTAACCATTATCCAATCAGCTGTATGGCATTTACTGTCATAAAGCTTAACCTTTATCCAAATAGCTGTATAGCAGTAACTGTCATAAAACTTAAACTTTATCCAATCAGCTGTATAGCAGTAAATGTCATAAAGCTTAACCTTTATCCAATCAGCTGTATGGCAGTAACTGTCATAAAACTTAACCTTTATCCAATCAGATATTGAGTTACATTCTTGAATGCATTGGAATTATCACTGTGCTATTGTCATCCAGCTGAGCAAATAGTTTGGAATCAGATCAGGCCTGATGATCAGTCAGGCCCTATTGTCAGGCCTGATCTGGATACAAACTGGTTGACACTCTGATGGTATTTCTTAAAAGAATTTTTCGAAAAAGTAATTTTTTTCAAAATTCAGCAGACGACAAAAAATATCATTAAAAATTTCCCAGCAAGCAATTTAAGTTACATAATAAAACAATTTACGATTGTAGTCATTGAATATGACCTGACAGCACCAGTATCAAAAATCGATATTGGTCTATAACTGGGCTGTCCGAGAATTTATCGCCCGCACCGTTGGGACGCCACATGTTCAGCAAGGCAAGGTTTGGCAATATTTGGGCTTGGCCATGATTTGTCATCTGCTGCGGTCATGTTACGTCATATTCAGCAGAATAAGGGACGGCAACAGGATATGCAGCAGCAGGCAAAAATGCAGCTTTTATTTCCAAAGAAATCCTTTCGCGGCATCTTGTATGACATAATCTTAAATTAGAAAAAAATAACACATGTTGTCAGAGTCATTTATATACAGTGCCCGTCCATTGGTGGTACTGTCTCTGAAAAAAAAAGTTCTTAGAAATTCATTTTTAAACATTATAACGCCACCTATAATTTGCAGCAGACGACAATTGCAAATTTTGCCGCTTTTTCAAAAATAACAAATAAGGTATGATATTTCATGAGAATCGTCTGCTGACAGACGATTCTCATGTAATATCATACCTTATTTTTGTCGAAAATTGGGAAAGGTGGCGCAAAATTTGTTGTCTGCTGCAGTCGTGATTGGTGCTTTAAGGGTTAAAGCGTCAATTGCAACAAAAGTGATGGGAGCAGTCTGATCTGGGTCCAAAGTTAGCCTCTATACTTATATTATAACATGTAGTCAATAATGTAAGTAAATATATAGAACAGACAACTTAGCAGACATCATTTTCAGATTCATATTTTGGTAGTGCTTTAAGGGTTAAAGCTTATATTCCAAACATTATGGACCCAGATCAGACTGCTCCAAAGGGAGCAGTCTGATCAGGGTTCATAGTGTACACTTCCACGATAAAATCTAGTCTGAGGTGCGCTTGAATATATGCAGCAGACACGTAAAGGGGTTCGGACCACCTCCCCCTATCCCCCCCCCTCTTGAAAAATCACAAGTTATATTGGTTTCTATAGGGAATAAGCAATTGGACTCCTTCTGGAAAATGTTGGACCCCCCAGGAACCTTGGAAAGTGATATGTTTTCATGTTTTCTTTCATATAAAACCATTGACATCATTGGTGCATTGGACCCCCTGATAAGTTGAGGAATAAAAATCAAAAATAAAAAGTTGTCAGGGCTGTCAGATGGACCTCAGGACCCTCCCCCACCCCCCTGACGAAAATTTCTGGATCTGTGCATGTTAATGCTATTTCCACAAAATAAAAATGAGCGAGTGCATGAGATTTCCAACAATGTGGTATGTGCGACCAGCAAAGCCTCAGATCAGCCTGCGCATATGCACAGTCTGATCAGAGCCTTTGCTAGTTGCTTGAGTATTCTATGATTGTTAAGCTACTGACTGAACACCATTTGGAGTTTCTAAGCTTAAAAGGAGGCTCCACAGGCTCGTATGAGTCTACACATGTCAAGCTACCACACATTGTTGGAAATCACATGTCACAACTGATTTTTATTTTCTTATTTGGCATGGCACTGTAGAAAATGTTTAAGAATTACTATCATCTTTTCCTAGAAAAGTTATGCAATATCTCAGCTGTGGCAGCCCAGTCAGTTTTATATACAGTTTTAAGATGTTTTATTCTCCATAAGTTGAATGCACTTCCACTTATAAGGTAATGAATTTTTATACACTTCTGTAATCGTTTGATTTTTTTTACTTTTGAGAACTTTTGCTTAATGTTGATAATGTAAGATATTTTCTCATTCATAATTAGCACAGAAATTATCTGTAGTTATGCAACAATTTATTTTAGCAAATTGTTTAGCAAAAAAAAAAAACCCTTTAAGAATGAATTATCATACAGTTTTGTTGTCTCAAACTCACATTCAAAAATTACTTTTGTTTAAATTATAAATGTTGATGATGTAATATATTTTCTTCTTCATAATAGAAATTATCTTTAGATATGCATCAATTTATTTTTAGCAAATTGTTTAGCAAAAAAAACTTGAAGTCCACTTTTGTTGTCACTTACTTTCAAAAATTACTTTTGTTTAATGTTGATGATCTGAAATATTTTCTTTTTTATAATAAGCATAAAATAATCTTTAAGTATGCACCACTTAGATCATTCAGCAAAAAAAAATTCCGTTACACTTTATATTATGAAATGGGCTTTTATACACTTCTTTAGTCATTAACATATTTTTTGAGAACACATTTCCAAAAAATTATTTTTGTTTAATGTTGATAATGTAAAATTTTCTCCTTCATAATTTGCATACAAATTATCTTTTGAATATGCAACAATTTGATCTGGCAAATTCTTCAGCAAATAAAACATTACTGACATCTGCTGATAAACTTTGCTAACAATTTGGACCCAGATCAGGCCCGACAAAACAAAATGTCAGGCCTGATCTGTATCCAAACTGTTTGGCACTCTGATGATATTATTAAAGAATTTTTTAAAAAAGTTGATTTTGAACAACAGTTTTAAGATGTTTGTAATGAACCCTCACTTATAAGGTAATCCATTATTTTACACTTTTGTAGTATTTAACTCATTTTTTGATAACAGATTTTCAAAAAATTACTTTTGTTTAATGTCGATGATGTAAAAAAAAAGATGATGTAAAATATTATCTTCTTCATAACTAGCATACAAATTAAGCAAATCGTTCAGAAAAAGAAAAATTTAACTCTTTATAAGGTACAGTAAAACCTGTCTTAAGCGTCCACTCAAAAATGGACAAAACAAATGTTTTAATGGCAAATGGTAGCTTAATGAAGGTTCAATGCTTTTGACCTGCATTAAGTGATAATCAGTCTTGAAAACCAAGTTTTGGTCTTCTTTTTGATTGGCTGCTTCAGACAGGTTTTACTGTAATTGTATTTAGATGTTAACTCAACTTTTGAGAACACATTTTCAAAAATTATTTATCGTAATGTTGATTTTTAAAAGTAAAAAAAAAAAATTGTGATAATTCACACAGAAATGAATCTTAAACTATTCACCAATTGATTCTAGCAAATTGTTCAGAAAAGTAAAACCCTAACTTTTAATAATTAAGGTTAAAAGAATTATAAAGTCACTTCTTTAGTCATTAACTCAACTTTTGAGAAGACATGTCACAAAATCACTTTTGTTAATGTGATAATGTAAAAAAAATTTCTCCTTCATAATAAGCATAGAAATTATATTTGAATAATTAATTCTAGCAAATCGTTCAGAAAAATAAAACTGTAACTCTTTATAAGGTATAATGATTTATTTTACACTTCTCTAGTCGTTAATATTACTGAACTTCTGAGAACACATTTTGTTTAATGTTGATAAAAAAATCAATCATTATTAGAATAAAAATTATTTTTATAAGGGCAGATAAAAATTGATAAATTACTAAATGTAAAGTTTTGATCTTAAAATTTGCACCAATTTATTTTTACAATCATGACTCAAAATTTAAATTTGTGGAATTTTTCTATGTAAAAATTTTAGGGGGTATAATAAAATATTCAAAGCTTTTAATTTAGATTTTTAATACTAATATTAAATACTTCAGATGAAGATTAAAAGGGGAAAATACAAATGATCGATCAAACTCTATTTTCAAATGATCTATTGCCCAAAATTTGAAAATCATAAGATCATGATTTTCAGATGAACTTTGGAAAGGAAGATAAGTGGTGGCCTTATAATTTACATAAGAGAACAATACCAAAAGGGTGTTAAAATAGTTAAAAATGATATTGACTGTTTAATCTGGTTGAAATTCGATAAAAACTTCTTCCAAATACAGAATGATATATACCTAGCGGTAACTTATATAGCGCCAGAAAACTCACCTGTGCATTCAGTCTACGAAATAGATATTTTTCAAAAGCTACAACTTGACATATCATACTATAAGGAAAAGGGCAAAGTCTTTGTCTGTGGTGATTTAAATTGCAGGACCGCTAGTAAAGCAGATTACATTGAAAATGATAGGCATATATTTTTCCAAGATAGTGATGATGTTGATGTTCCTTTGCAGCGTATTTCAATGGATCATGGTGCGAACCGGTTCGGTGAATTCCTCTTGGATGTGTGCAAAGCTGTAAATATGCGTATAGTGAACGGGCGGCTCTTTAATGATAAGGCGATCAGAAAATTCACATGCACAATGCATAACGGTGAAAGTGTAGTAGATTATTTGCTCACATCGCAGGAGGATTTCGCCGAACTTTCGCATTTTTCCATCAATGACTTTAATATCTATTCAAATCATGCTCCAATTTCCTTTAATTTTCGTATAGCGAATATCGACCCAAGGGAAGAAACTCGTACTGGTGTATCGTATAAGTGGGATGAATCTTTCAAAGCGGATTTTTTGAATTCCATCTCGCGTGATATCCACAATCTCAATGGTTCAGTCTCAGGAAAAATAAATCTTAATTGCGATCCGAACGATGTTGTATCAGAATTCTCACATTTTATTGCAGACAGGGCAAACGTATTTTTTGAAAACTCATATAAACTAAAGTCCCGAATTTCATTTGATCAGTCGTCGAAAAGTAACAGAAATAAATGGTTTAATGAAGAATGTATGCGCAAACGGGAAGCCTACAAAACGGCAGTGTTTGAATTTAACTTAAACAAAAATGAGGATACGCGGCATACCATGTATAATAGGAAAAAAGATTATAAATACTATTGCAGGTCATGTAAGCTGAATTATAATCGAGAGGAAGGTATAAAGCTTCGAGATTTAAAACAAAAAATTCCGAGACATTTCTGGAAAATGTTTAGGAAGCAAACACGGTCGGACAGTAAAGATATTCCACTTCAAGATTTTCAAAATTATTTCCAGACACTAGCATCCGACGCGCACATACGCGAAGACGCGGACGTAGAAGAATTTTTGAATTCGTTCAGCCATAATGAGGAAAATAGTACCTTTCAAGAGCTCGACGAACCCATTACACAATCCGAAATAAAACATGCTATTAAACGATTAAAATCCAATTAAGCTTGCTCAACAGACTGCTTATTAAATGAATATTTCATTGAATGCGCTGATATGCTTTTAGAACCTATTCATATGATCTTTAATCATATATTGAAGACCCAAAAATTTCCGAGTATATGGGCCGAAGGAATTATCGTCCCAATTTTCAAAAAGGGTGACAAAAATGACCCTGCAAATTACAGGGGAATAACTTTAGTAAGTTGCTTGGGCAAGCTATTTAACAATATATTGAATGAACGTTTAAAAAGCTGGGCAACGGAGAACAATGTTATTACAGATGCGCAATTCGGATTTAAAGCAGACCATAGCACGGTTGATGCAATTTTTATTTTACAGTCGTTGATTGATAAGAAAATAAAGAATAAGAAAAAGCTTTATTGTGCTTTTGTCGACCTGAAACGAGCATTCGATTCGGTGTACAGAAACGGTCTGTGGTTTAAACTGATTAAAAATGGCGTCGATGGCAAGATACTTAAAATCATACGTTCCATGTATAGTCAGGCAAAGTCTTGTGTGAGGCATTTCGGTTCTTTGTCAGATTTTTTCAAATGTGATGTCGGGTTGTTGCAAGGGGAGATCATTTCCCCGATTCTATTTTCGTTATTTCTTGCTGATCTTGAAACGTCTCTCCAAATTGATGCTGATGCTGGAATCACGTTGGAACAAATATCGATATATCTATTAATGTTTGCTGACGATGCTGTAATTTTTTCCGAAACAGTGGAAGGATTGCAGACATCTATTGATAATCTCAGGCAATATTGCGATAAATGGAATCTCACAGTAAATATCAGTAAAACAAAAATTGTTGTGTTTAGAAAAGGCGGCCCCCTTAGTCAACAGGAAAGATGGACATATGGAAATGAAGAAATTGAGATTGTGAACAACTTTAATTATCTTGGTGTAGTCCTTTCGAGTGGAGGCTCCTTTATTAAGGCGACGAGTACATTATCTGGAAAGGCCTTAAAAGCCGCCAACTCTCTACTTCAAATAACTAAAGATAAGGAGGTCCCAGTTGATGTGATGTTTGGCCTTTTTGATTCCTTTGTAACCCCAATATTAAACTATGCATGTGAGGTATGGGGCTTTATAAGAGCTGATAACATAGAACGTGTACATAGGAAATTTTGTAAGTGGGTTCTTAATGTAAAACCGTCAACAAGTAGCCTCGCTCTCTATGGTGAAGTTGGCAGATTCCCATTACTACTTTGTCGTCAATCACGAATTGTTAAATATTTTTTGAAAATCAACTCGGTGGATAATAACAACTGTATCCTCTGGAATGCATACACTATGCTTAAAATGGATATTGACGCCAACATAAATGCAAATAACTGGGCATCGAACGTGAAAAAATTACTTGAACGATCAGGGTTTCCTGATGTTTGGTTGTTCCCAAACTCCGTAAATCCTGACAGATTTTTACCACTTTTGAAATTAAGATTGAAAGATATGTACATAGCAGAGTGGCGAGAAGGAGTAAGATCGCGTACGTCATTAATGTTGTACAGAGAAATCAAAAATGTGTTTGAAATTTCGGAATATCTTCTCCAAATAAAGAACAGGAAATACAGACAGACTTTATCTAAAATCCGCCTATCCTCTCATCAATTAGCAATAGAAAAGGGTCGTCACATTAACATAGAACGCAATCAGAGGAAATGTCCTTTATGTACCAGTGATATAGAGGATGAATTTCATTTTATTTTGATTTGTCCTGAATATATTGATCTCAGGAAAACATATATACATAAATATTTTTACACTAGACCAAGTATGTATAAACTTACGATCTTACTAACCTCAACAAAATCTAAGCAACTGAAAAACCTTGCAATATATCTACTAAAAGCTTTCAAAGTAAGGACTGAAGCTATTAATATAGTAAATGCTGTATAAGAAACACCTATAATCCAAAGTTAATATTTACCTGTCTCAACTGAAGTCTGCGATCGTAGATGCTCGTTAGAACTGCCTGAAGAGACAGTTCTACTGAGCATATACGACGCATTTCTATACATACCCTAGTTAAAACTAAGTCTGATAATACCTGGTCATGTACTCATGGATGCTTGCTAGAAAAGTCCCATAGAGACGCTTCTAGCAAGCATACATGAAGAGAAGCATACATTAAGAGAATCGAGATTGACTACAATCCAAACTAGCATATAGTTGATCCATTTTCCTTTGCTTCAGAATAGAGATACCATATATTACCATGCATTAATAAATGTTAGACACTCTCTTGACAAACAGCCATGATGTATGTCACCATGGCTGCTTGTATGTAATTATTATTTCATGCTGATTGTATATTTGTTTGATTGGTGATGAGCTGTTTATGCTTAAGCCTGAATAAACTTTATGTTATGTATGTTATGTTATGATAATCAAAATTTTTAAGTTCAATTATTTTCTTGCCTAATTGCTGTCCTTTGTAGGGGAATTTGGGGAGTCTTAAAATGTCCTATGAAAATCATCAATTACCCAATTACCCTATTTTGTCAGGGGCTCCAACTTTGATCAAATTTTTTTTTTAGTTGATGAGGGGTGACAGGATCCAAATACCACTATAAGCGGGTCATCATCAGCCTGCCAGCAAAGCGCCATTTAAATGGTGTTTAGCTGGCGTGCTGATGATGACCCAACTTTGAATGCTGGCTCGGTAGCTTCATAATTTTTCAGGGGATCTGGACCAGAATTGCTAAAAAACCCATATTTTTGTGATTTTTCATGGGGGGTCTGGTCCCCTTTCTGAATCCACACATGCTGACTTATTCTCTTACTTTTCTAGGTGGTCCTGCTTAGAAGTCTATGTACAACCATTAACACAAGGTAAGCAAGAGCTTTCAAAATGAAATCACTTTTGTTAACTCTTTGTTGACTGGGTAATTTTGCATGCTTTTATTTTGTTGTCTCCTTGGCGGATGTAGAGGGGGGGGGGGGTGGGGACAGGGGGTTCGGACCCCCTCTGGAAAATAAAAAAAATATAGGGTTTCTTAGTAATACTGGTCTGGATCCCCTTAATAATCACAAAGCTACCAAGCCAGCATTCAATGTAGGGCCATCATGGCACACCAGCAAAACGCCATTTAAATGGCATTTTGCTGGCGTGCCAATGATGGTCCGCTAATAGTGGTATTTTGATCCTTCCTCCCCTCATCAAACTAAAAATAACGTCAAAGTTGGACCCCTCTGACAAAACTTTCTGGATTTGCACATGTGTCTGCTGATTTTTTTTAAACTTTCTCGAAATATTCTTACAGAAATACCCTCAGAGTGTCAAACAGTTTGGGACCAGATCAGGCCCGGCCTTATGTCGAGCCTGGTCTGGCTCTAAACTGTCTGCAAAGGTTATCAAGTAGACAATGTGAGCAAGAGCTTTCAAAATGAAAACACTTGTTAACTGGAAGCTCAGTGGTAGAGTGCTTGACTTGAGACTGAGGAGTTGCGGGTTCGAGCCTCACCTGCGTCACTGCATTGTGTCCTTGAGCAAGAAACATAAATCCTAGCTTAGAACTGGTTCAACCCAGGAAGACTCATCCCGACATAACTGAAAAACTGTTGACTGGGACGTAAAGAATTAAATCCTACAATTTTTATTTGTTTAACTCATTGCATGCTTTCACAAAGAGCATCAAAGTGTCAAACAGTTCGAATCCAGATCAGGCCCAACTTATTGTCAGGTCTGATCTGGATCCAAACTGTTTGACATTCTTGCTCAACCCCCCTCCCCTCCCTCTGTTCTTAAATATCCCATGAAAATAAATAATTTGGTCTCAGTGAGACCAAATTATTTCATTTTCATGGGATATTTAAGAAAAATGAGATAAAATCAGCAAAGCGAACCCCCACACCTTTATATATATGAACCCCCTTTCTAGAAATCCTGGATCCGCCCCTGCAAGACCTGAAAAATTGTTGATTTGTACTTATAGCATCAGCCCAAACAAGCAAATGAACAAAGACACCAGCAGGCAGAAATTAGGCTGAAGAAAATTGTCTCCCTTTTCAGGAAATAGCAGAACTCTATCTGTTCACCTTTCACACTTGTCGTCTACTGATTTCATAATAAATGCTTTTAATTTAAATTTACCCTTTGGCTAAAAACGTTTAAAATTTATAGTTTCAAACAGCTATTTGATTTCTTTTTTTTCCTAAAATTTAACAGAAATCTTTTCTACCCAATTCCTATATTTTTTCTGAATATAGGAGAAAGTTTAAAACTAATCATGAATAACAAAAAAGGGAAAACATGCATAATGATAATAAAAAAAAGACAGACATTTTCCATCATAAATGTTTTTACGGGTTAAAAACCTCAGAATGCGGTAATGGGGTTAAGCCTTAGAATGCTGCCTAGATTTGCAACAGACAGTATATTCGAATAGACTTGATATTTCCTGTTATAATCCTTTGCTAACAGATACATAAATAACATGAAACATTGTGCCTTATATGCACTGAAAACTATTAAAGATGGCTCCCAATTAGCCTTCTGCTGCAGTCGTGATTGGCGCTGCAAGGGTCGGTGTAAATTTTGATATGCATCAGAAATTCTAGATGCACTGCATAAATATGCACATCGACTGTAACATGCACTATTAATATTTTTGCACATTGAATTCAATTATTAGCAGCTAACCCTCTATTTTTTATTCAACATATTATCTTTCATTTTTTATTTCATTTTTTACGATACTAAGACTTTGTTGGCATTTCTTATGATTCTCCTCGATAGATGATTCACTGAATGTTGAGACTTAGTTGATTAAAGTAAAATTACGGGAACAGTGGAAAAAGTTTAGAAAAAAATGTGCCGTCTGCTAAAATCCTCGTCAGCGGGCAAATACATCATGTGCAAGAAACTGCACAGCAGTTGCATTTAACAAAGCGTGGGATAAGATGTGCTTTTTTCAGCAGAAGAATGACAATATCTATCTTACCGCTTAACGTAAACATGTATTGTGATAACTCATTGGAAGCGTCTCGTTGAGACGCTTCCAATGAGTACTCACAATACATGTTTTCTTTGATAAATAAAAAAACCAGGGAGCTAGAGAAACCTAGTTTTATTTTTCTAGGACTCTGCGCAGTAATATGTAATGAGATATATGTAAAAAGTAGGCAGATGTCTTCTTTCCGTATGCATGTTGCATAATGTCATTAATATTCTACGAGTGAGTGCCGGAGTGCCGAGAAGGAGTGTTGCCGGACATGTAGAGGAAATGTAAATGATCTTTTAGGATTTTTTCCGACATGGTGTTTTTCGGAAATATTGGGCGATTTTTTTAAAAATGTGCTTTTGTGAAGTGGATGATTTTGCTCCTGATGCTGGTTTCGGGGAGATCAGAAGATCTTACGATGATGTACTTAGGTTTATAAAAAGATTAGCCTAGTTTCAGATTACAGCCTCGTTTGGATGAGGGTCGGTAGGTCGTAAAAAGTTGTTTTTTATTTTTGATGGTATCTGTATCATCGTTTTTGGAAGTACAGCTAACAAAAATGATTCCAAGATGGCTGCTGTTGATATGTCAAAAATATCGCATTTGGATATTAGAAATTTCATAGATATTTTTCATCTGTTTTTTCATGAAATTTTCACTTAAATTTTCACTGAAACATTTTTTTTTTTGTCTTAAAATCTGCCTACTTGATTCCGAAATGTTGGTTGGGTCTCTTAAGAGGCAAACAAATTTTTAAAATTTACGTCATTAACTCATTTCCTACATTCTAATGGCCACCATTTTTTCTTCTGCTGAAAATCTTTCCAAACAGTTTGGACCCAAATCCATTTTGTGGAGCCTGATCTACATCCACACTGTTTGACACTCTGCTAGTATTCCTGAAAGAATTTCTTATAAAAAAAAAAAATTGAAAGAAAAATCCGAAGACGACACTATGTTGTGTCCTTGAGCAATCTACTTCGTACTGGGTCAACCTAGAAAGTTAGGAAATCATCGGGACATGACAGAAAAATTGTTGACTGGGACATAAAGCATCAAAACAAAAAGAAAGCTTTCAACAATCTTTCACATACCGGGTAGGCGGCAATCGAAAACGTTAATACTATCGCCAAACGTATATCAAAAATCTTTAGAAACAGAGTGTTCCATTGCCATTTGTGGCCCGACTGGCGACAAATGGCAATTGAAAACACTGTTTCTAGCAATTTTTGATCCGCGTTTGTTGATTGTTAAGAGCGTTTTTGATTGCCGCCTACCTGGTGTGTTTCAGCAACGGCCATTTATTGTTTTACATTGTTCCCTTGATGGCAGTTTTACCCATACTACACTGCATACTTTAGTCAGTAACTGACAACTGCCCTATTTATTTCAATGGAAGCGAGAGAATAATCTCTATAGAAGTATGTGACCAGACCATGGTTCAAAGTCCCAACCCCTCTTTTGCAGTCAGTTAAAACCAGAAACTGATCCAATTCACTACCTACATGTACTGCCCTACACAGACTGGCAGAACCTTGTTGGTTTGTAAATGGGTCTAGATGCAAGAAAAGCTGTCTTCAGGGGTTTGCGAAAAACAAAGGTGCAGACTGATCAGCGCCTTTGTTATTGGCTTTTTTGGAAAGTATCACATCTAAACTTGCTACAAGGGAAATTTCAATTTTCTAGCTAGTCTTTGTAGCTGAGGAGACCAGTTTGAGTCTCGCATTGTCAGAAACCCGAAGACAGGCCTGGTTTTTGTCGCACCGAGGCAGCTCAAAGGGCTGATGGGTAAGCTAATTGTATACCAATGATTCTGTTGTCTGTTGTTGTTTCAAAATCTTCTTTGAAACCACCAGGCCATTTGTTTTAAAACTCAAATTTCATGGAGATAGACCATGAGCTGCATAAGACCCCCCTCACCCCCCAGGGGGAATTTTGTACACTATGATTTTCTAAAACTACACTATACATGACGCAAAATGACATTTGTTAGCCCTCTGGCAGTTGGGGCGTTTTATGTGTTACAGCCTTGTTAACTACGCTACCCTATAACAGCTTCCAATCCTCTTGTGCATATACAAACCTATACATAAATCTTAAATTTCTCAAATTTCATATAGGGACTCCTTATATAGAGTTAGGGGTCACATGGCCAAGATGACCCCACGCCTATATATGGTAATAAAAACTTTCAAAAATACTTGGCCAATTTGGGTCCTTCCAAGTTTGTTCAAATGATGATCCTAGATTGACCTTGACCTACAAATGTACTTATGGCAAGGTCAAATTTGTTTCCTAATGCCACCTACAGGCCCATTTTGAAAACAATTTTGCACTATTATGTTCCTTGCATGCAATTGGGTGACCCTCTATAAAGATTGTCAAAATTATGCTGTTTCTGTGTAAAAGCAGGAGTTCAAAATGGAAAAAAAAATCCTCTCAAGCAGCAGCTTTTAATACCCCACTTTCACCAAGGATTATTTTGGTCTCGAGAGTACCCGATCGATATTTTTGGTTGCATATCTGCGAAACAATCGGGAACTTGCAGACAATCACAGACAATCGCCTAGGAAGGTTTGACGCAATCGCCTTAGTCCTACGAGAGTTGGGTACCGAAAAAGTGATAGGCTGCTAGTTTAAAACATGTTCAAAAATAGTAGCCGATCGAAACCCGTCGGCCCTTGTTGGTCTTGGTAGTCCGAGGGTCCTCTGAAGGTCGTCTTGTCTTGCCTGCCCTCTGGAGCTTTTGACCATCGGGCTGATCAAAAGATTGATTGATCGGGGACAATCTGGCCCAAATCGGGCAAATTGAAAAAAAACCAATCCTTGGTGAAATGGTGGTTTAACAGATGGTGGTTTCACAATTGTTGCCTACATTGCCTTCAACCAACAATGCCCAAACTTTAATGTTCCCCTAATCAAAGGCCACGATGGATCACACTGGTAAATGTATACGTCGATTTGCTGGTATTTACTTGTATTGCCGGTACTTCATATACCGGAAGTGGTAGATATTGGTGTTAATACTATATAGAAAAATATGCCATATGCCTAAAGGACTATAGAATTAGATCATTTTTAAGTATTTAGTATGTGCATGGCGATTTATGTAAGCATTTAGGAATAGATTCGAGTACCGATCGAGATGATCGGTACTCGAATCTAATCCTAAATGCTTACATAAATCGCCATGTGCATGCCTAATACTTAAAAATGGTCTCATTCTATAGTCCTTTAGGCATATGGCATATTTTTCTATATAGTATTAACACCAATATCTACCACTTCCGGTATATGAAGTACCGGCAATACGCGTAAATACCAGCAAATCGACATATACATTTACCAGTGTGATGTATAAGAAAATAATTACAATTTTATGCTATCAGGGCCTCTGTTATAAGGACCATACCCATTATGCTTTGAGGTGTGACTGTATTACAATATTGAAAATACGGATAGATCTAGAAATAGGGGGTTCATGTGTTTACTTACATTTACTTTAATATTTTGACACACATAGATGTTCAAGCCAGACTGGCTCATTTTACGCGTTGCACATCAACCTTTGAAATAGAATGATCCAAAGGTCATTACTCAGAGGTCATGGTACATCTATACCCAGTAAACTCAGAAGTATGATGATGCATTAGTTGAAATTAATCTCTTTTTCCTTTGGTGTTTTTTTTTTTTCATACTGTCTTAAGTTTCCGCCCCAGACAATAAGATTACATGCTGTGCAGCTCTGTAGACTCTCAATAACCCCTTGAAAGTATTGATAACTATGGCATACTTATTATATAAACTCTTTAAGATTGGTGCCAGAACTTAAGTTAAGAGTGCGTACCACAAAATTGAGTTTCTTATTTGTCAACCAAAACATATGTTGTGGGTACTCAAAAGAACCGTCTCAATGAGACGGTTCTTTTGAGCACCCAAAACATATGTTAAAACTGATGAGTAAGAAAATATTCACAATTGTACGTTAAACAAAATGTTTATCTAAACCTGTGGGTGCCATATTTTTCTAAAAAGGAATCATCTGGTCTGAACTTATCCATCCTATAGTTATGTCCCCCTTCCCGGAGGAGGGGGGGATATATTGTTTTTGGTGCCGATCCCGTCAACGTCTGAGCATCGGCATCCGCTTTTTCAGCTCCGTGCATTATCCTCTGAACCAGTTGATGGATTTTGACCAAACTTGGGTAGATACATTGTTGGGAGGAGGAGAAGAGCTGATTAGATTTTGGTGACCTCGACCTTATTTTCAAGGTCACAGCAGCACTTTAAATGTCCAAAATACGGTTTCTGGGCGTTATCTTCTGAACCAGTTGATGGATTTTGACCAAACTCACATAGATACATTGTTGGGAGAAGGGGAAGAGTTGATAAGATTTTGGTGACCTTGATCTTATTTTCAAGGTCACAACAGCACTCTGAAATGTCCAAAATAAGGTTTCCCTGTGCTAAAATTTGCACCATGGAGGGATTTTGACCAAACTTGCATAGATACATTGTTTGGAGACAGAAAAGAGTAAATTTGATTTTAATGACCTTGACCTTATAATCATGGTAACCACAGCTCTCCCTTGAAATAATTGATGGATCATTGTGACACAAAAAAAAAACAATAAGCATGCTTGCTGGCTTAAAATGCAGTTTGGGGGACATAGTTTTCCTTTGAAAACACAGCTTTAATTATCAATAAATACTTTGCTGATGAAGAAAGTAACAAATAATCAGAGCTGCTGATTAATGTGATCTAGACTGGTTTCTGCTTGTTGATTAGCTCCTCTTCCATCCTCTTTTCCCCAACTGGTTTAATAAATCAAATAAAACAGGAGCACTCATATAAGAACCTCAAAATATTCAGCTTTCTCACAGGTTTCCTGTATTATTGAATTTATTAAACTCAATGTGGAAGAGTGATAAAATGCTAGGCAAGCCTCGCATTTTATCTCTTTTCCCCAACTGGTTTAATAAATCAAATAAAATATGAGCACTCATTTAAGATCCTCTGCATACAGTAAATTCGGAAATTTTCGCGAATAGTGTTAAACACATATATTTTGGACTCTAAAAATTCGTGACATGGGCGTGATTTGTCTATATCAGTAAACAACAGAGTGATTTCGCCAATTTGTGAGGATTTAATTTTTTGAAACTTCGCATATGCGAAGTTTCGTGAAAATAAAAGCCTCACGAAAATTCCTGAATTTACAGTATTCAGCTTTCTTACATGTTTCCTTATCCTTATTTTCTTGACTATTTTCAGGTTTAACGAAATCTGTAGAAACCGCTAAAGACCAGAAGACGAAAACTACTGAAAAAAACAATGTGTATCTGATGGAAAACAAAGTTGAGAAAATTGTAATTTTTATGACTTATAAGTACTATAAGGGTTGCATCTACTGTAGATGAAATTTCATAGTGCAGTTGACGACAGAAACACTTATAATGTATGTGCAATGATGACTTAATGTGTTCACTAAACTATATTCTCATCTGAATGCCTTTCAATCATTACAAATGAATTTCCTAAGTGACAAAATGTACCGTCCAGGTGTGAACGTCGATCCCTGGTATGAAAACTTTAAATTTTTCCTGACCTATTGGTTGTTGTCGAACAATCGTGATCGTATTGGTGATCTGGATCAACTTCCGCCACCCCCGCCACCGCCACCAACACATAATCACGCATCAGCGAACCCGTTCTTGCCACACAAACCATCCTCCGCTCCACATCTCAAGTCGGCTCCAAGTATAGGATCATGGGAAGGCAGCGAGAAACACCAGACATCACCACGTCAACACAGTCTCCAAGACAGCTACGGGGATTTGAACATGAAATCACATATCAGTCCGAATGGTCAGCCTACACATGATAGTCTGAGCAATGCCGGATATCCGCCAAATCACTTGCTCACCGACAAAGATCGCCGCCATGTTTGTCCACATTGTTACAAAGGTTTCCGCAGCAGACAGCAGCTTAACCAACATAACCTGGTGCATTCTGGGGTTCGAAAATACCATTGTCTTTATTGTGAACGAGCGTTTAAGCAACTGTCCCACGTACAACAGCATCATAGAATACATACAGGTAAGCCTTTTCTTTGATTTTTTTCATGCTCTACTCAACTGAGCATGAAATTTTAACTTCTCATAAAATTTAAGATGCTGAAAAAATTCCTGCTTTTAATTAAACTCAGATGTTGTATTTATCATGCTCACAAATGTTAAATTGTTATAAAAACTTTTTTCATGCTCGACTGAACTGAGCATGAACTTTTAACTTCTCATAAAATTTAAGATGCTGATAAAGACTTCCTGCATTTAATTAAACTCTCAGATGTTGTATTTATCATGCTCACAAATGTTAAAATGCCAACAATAGTTGGCATTTTAACATTTATGAGCATGATAAATAAATATCTGCTCACAACTGTCAAAATGCCAACAATGGTTGGCATTTTAACATTTATAAGCATGATAAATTTCATGCTCAGATGAGTTGAGCATGAGAAAAGTTTTATAACCTCGAGGCCTGATTATATAAGAATGCAGTGAAATGGAAACCTTGTCCTGAAGACCACCCCTTTTGCATTTAATACAGTTAAACCTGTCTTAAGCGGCCACTAAAAAAGAACACCAAAATTGGTTTTCAAGGCTAATTATCGCTTAATGCAGGTCAAAAGTATTGCAGAATGCTACATGGGGAGCATTCAGCAATACTTTCGACCTTCATTAAGCTACCATTTTCCATTAAGACCTTTGTTTTGTCTATTTTAAAGTGGCCCCTTAAGACAGGTTTACTGTATACGGTAGGCTTGCAGAGTGACATCAAATAGTGATCCAGAATCATACATTTTTCTATCCCAACTTCACGAGAAATATGGATTCTTTTTTCTTCCACACCATTAAATTCTGCATTTTTATCCCCTGACAAAGTCAGAAGTCTATAGTTCTATCCTACCATCCTTCCATATCTTTTGTCCATCCGGAACCTAGTGGTCAGATTTGATTATTGGTATAAATGATAAGTACCATGGACAGTTGATATCCTATAAGTTTCGTCAAAATCAACTCATTAACACTTGAGTTATTGCCCTTGTCTTTATGTCTTGTGAACCAGCGTTTAAGCAACTGTCTTTAATTACAACAGCATCATTGAATACATATAGGCAAGACTTTTCTTTTAACAAATGCGTGGATCCAGAGAGGGGGGGGGGAGACTGCTGGTCCTGACTCCCTGAAAAATCACAAAGCTATAGGTTTCCTTATGAATACTGATCCCCCTGGAAAATAATAAAAGCTACCTGCCAGTCGATAATTGTCGGTTTTAAGTTGCAGACTGGGTTTTCTTAGAAATATACTGACCCAAAATGAAAACTTTACATAGTATTCAAAAGTATATATTTTGATAATAAATTAAGTTTCGGGGTAAATTTTTTCGGTCATCGAATTTTCAATGCTTTATCGATGTCTCTGAAAAAATTATTGGATTAAAATAAAAAAATGCATATTTTTTATGAATAATTCAGTTGAGAGGGGTCAAAATGAAAATTTCTAAAAACAAGTATTCAAGTCACACAGATTTTGGAAACAAGAAATTACTGACTGCGTGCTTTAAGTGATGTTAAAGAGATCATCAGTAACCAGTGTGACCTCCATTTTTACGAATGCTTAGCAGAATACGTCATCTCATTGAACTTACGTAACGTTGTATGAGCACGTTAGGGATACGTATGCAATGCTAACAGAGGTGCATATTGGAGTCATTTAGCGCATCCATTTGATAATTGGACCTGACCATAGGACCCAATTCATCCTATACGTGTTCTATGGGGTTCATGACCGTCGATGAAGCAGGCCAAGGCATGCGGTTGACGTAATTTTTAGCATGGAATTGTGTGGTTATTTACGTGTTGTGTGAGGCCATGTAGTGTTATGCTGGAAAATGCCAGGTCCGTTATTTTGCACGAAATGACTAATTATCGTATGTGCATGAACCCCGTAAAGACGAGCAATAATTGTTGCCGTTTAAACGATTACGTTGGTGAGTTAACGTGTTAACGCGATAAGAACGTCACGTCGTCACACGTGCGTGACCAGGTCTTGCACGAACTCTGACATACCCGCTTCTGTTGTACAGGATCATCAGATAATGAATAGTCTGTCTAGGGCAGCCAAAATGATGCGCAATATCATTTACCGTAGACCCCGCCTTAAGCACGCCAAAAACTTGGTTTCTTTGATCTTTTGAAAGACTTACCGTCACTAAATGGAAGCGTTTTGTAACAATTAATTGTTTTTTATTACCAGTTCTCAGCTGCAAATGTTTTCTTGTCGGTTTTAAAGTTGTTGATGAACCGCCTGTTCCTCAGCACGTGCAAGGTTAGGATCACGTTTTTCAGGCGTTGACGCTTGAATAGACCTGGGATTTGAGTGAAAATTGCATAATCGTTATCTGCGACGAAGTCTCGATAAGCATGCGTAAATCTTATAACGAAATGTATACTAACAAAACAGTTATTCAAATAAATAAAGTGTAAAGTTTTCATTTTGGGTCAGTGTAATAGTATGGACTCCCTTGGAGGAAATTGGACACCTCTGTAAAAAAAAATTAAAAGGCAGAGCTGGACCACTCCTGTCAAGACTTTCTGGATCCGCACATGAAACATAAATGTTTGGAGTTTGTGACCAGCATCTTATTTCTTGCACACCTGATATGGATATCTGATATTTTACCTTGGTAGAAAAATCTTATCTAACCCATGCTTTCTTACCCAGGAGGTCAAGTAACATCATCCTGTGAAATTGCAACTTAGTGTATTCAGGGAATTTCTGGAAGCTTATTTTTAAATAAATAAATAAATAAATAAATAAAAACAGTGGTGAGCAAGAAAAGAAAAAGAATCCATCATTCGTGTGAGGGTAGGATAGAAAAATCCGTCCAGAGGATCACCGTTTGTCATCACTCGGCAAGCCATGATGCCAAAAGGTGATCCTTGGGACGGATTTTTCTATCCTACCCTCACACTCACGATAGATTCTTATAGTTTCGGCAAGCCTCATGATGCCAAAAGGTGATCCTCGAGACGGATTTTTCTATCCTACCCTCACACTCATGATAGATTCTTATAGTCTTGGCAAGCCTCGTGATGCCAAACAGTGATTCTCGGGACGGATTTTTTTATCCTACCCTCACAATCATGATAGATTCTTATAGTTTCGGCAAGCCTCGTGATGCCAAACGGCGATCCTTGGGAGGGGTTTTCTATCCTACCCTCACACTCATGATCGAGTCTTATAGTTTAAGAGCGAGATAGGAAATTGCCGTTTGGTGATTGTCCATACCTTAAACTTTATATACATCATATGAAGAACCGAATAACTGAGGAGCAGCCTGATCCTTCAGATGATTAACCAAGAGATTCTGCATTTGAGCCACGACACGTGATTTCCAACAATGTGGTATTTTGACAAGTGTAGACTCAGACGAGCCTGTGCAGCCTCCTTTAAGCTTAGAAACTCCAACTGATGTTCAGTCAGTAGCTTAACACTCATAGAATATTCAAGCGACTAGCAAGGACTCTGATCAGACTGCGCATATGCGCAGGCTGGTCTGAGCCTGTGCTGGTCGCACATACTACATTGTTAGAAACCTCATGTTGCGGCTCATATAAATCATAATGAAGAACAGAATAACTCTGAGGAGCAGCCTGATCTTGAACTACCTAGCTAATCCTTTAAATGATCAACCAAGAGATTCTGCATTTAACTTCTTTGCATGTTGGGAAATTTTGCATGCGTTTTTTGGCTGCTGTTTATTTTCAAAATCAACTTTTTCAAAAATTTCTTTCAGGGATTCGATCAGAGTGTCAAACAGTTGGAATCCAGATCAGGCCCAACATTTTGTCAATTCTGATCTGGTTCTAAATTGTTTGCAAAGATTATCAGCAGACGTCACTAGGTGAAGAGAAAAAAGTTAAAGAATGACTTATGCATGGGTGAAAGTTTTCAGGAATAATCCTGAATTCAGGATTTTCCATAGAAAGTCAGCCTCAAAATCCTGAATCAGGCAGATTTTAATAGCTTCTCTGATTAGTTTTCAAATTATCTCAACACAGTTAATCATTTAAGCTTTAAATTATTCATTTTTGTAGGCATCCTGCAAGCTTCAAAATTTGAAGTTCTAAAATTCAGGATTTTGGAAATTTTGTACTTTCACTCATGCTTATGGAGGACAAAAAGTGCCATTAGTCTGAGACCTGGCTGAATGGATGATACTTCTTTCTTGAACAACTTGCAACATGTTCTAAAGCATCCCTTTAAGGAATAAAACATTACATAAAAGGTATTCAGCTTGCTGGGATTCAGTTTTTCATCGGCAAGCTGACAGACTTTTTGCGTTATGTAAAACATTTATATGCTTATGAATGGAGACATGCTGAATGAAAATGGTGAAGCTTAAACCTAGCTGTAATTTTCCAGATTAATTTTGCATAAGATGGTGTTCCCCACCCCCTTTCCAAAGCAATCCAAAGAAGTATAGACACTTTCAATGAGTACCGGGAAAAAATTCTTGCAAAAATAAGAAAAAATATCGCCATTTTCCGCCACACCTACTGCCTTAGAAATCTGAAGCGGGTAGCAAAATCAAGCATTGAAATATTGTAGATCTAGAACAGCTGGCTTCTCTTAGAAACAAGCTGATCTGGATCCACTCTGCCTGTCGGTCGTTTTGTCTTGTGATGACTTTTGTCATTGAAATAGTAGATAATTCAAACGCTATATAGATATGAGCATCTTTTTGTCAAAAAAAGGGCTTTAAATCTTTCCCTACCAGCAGAAACTTTTGTTATATGCTGATAACCTTAGCAAACAGTTTGGACCCAGATCAGGCCCGATCTGTGTGGAGCTTGATCTGGATCCAAACTGCTTGACACTGTGATGGTATTCCAGAAAGTATTTTTCAGATTTTCATTTCGGTAGATGACCCAAAAGCATGCAAAATTCATAGCATGCAAAAAGTTAATGTATGACTTTTTAGATTATAGAATTATAAGGTAAGATAGTCATGATTGGAGCCACTCCGAACGAGATCAAAGAGATGAAATAGACTTATTTTGCAAGTTAAAAGCCATATTTGCCCGAAGCCCTTCCGTCATGTGATGGATAGGCCACATAGCATGTTGGCAAACAATTTTCTCACCCATTAAACTGTGCAGCAGCTTTCACATTTATTTAAATAAGTCGGGTCGTCGGAAAATCCATGAGCGGCTGTGACTGCATAACCAGCATCATAATTCCGTCACAGCTAACTAGAAGCTTGGCTTGACTTTGACTTCCCGCATGCAGCAATTGTAAACGAAAGCCAACATGAAGTATCAGTGTACTTTAATAAATAATTATTTGCAGCGTCCAAATGATGAAAATTATTACAGATCTGAACTCAAAATGTTCAATCTCTCTTTTTTTTTCTTCTCATATTCTTGCTTACATCTTTATGGGAGCGCAGTGGCTCAGTGGTAGAGTGCTTGACTCAAGACCGAGGGGCCGTGGGTTCGAGCCTTACCGGTGTCACTGCATTGTGTCCTTGAGCAAGACACATTAATTCTAGCTTAGTACTGGTTCAACCCAGGAAGACCCGTCCCTACATAACTGAAAGACTGTTGATGGGACGTAAAGAATCAAATCAAACAAACAAACAAAACTTTCATCTTTAGACTTTTACATTCTAGTTGCATCTGCTGATAGTCTTTGCAAACAATTTTGACCAAGATCAGTCCCAACAAAACACCAGGCCTGTTCTGGATCAAAACTGTTTGACACTCTGAGCATACGTATGCAATATTTCCCAGCATCCAGTTTGGATCCATATCAGGCCCTACATTTTATCGAAACAGATCAGGATCCGAACTGTTTGCAAAGATATCAGCAGATGAGACTAGTATTTAGGCCAGACACGTCTGAATGATATTTATGCAACTGCATTCTGAAGGTTGACCTGATAAACGTTGCCTATCTCACGGCATGTGCCTTTATCAGGTCATGACGTTGCACTTTTTGAATGACGTCGTCAATGACATTGAATTGAAACTAAACTCAATAATGACATCATAATCGCTAGTTTGAAGAGTGAATCAACTTGTAAACTGATAAATAGAATACCAGGTTTGTGTCTTTTGATATCAAGTTTACCAGGCTCAGCTTTGAGAATGCATGTTGAATCGCTCGGCAAGCCTCGAGATGTCAACATGCGTTCTCGAACTGGTGAACTTGATATCAAAGGACACTCATCTAAACTCCAGCTGTTAAGTTTTTAGACTTAATTTTTCGCAATAACTTTTTAATCTTCAATTTTAGCAAAATGTGTTGGCGATGAAAGTTGTAGATGAGAATTTCCGCCAACATCTCCAAAAGGTATTGTGCTTGTGGTGCAAACAGATTTTTGTGTATATAGATGAAGATTTTGCAATAAATTGAATTCGTCCTAAATTTCTAAGTCTTTTAATGACAGGTATAATTCGTATAGGCGTGACAGAAAGGGGTAGTTTCAAAAAATATTCGGAAGTGGTGCATATCCCGTTCTTCAAAGGCTGTGCAAAACATAAAACTGTCGTAACATACTCAGAATTTACCGCACATATGCAGAATCAACTTAAAGCAGGCTCATTTGTAGAAACAAAGACTGGGTTATCACATTACGTGCAATTTTTCTCTTATGCACGTGCTATGAAATGAACGGTTTTGAGGTGACCCTACTAGCTTAACTAGCACGAGCGAATCAGGCACGATTTCTATTATATTTGAACAAGCCATCCATCGCTTTAGTAACTGATTTAGGGCGGAGCAATGTAACTTTTTGACTGACATCTTGGACTTGGTTTATTTGCGCTTTGCTTAAAATGTTCAAAGAGTGCATCTAAGCACATAGGAACCTGCAGCATCTAGGATGTTGGAACCATTTAGAGAAGTTGGCGGAGATGTTCCTGAATACTTTTCATCGCGAACACATTTTGCTAAAATTGAAAATAAGAAAGTTATTGCGAAAAATTAAGTCTAACAACTTAACAGCTGGAGTTTAGTATTCTCTATATCTCAGTCCCTGAAGAATATTGTTTTTATGTGAACCCAGCATATGCCAGAAAGGGACATTTATTCACGCCGTGGTCCCTCTGTAAAGAAATGTGTGAACAAATGGTGACGTTTACCTGGCTATAGATATATTTAATTAATATTTTGTTATTGAAAAAGATGTTTTCTTGCCATTGTGAGACATATGTTACAGAGATAACGGAGTTGCATTGCAGAAAGAAGGATTTACAATGTATGTCCCACAGGACCCCGTAGCGCAGTCAGTAGCGAGTCGGACTGCAGATCCAGGGGTCGCAAGTTTGATCCCGGCCTGGTCCCATACTTTAGTGGAGATTGAGCATGAAATAATTTCTACGGTCATTCTCCTCCTCAGCATATTCAAGAAGGGTTGTCATCAGTTACAAGCGAAAGTATGTGCACAAAGAACTGGTTAACCACTTAGTCAAGCTAACCCAGGGAATTACCACTAGCAAGGAAAGTAGAAGATTATCAGCATACCTCAGAAACAGGCTTTCAAGTGGGCCCTACTTTTCCTATTTTTCCCTACTTTTCCCTACTTTTTTGATCTGCTCCTACTTTTCCCAACTTTTTCATGAATATGCCCTACTATCCCTACTTTTTCACTCTAAAATGTCATTTGCTCGTAAAAATCCAGAATTTTTTTCTCGCTCGCTTCGCTCGCTCAGATATTATAAACAAACTTCTATGTTCATTCAGGAAGCGTGCCGCTTAACACATCGATTTCTTAATGTTTAACCTAAAAAGTCTCTCTGTTTGGCTGGTACTATTGTCACAGGTATTGTAGATAGCCAAAGGTATTGTATTTTGCTGATATGCTAATAAATTTGTATTGTATTGTAAAATTGGTATTATCCTGCTCATTTAATCTGAAATTACTTATTTCAAACAGCTCATTGTAATGAATTTTATATTTGGAAAAGCCCTACTATCTCTACTTTTTACACCGATAATCCCTACTTTTTCACTACTTTTTCCAAAATTTTTATCCCTACTTTTTCCCTACTTTTCTGTTGATGGGCACTTAAAAGTCTGCAGAAAGGAACATTTCTTGCTTCGTGGTTCATCTGTAAAGAAATGTGCGAACAAATGGTGACTTTTATCTGGCTATAGATATACTTAATTAATATTTTGTTATTGAAAAAGATGTTTTCTTGCCATTGTGGGACACATGTTACAGAGATAGCGGAGTTACATCAAGAAAGAAGGATTTAGAATGTATATTCCACAATGAGCCTTCACCGGGCCTCGTAGCGCAGTCAGTAGCAAATCGAACTGCAGATCCAGGGGTCGCAAGTTTGATCCTGGCCTGGTCCCATACTTTAGTGGAGATTGATTATGAAATAATTTCTGCGGTCATTCTCCTCCTCAGTATATTCAAGAAGGGTTGTTATCAGTTACAAGCGAAAGTATGTGCACAAAGTACTGGTTAACCACTTAGTCAAGCTAACCCAGGGAAAAGATATGGTTAGGTTAACTGACCGTCTCAATATGACCATATAGCTGTTGACTGGAAGTAAAACCTCAGTTGCCGCTAGCAAGGAAAGTAGAAGATTATCGGCATACCTCAGAAAGGAACACACCGGGCTGCGTAGCGCAGTCGGTAACTTGTCTGGCAACAGATGCGAGTCTGACTGCAGATCCAGGGGTCGCAAGTTCGATCCAGGCCGGGTCCCATACTTTCGTGGAGATTGATCATGAAATAATTTCTACGGTCATTCTCCTCTCTTCCGCTGAATCATTCAAGAAGGGTTGTTGTCAGTTACAAGCGAAAGTATGTGCACGAAGTACTGGTTAACTGCTTGTTCAAGCTTGCCCAGGAAAAAGTGTGGTTAGGTGAACTGACCGTCCCGCAATGACCATGGCTGTTGACTTGGGACGTAAAGCAACAAAACAAACATCAGAAAGAAACATTTGTTGCTTCGTGGTTCCTCTGTAAAGAAATGTGTGCACAAATGGTGACTTTTACTTAGCTATAGATATATTTAATTAATATTTTGTTATTGAAAAAGATGTTTTCCTGCCTTTGTGGGACATATGTTACAGAGATAGCAGGGGTTGCATCGCAGAAAGAAGGATTTATGAGCCACGTCTCGACAAGAGATTTCCAACAATGTGGTATGTGCGACCAACAAAGGCTCAGACCAGCCTGCGCATACGCGCAGTCTGATCAGAGCCATTGCTAGTTGCTTGAATATTCTATGAATATTAAACTACTGACTGAACATCATTTGGAGTTTCTAAACTTAAAATTAGACTGCACAGCCTCGTCTGAGTCTACACTTGTCAAAATGTCACATTGTTGGAAATCACAGGTCGCGGCTCTTATGTCCTATAATGACTATAGCCTACTGTAAAACATTTTTATTTGGCGGGTATTTTTATTTGGCGCTATTGGCAGTATAAAAAAATCTCAAAAGGATGAGACTTTGAAAAAACATTTCGAATTCAAAATAAGCAACAAATGACACAAATCTTACTTTAAGTATGTTGGTTTTTGTAATTATATATGAACCCCGACATGTGATTTCCAACAATGTGGTATTTTGACAAGTGTAGACTCTGACAAGCCTCTGCAGCCCATTTTTAAGCTTAGAAACTCCAAATGATATTCAGTCAGTAGCTTAATATTCATAAAATATTCAAGCGACTAGCAAAGGCTCTGATCAGTCTGCGCGTATGCGCAGGCTGATCTGAGCCTTTGCTGGTTGCACATACCACACTGTTGGAAATCTCATGTCACGGTCGGCTCATATAGAAAGTTTGAAAGCTAAAAAATAATTATTTTTTCTGCTGTTGGTAATTTCAGAAAAAATACTAGTGTTCGAAATTTTAGAATGAGGTCTTTAGCATGAGAAAAAATGGTATATATGCATGTCAAAATGTGATAGAAACGTGTTGAAAACAAGGAGATATGATGCTGCTCTATCTACTCATTTTTCTTTTCTTTAATCTTATACAAACCGCCGCTATATTCATGCGTACTGAGTTAGTAAAATGTCCAACCCGTGCGTTATACGCCAAGTCAAGAGCCAGACACATAGAGGATCTTACATGAGTGCTCATGTTTTATTGAATTTATTAAACGAGTTGGGGAAAAGAGATAAAATGCGAGGCTTGCCGAGCATTTTATCTCTTTTTTCCAACGAGTTTAATAAACTCAATAATACAAGAGCACGAATGTTAGATTCTATTTATCATATGACAAATACTTTGAAATCTCATTTCTGCCCTCATGGAAATTTCATGTCTGAACCTGTATGAATCTCCTTCTGAAATTTCGCTTAAACATTTCTGATTTGGTCTGAATCATTCCATTATCCCCTTTTCTGAATCTTTGCTGCTTTTTGGACCTTTAAGCCATTATTCAGACCGTATCAAGATTGATTCAGATCAGCTTTATGAAAATCCATTGTGATTCAGATATTATCTGCAATGATTCAGAAGCATTCAGATGTAGTTCAGAAAAATTCAGAAAAGGTTCTGAAGCATTTAGCCATGAATCAGAAATACTCAGAAGCATTCAGACATGATTACGAAGTATTCAGACATATCTAGTAATGATTCAGAAACAGTGCAGCTTGATTCAGAAATATTTAGCTATGATTCTGATATATTTAGTCATGATTCAGCTATATTCAGGCACAATTCAGTCAGAATTCAGAAATTTTCAGCTTAAATTCAGAAAGATTCAGCTTAAATTCAGAATATTTTAGCACCACCCGACCCCCTCCCTCATGGGCTCCCTCTACTGGCCCCTCCTAAGACTTAATATGCCCAATGTGTTATCACTTCTTCCATCTAAACTGTATATAATCATTAAGTTTGTAGTTTGATCCTTGTCTACATAACCTTTCAAAAGAGACTGAGAGGACTATATAAGTAATTTGGAGTGGGTGGGGTAACTGAATTAGCTATGGGGATGAGTTGCAAGAATAACATAAACAAAATGTAAACATACAAACAGTAACTTAATACTTAATGCCTTCTGAACATGCTTCATTCATCTTTCCTCACTGATATTTCTTGAAATTAAGTAAAAACTTACTAAATATTGATTTCTGCTGTGTGTCACCTTTGCTTTCTGCTGCAGACTACATTTAAAAAGGAAGTATCCACTGAGCATGCACCATTTTATCACATGACTTCCTTCTGAATAATTCAGACACATTCAGACCGATTCAGGTCTTTATCATTCGGAAAAGTTCAGCAATGATTCAGAAAGATTCAGACAGACATGTTTCAGTTTGATACCTATCTATCTATCTATCTATCTATCTGTCTGTCTGTCTGTCTGTCTGTCTGTCTGTCTGTCTGTCTGTCTAGCTATCTATCTATATATCTATCTATCTATCTATCTATCTATCTATCTATCTATCTATC